>CM077221.1:35761379-36361379 GCA_039654775.1 Spinibarbus caldwelli
AAGTATCACGCATTTGTTTTCCAAATTGCCTTTCTGAAAGAACTTCTTGGCACTCTGTAAGGCCAACTGTTAAAGCTATCATTGTCTCTTTTCACTGATGCTGCCTTCAAGTACTACCAGAATGATCATAAATAGGAATGTGGTAGTTAAAAATTGCATATGAAAGCAATGTGAAGTCGACTGGTTGAATTTGCCGAGTTCATAATCACAAGCGGGACTTATAAAGTTTGTGATAGCATGCGAAGGCACCATGAGACCAGCTACATCGTTATTTTTATCTTCCCAGCTGTGTAATACATAAACGCTCATTTATTATGCACAGTACAATGAGATGACTGACTTTTAAACCGAGTATGTTTTCTGTAAAGAGAACAGTCTTGTACTAATAGTGGAATGTTTATTTGTATGCTGGAGCTTGAGCTCTTGAAGCTCCACCCTCTTCTGAAAGGGAACTGGGAGCACCAGCATTTAAAGAGACATACACAAAAACTGTGCATTTTGGCTCATACCCTAAAAGTGGCAATTTTAACAAGCTATAAAAAATGATCTGTGGTGTATTTTGAGCTAAAACTTCACATATACACTCTGGGGACATCAGAGACTTATTTTACATCTTTTAAAAAGGTTTAACAACAAACTTAAACAACAAAACTAAAGTAAGTGGCAGCCATCTCACAGCAGACTCCAATCTGTCTCTCTGTGTTTGCACTCTGGAGAGCGTCAAAGGTTTCTATTTACAATTTGTTTTTGCAGCATTGAACATTGTAGCCAATCACAGACATATCCGAATTTTGGGACCAATGGTTAATTAGAGATGTTTCAGTTAGTCAGAATCCACTCACCGCTCAAAACGAAAGAGTTTTTCATGCTGCTAAGAGGAACAACTTGGCGTTTTACATTCTGCAAAGTTTTGGGAGTGACATCCACATATAAATGGGACATTCCCTCTCTAAATCACAGTGACTGACATAGTGATAATTATGATTAACTGGATTCTATCTACTCTTTCTATCTACTGGATTCTCGATTCTCTTTTGAATGAATCACTCTTTCTGCAAAACCTTAAACAAGTTCAGGCAGTTAGACACTCTTTGCAAATCTCAGGCACTCTTTCTGCAAAACTCTAAACACATTCTCACTCAGTAAAACACAGTTTGCACTGCGATGAACAGTGATGCAAAACCCTAAACACAGGGGCGCCGCTAAGGGGGGGGATGGGGGGAGTTAGGACGATTCTAAGGGCCCACACACTTTTGGGGCCCCCAGAAATCTGTTTTATTAGTAATAACAGTAGTAGTAATGTAATAGAAATTATAAATGTATCTACCAAAGAGTTACAAATAAACATTTTTAACATTGTATGCTGTATGTACATAGGTAGCTAGCAAACAAGGAATACAGCTGTTAAGCTAATAGTCACATTTAGCTGAGTAAGATCATGATTGAGAAATGTTGGATACTGCTGGAAATGCTGGTGTTATCCTATTTATTATTTTAGGATTTTTTAGTTTGCTCCAGGGACGCATTTCTATTAATATAACTGATTAAGTAGTCAAACTCATTCAGCAGAATAGTGTGGTACAGAAAGTCTATGTCCATAGAACTGGTTCTGAATGAATTATGTTACTGATACCTAATGGTCAAAAACAATAAAAAAGTAATAGGTCAATATTATTAAATTGCAGACAAAGATTTTGAATAGCTAGGTTGACTTGTACACTATATTGCCAAAAGTATTGGGACATCCCCTTCTACTGAACAGGTTTGACTACTGTTCAGTAGAAGGGGATGTCCCAATACTTTTGGCAATTGAATTTGCCATTAAAATGTCATTAAGTGTTAATACTCTGTATTTTATAACGTCATGAATATTTTTCATTTAATGTTTTTTTTTAAGCTTCCTCCAACAGGTCAGATAATACACAATTTCAAATGTCATAAAAAAGATGAATGAGTATTAGAGAAATAAAATCAATCATCCAATAATAATAATAATAATAATAATAATAATAATAATAATAATAATAATAATAATAATTAAAACTGATACAATTATATTTTATTGCATTTGAAGAGCCATTCACCCAAAATTAAATGAAAACAGTAACGTACAATGGTGGGTTAAGCCATGCAGCGTTTGGTCCATATCACTGCAAAAACAGTTAATTAACGTTACAGCAACCTGCACATTTATATTTTCTTGACATGCTTTTTTACATCATGGATAAGTCTACCTAAAACACCATCATAATGGCGTACACCTAACCATTTTATTTATATAACATTTACACATTTATGAGCACGTAACCCAACCCCTGCCCCTAAACCTACCATTTGTCAATAAAACACAAGATATGACAGGGAGATACAACTACCATCATAATTTATTCAAAAAGTATTAATATTCCAAGTCTTCCGAGGCAAAAGGGTTGATTTGTGAGAGGAATAGATGCGATCGCCGTCTCCGTCCGCAGTAAAGCTCTTCCTGTGTGCAGTCTCTGTGCGGAAATTCTTTTTTCGTAAAAAAACGGTAATTTTCTGGCAGCAGGGGCACCAGAAAATTTCTGTTAAAAAACAGAAAAAAAGACTTCAGAAAAAAAATGTAGATAAACCTTAAAAAAAAAACAGTAATTTCTTATTCCATAGTTACAGGTTATTACTGTAATTATACATGAAATTGTTTTATAATTCCACGAAATCTTTTACTTTTAACATATAACAATTGTCAGAAAACAGTAATACACCTTTAAAATAGAATAACTATCTTTAAAGAATGATTAAAAAAAGCTTAAGTACAGATAATTACTGTTATTATAAAAAAAACACCGTAAATCTAACTGTAGATATAAACTATAATATTGTTTATATGCATAAAATAACTGTAAAAGTAAAAAATAATAATAATAGTACGGTAAACTGCAAAAGGATTTCCTTTAATAAAAATACAAAACCATTAATTATTATTATTTATTTATTTGTTATTTGCAAATAACACATTTGGTCAGCATTTAACAACAACATTGTTAGCTTAGCAACATTGTTAGCCACTGGTTATTTTTTTTTAACACTAACCAATTTTTCCATTAACAGTTTTTACTGTGGGAATTACAGTTTTTTTTAGAGCCATTTCTACACAATATGCATTACAAAACAAAACAAAACACAATTTAAATGAAACAAAACCCTACCCATAATACTGCTCACCCACTTATCCACCACCCACACCCTCCCAAGAAATAATTCCAGCAGAATGAAAAGTTTAAACATTACAGAATGGTATACAAAGAAATTGGAACACACTTAAACTGTATATGAAAGAGAAGACGCTGGCAATGCAAGAAGCTTTCTATTCTACTCTCTCCATTCAAAGTTTGCAATGTTTGTAATCAATGAGAGAACCCTGGGATTAACAGACTGCTGTTTTTTAGATTGTTTCTTCTCCACCTTGGTCCCCCTGTCCAGATTTATCTTGAAAAGGCACCTGTGACAACAGAAATACACCTCAATATAGTGCTCCAAACTATTTTCATAATCACCAATTCTGTGGATGAGCCATATAATTTTTATGTAACTTTTTCTTAATTTAAATATTGCCTGGATAATTTTTTTTTTTAAATCCAGTCACTGGGTCTAGCCTTTTGGGTCATTTTGTTATTTTCATAGTGTATTTTTGCGTAACCCACTGCTGGGTTAAGTGTAACTGACAATAGAAATGATACACCTCCTCACAAAGTTTCCTGCCTGATGGGTCAAAGCATTGCCGATTTACAGTTTAAACCTGATCATTTTTTTCCAACAGTCATTTTGTCTACTGTCCTAAAAGAAAACTTCCTGATGTGAAGGTCTGTAATCACGTTAATTCACTTGTATGAAGTAATTACAATACAGTAGGGATGGCATCCTTTTATTTCTTTATTAAAAGTACCTTTGCTACACTAAAATTCTCATATCTGCTGTAGGTTCACTTGGATTGCAGACTGAGCAAGATGTGACGTGGCCATATTTGAGTATCTCCTATTATGCAAGTGTGCCAACAATGACTGAAACATCTCCATAGATTACTAAGGTAATGATGGCTCCACAACAAGATTTCCATATATACATTTATAAAGCATTTCTTTCTTAAATATTACTCAAAAATTTTAATATTGTAATCTATTGAATAGGAATAGACAGTTCATAATGTGCCAATACCAGTTGTCTTCCCACAGATGCCAGAAGAGCACAATGTCTGCTCATATTGCTTCTGTAACTTCATAAATGTTTTGTATATTGTAATGAACTTACCATTAAATAAAATTATTTCATCTAGACTATTCTTCTGTTATCTTATTTATTGTCCATTCATTTAAGGAGTTGATTCCTAAGTTAACAAGTTGTCTATCTGATCTATCCATCTATAGGTCACGTATATACAGTAGTCAACATTTGAAGTAGATCAAAACCTTTCATCAAAATTGTCCTAAAAAACTTTGATGAACTTTTTTGATCCACTTCAAATGTTGACTACTGTATACGTACATACACCTTTTTCTACAGGACACACATTTTGTAGATGCACTTCCAAGTCTTACCTCTGCATGAACTCCATAGTTGCACCAAGTTCCACTGGATAGCTTATGCTGAAGCAGTAGTAGGTCACAAACATCATTAGAAGGGCATCACCACAATTTGTGACACCATCTATCACAATGGTTTGGTCCACAGCAATCATAAAGCGTCCAGCTGTCAGGGGAGAACTACCTACAGTACATACAAAAACCCACCGCCTTTCTTGGGTACGATGAAGTAAGGGCTGTAAAACCCTGACCTCATCTCGGCTGGAGGGACCGGCTGTACTGCGTCCTTCGCCAGCAGGACCGCGATCTCTGCACGCAAGACAGGAGCATCTTTGTCCAACACAGAGGTGAACCGAATGCCCCTGAACTTGGGAGGGCGCCGGGCAAACTGAATCGCATAGCCGAGTCTGATGGTTCTCAGGAGCCAGCGAGATGGCCTGGGGAGCGCTAGCCAGGCCCCCAGAGACTGCACAAGCGGGACCAGGGGAGCCACCGACGTACCCGCGGTGGGGCAGCGAAGTGGAGCACAGGGACCTGACTCGGAAGGCAGCGCGTCCCGAAGTGGGGTCTGAGTGTGCGGTGCGACACTTACCTGGCTCCACGGCTGGGCAGGGGGCGTGGGAGAAGGCATCGCGTCCTCGAACCGGGCCCTGCTGCCCGCTGGCGAAAGGAGAGGGGGACGGGGGAGTCAAGACTGTGTCCCGAGCACTGCCGTCCTCGCCCTCTTGGGAACCGGAGACATAGGAACTGCTCTTTTTGAAAGTTTGAGTACCACTAGCCGAAAAGCCAGTGGCAGAACAACAAAAACAGGGAACAAAAGATTTTCCACCCGGCCCTCCACCGGGGGAAGGAGCGGACTCACCATGTCCTGAAGAGCAGAATCCAGTGCCTCGGGTTTGCCTGTCCCAGAGATGCCGCTTGCCCTGGCTCTTCACAGGCCTGGCAGGGGTAGAGACGGACTGCGCCGCATCCCTGCTGCCCGCTCCAAGCTGCGGCCGGTATGAAGGCTGCTGCTGGGGTGGAGGCAGCAGGAGGTGGAGGCAGCAGGAGGGCGCCCTCGGTGACGAGCGGGTGGAGGGGCTGCAGCTGGCAGCGGGGTACGACAGCAGCAGGCCGCCAGGGCAGGATGCCCTCCGTCTGCTTCTGTGCGGCGGAGAACTGGGCCAGGCTCTCCACCGCGTCGCCGAAGAGGCCTGCCTGGGAGATCGGGGAGTCTAAGAAGCGATGCTTGTCAGCCTCCCTCATATCTGCCATGGTCAGCCATAGGTGGCGCTCCTGGACCACTACCGTGGACATCGTCTGACCCAGGGACTGCGCTGTGGCTTTCGTCACCCCTAGGGCGAGGTCCGTCACTGTGCGCAGTTCCTGCATCACACCTGGGTCAGCACCACCCTCATGCAACTGCTTTAACGCCTTGGCCTGGTGAATTTGCAGGAGGGCCATGGCGTGCAGGGCGGAAGCGGCCTGTCCAGCAGCACTGTAAGCCTTGGCTGTTAGAGCGGACGAGAACTTACAGGCCCTGGACAGAAGGCGTGGATTACCCCTCCAGGCGGCGGCGCTCTACGGGCAGAGCACGCTCGACCAGGGGGGCTTTCCACATACCCTTGGGCCGCCCCACCGTCGAGGGTGGTGAGGACGGAGGAGGTGCCAGGCCTGTTTCGGGCAGAAAAAGGTGCCCTCCATGACCTAGTCACCACCTCATGCACCTCCGGGAAGAATGGAACTGGAGGTGGCTGCCAGTGATGGCGTGGCGAAACACGCACGCCAACTGTCATTGGCTTGTTTTGTTAACACTCGAAGGTGATTGGGCTCTCTGGCGAGATCCCATTACGTCAGTCACTATGACGTTACGTCGAACGTGACTGACTGATAGGGAACCCCAGTTTTCTGAAGCAATACAATCAATATAAAAATATAAGCGTTGACTTATTTTAAACCAAACAAGTATCTTTTACTAGCACTTTCGACGATGTATTGGCCTAGTTAATGCGCTTAACAAGAGTTAATGCTACATATTTCATAGCTGCAATTCTTTATTAACCAGCACGCAAACAAGGCCGCAGAAAATACAACACAAGGATAGAGTTCTTAGCAATTAGGATAACGTAACGTTAGCAATTTTATTAGGTAAAATTAATCTCAGTAATTAGGTAATGTTAAAACTTTAAGCTAAAACTCAGCTGCAACCTAACTAATGTAACGTCTGACCTAACTTATTTGCCTTTTTTTCCATCGTCTATCAAAATGTTCACTTTGTGAGTTGCATGTTTGAATACGTTGATAAATGGTTTTAAGTCAAACTTTTGACGTTACCTCGCAAACGTGTTGCTTCCTCTTCACTTCAGCCGTCTCCATTCAAATGGCGCGCTTCTTCCTGCGTACACTGCCACCTTGCAGGGTTGTTCTGTTGCCTTAAAAATGATTCTGCAAATTGTGTTCTGAACACAGAAATGCGTGATATTTCGTTTGCAGTGGTTTTGTAGCTTTTTTTTTTTTTTGCAATTAAATTGCAGATGTGTTTTTTTATTTACTCATTTTACGTTTACTTAATTTTACTTAATTTACAAAATTATAATGCACGCTGTAGGCCTAAGAGACTATGAAATATGGTATAATTATTCTTTATTAAGTAGATCATATCCAGATTTTGGTGTGACACAGATGAACAAATAACACTATACTAAAGCATAAAGAATATCCTGTCTACTGATGGGTTTTGGAACTATTGCCTAATGTTCAAGTCAAACCAACACTCTGGCCTTTAAAAGAATTGCATAAGACAGAAAATAACAGCACTGCATTTAAGCAGGTATTAACAACTGTCCATGTTGTTTTCTATCATTTATAACCATGCATAACAGCCTCACTGAGCACCTTTGGTACTTTGGGCTATGTGGTACTGTGTAGTCTCATTACCTTATGGTAGTATATAAGCTATAAAGAAACCATGTGAAAAAAGTATGATAGACAAAGATGGCTACTAAGAAAAAAGAAAACCTTGTTAGTCAACGGAGCAATAGTCGTGTCTCACGGATTGGTTACACTGTATTTTGATGGCTCCCGACTTCACATTGCAACTATCTGTACAGAATAATAAGTGATTATAATTAACTTTCAACTTTTATAGCTCCGTTTTTAACAGTTCTCTGATAATCTGTGACAGTGGTGTCAGAAACTGACAAAGCTGTTATTCATGTGTTGAAAGAGGCCAGCACACTGAAAAAAATTATAATATTTTTTTTTTTTATATATAAGTGGTTGCAAAATATTTTTTTTTAAAGTTAGTCAACTAAATTAGTTTATGTAAATGTAGCTAAAATAAATAGATTGCAACCACTTACCTTGAAAAATGTAGTAAATTCAATTAATTTTTTTTTTCAGTGCACGTTATTAAAAAAAAACTTTATTTTTATAGTTAATTTTTTTAAATTGTCATTTAAAACCGGTAAAAAAACAGATATTTAGTGTATTCCGTTTATACAGATTTTCTTTGTTAAATCATGTTAAACATTTCAATAAACAGTTTATTGTTGTAACTTTAATACATGGTTTCTGTAATTAAAAAAAAACAGGGAAAACACTGTAAAATGTATTGGCAAAAACTGTAAAAAAAAAAAAAAAAAAAAAAACTCTTTTTTTTTTACAGTGTACCTGCTTACAATATTATGCGTTCTAATAGCCTTTTTACTTATGCAATTACACAGGACTTTACAATACAGCTTGAAATCGTTTATAAAATGATAAATGTTTGGTTTGGAGCCTGACCACTTCATTTTATGAATATGGAACTTCCCCATTAAAATGAACAATTGTATGAAGTATGCTTTATCTTTATCAAATCCATGATCACCAAAATATATTATTACATCAAATCCACTCAGATGCAAAGAAACGTCCAACATTTTCTTAATAAATAACTCCACATCAATCCAAAATATTTTTGTATGTATACAGTGAAAAAATGAATGAAAAATAGTTTCCTTTTCACCTTTACAGAAATCACAAGAGTAATCAATTTCTAATTTAAAGCGTTCCAGCACATGTTTAACTGGATATATTCTATGCATTATTTTAAAACTCTGTGCAGAAATTCAAAAAATGCCGCCAGAAGAAGCCTTACGTCAGCCCTGTTCGTAAAATGCTATTGGCTCTTGTATGTCTCATGACCGATTGCGTCATTCAACGGGACCGGAGTATGCTTTTGAATGAGATGTGAGCGCGTTAACGGAGCGGGATCATTTTCAGAGATTAAAGCCTTACGTTTTACTCTCTTCTTCGCATAAAGACTTCGTATGGCTTCAGAAGACTTGGAATGCAACACGACTTGTTTATAATGCATTTATACTGCTTATTTATGGTCAGTTTTTGCAATAAATACCTGTGACTGTACTTATATTTGCATGTTACGTGTTTATATTGTTCAGAAGTGGGTAGGTTTAGGGTAGGGGTGGAGTTACGTGCTCCAAATTTATAAAAAATTATTTCTATATTTTACAAATGCATGCAAACCATTAACCATTTTGAGGTCAAGAAAACTATTCATGACGGTGTCATAAAACAATTTGACAGAGTATTAACACTTAATGACATTTTAATGACAAATTCAATTTGTACCACTGTAGTTGAGGTCAAGAAAAAATATTCATGACACTGTCATAAAACAATTTGGCAGAGTATTAACACTTCGTGACATTTTAATGACAAATTCAATTTGTACCACTGAATAAAATTGGTCAGAAATGGTCAGTTTAATGTATTGTTAATCAATAAAGCTAAGTAATTTCTTAAGTTTTCTCCTGAAGACTGCCAGAGTTGGATTAGACATTTCAAAAGGTACTTTCTGAGATGCATTGCCAGAGAAGACATCACTGTTGATGAGATGTTGATGAGAACTTGTGGCCAAATGAAAGAGAGATGGTGTTACAGTCCTGTCTTGTTTTCCCCATCTTTTGGACTCTTAAGTTGTTCTGTTCCCATTGTTTCCGTGTTGGTTTCCTGTGTTTAGTTCCTGTTTCCCCCCATTTCCTGTGCTGTCTGGTTTGCTCCCTCATTTGTTTCTGTAGAAATTAATTAGCTCCAACCCATTGTTAGTCTAGTTACCCTGTGTATTTATACCCCTGTGTTTCAGTCTTTAATTGCCAGTCATTGCTTTACTTTATGTAAACTGTTGCATGTTTGTTACTCTGTCTGGATTCCTCTGCCTTGTTTTCACCCTATTTGGATTCCTTTTATTATTTTTGTTAATAAATTGTGCTGCATCTAGATCCTCATCTCTTCCTTGCCAGAGGGAGGACTAGAATCCTCACAGTACTTTACAGTGAGGGATTACACTAAACATGTTTTGGATGTGTGTGTGTGTGTGTGTGTGTTTGTGTGTTTAATTATCATTGCAGCCCTGGAATTTCAGGCCTGAAATTCCCTGGAATTTTGATGATTATTATTATATAACTGTAATATATTAACATATAGAATTATATATAATTATATTAATATTAAAAGCAGCTCATAAGTGTATTTATTTCTTGTCTCATTAGTGTTTAGCGCAGCTGTCGTTGCTAGGAAACACTTGTTTTGTTTAGTGTGTTGTGATGAAATCGTGTTTGTTCTTGTACTGTATTGTGTACCTTGTCAGTGTTGTGTGCTTGCTTGGCCATTGTGATAAACGGGAAAGTGTGTCCAGCTGAATTCAATTAGAGTTTTTTTTTAGACTGGTATAAAAAAGGTTAGTATACCGCGGCAGTGGTCGCGGCAGCCCTTGTGTGAAGACCGAAGAGTGTAAAGACCATCGACTCTACCGTGTGACTCCGTTGAACAGGGACACTGGCAAGGGACATAAGTATCGCTTTTTGTTTGTCCTCTTTCCTACAACTTGTTTCACTTCTGTTTCAGTTTATATGACCAATTCTTAGTATGTGTTTCCAGATCCCTACTATTACTACCACTTGCAAACCATGCATCACACACTGTAGGCAGCGCAATCCTAACAACCTGCATTCTTTGCCTATGTCTGCTAATACACTACTTTCTTTTTCTATTGTTCTCTGGAATTGCCAATCTGCTGTAAACAAAGCAGATTACATTACTTCTATTACTATCCATTCAAGGCTAAACCTCATGGCCCTGACAGAGACCTGGATCAAACCTGAGCTACACCTGCAGCACTCTCCAATAATTTCTCTTTTTCCCACACCCCCCGTCTGACTGGAAGAGGTGGAGGTACTGGTCTACTTATCTCTAATGTTTGGAAATGTACTCGTTTACCATCTCTGGGTATCAACAGCTCCTTTGAATCACATTCAGTTAATATTACCCACCCTCTTAAAATCCATTTTGTAGTTGTTTATTGACCCCCAGGACCACTAGGTAACTTTGTGGAAGAGTTAGATGTGTTGCTCTCAACCTTTCCTGAGAACGGTACTCCCCTAGTTGTGCTTGGAGACTTCAATGTCCACCTAGATAAACCTCAGGCTGCAGACTTCCACACTCTGCTTGCCTCTTTTGATCTTAATCGAGTGTTAACTACAGCTACTCACAAACCAGGCAACCAACTGGACCTTATTTACACACGACACTGCTCCACTGATCATGTGCTGGTTACTCCACTGCACACCTCGGATCACTTCCTGCTTAACCTCAACATGATTCCTGACACAACACATTCCTCTTCACAAGTCATCTTTCGACATAACCTATGCTCACTCTCACCCTCTTGGCTATCTGCTATGGTTTCATCTTCGCTTCTTCCCCCTAAACAGTTATTATCTCTTGATGCTAATAGCGCTACTGATACTTTCTGCTCCACTCTTAAGTCTTCTTTTAGACACTGTCAGCCCCCTGTCTTACAGGCCAGACCGTATGTTCTCCGCGAGCATCGTTCTAAGCACAGGGCTGCAGAAAGGGTATGGAGCAAATCACAAAATCTTACTGACCTTGATGTATATCGATCACTCCTCTCTTCCTTCTCTGCTAATGTCTCCACTGCTAAAAGGACATACTATCACAACAAAATTAACAATTCGCCTAACTCTTGCATGCTCTTTAATACATTTTCCTCCCTCCTTTGTCCTCCTCCTCCTCCTCCTCCTTCATCAACTCTAACAGCTGACGACTTTGCCACATTATTCATTAATAAAATTGCAAGCCTCAGTGCACAATTCTCCACACCACAAACTGTCAAACACATCTTACCAGCAAATATACACTCGTTCACACCCTTCTCTCCACCCTTTGAGGCAGAAGTCTCTGAACTCATCCTTTCCAATCATCATATTACTTGTCCGCTTGATCCTATTCCTTCTCATCTCCTTCAAGCCATTTCTCCTGCAACTCACATTGTTAACACATCCCTTCACACTGGTGTTTTTCCCTCAGCATTTAAACAGGCTCGTATAACCCCAATTCTTAAGAAACCCTCTCTTAACTCAATTCTTTTAGAGAACTACAGACCGGTTTCCCTTCTATCTTTCATTGCAAAAACACTTGAACGAGTTGTGTTCGAGTCTGTGCCTTTCTCTCACAGAACAACCTCAACCTCATGGACAGCAACCAATCTCGCTTCAGAAGTGGACATTCGACCGAGACTGCCTTGCTCTCAGTTGTGAAGCCCTACTGGCAAGTCTTCCAAATTGGCTTCCAGCTTCCAAATCTTCATTACTTATCTTGCTGGATCTGTCCGCTGCTTTTGATATGGATAACTACCAGATCCTCCTGTCAACCGTATTGGGAAAGTGCATCTCAGGAACTGCACTCCAGTGGTTTGAGTCTTACCTCTCAGATAGGTCCTTCAAGGTATCTTGGAGAGGTGTCCAAGTCACAACATCTAGCTACTGCGGTGCACAGGGCTCAGTTCTTGGACCACTTCTCTTCTCTGTCTACATGGCATCACTAGGTTCTGTCATTCAGAAAAATGGCTTTTCATATCACTGCTATGCTGATGACACTCAACTCTACCTCTTATTCCATCCTGATGATCCGACGATAGCTGCACGCATCTCAGCACAACTAACAGACATTTCTTGCTGGATGAAGGACCATCACCTTCAACTCAACCTGGCTAAGACAGAACTGCTTGTGGTTTCAACAAACACATCACTTCATCACAATTTCACCATCCAGTTAGGCTCATCAACCATAACTCCTTCAAAAATAGCCAGAAACCTTGGAGTTGTGATTGATAAACTGAATTTCTCAGACCACATTGCTAAAACTGCCCGGTCCTGCAGATTTGCTTTATACAACATTAGGAAGATCAGGCCCTTTCTTTCAGAACATGCAACACAACTACTTGTTCAAGTTTTTGTTCAGTCCAGACTGGACTATTGCAATGCTCTCTTGGCAGGTCTTCCATCCAATTCTATCAAACCTCTACAATTAATCCAAAATGCCGCTGCAAGATTAATCTTTAATGAGCCAAAAGGAACGCACGTCACACCTCTGTTCATCAATTTGCAATGACTACCAAGAGCTGCTCGCATAAAATTCAAGGCATTAATGTTTGCCTACAAAACCACTACTGGCTCTGCACCCCTTTACCTAAATGCACTACTTCAGAGTTATGTGTCCTCTAGAAGCTTGTGTTCTGCAAGTGAACGACACATTATTGTGCCATCCCAAAGAGGCACAAAATCACTTTCACAGACTTTTTCATTAACTGTTCCCGCCTGGTGGAATGACCTGCCCAGCTCAATCCGAGCAGCTGAGTCATTAGCCATCTTCAAGAAATGGTTAAAAACACATCTTTTCCATCTTTATTTGACCCTCTAACTCTTGCACTCTCCATTATAATTCTATTTTATCTATGTCTCTTCTTTTCTATTTAAAAAAAAAACTAACACTAGCTTTCTTTTTTCTATTCTATCTACTTATTTTCTTAAAAAAAAAACAAAAACAAAAAAAAAAAACCTTGCTACGTGTACTGCGTTAGGCTAACCTAGACTTGTCATAACACTTGCATATTGTTGCTCTTTTGTTGGTTTTGATTGCTTCTATTGTCCTCAATTGTAAGTCGCTTTGGATAAAAGTGTCTGCTAAATGACTAAATGTAATATAACAATAATATTATTATACTAATATTATTATATTATATAACTCTTCGTTTATTTATTTATTTATTTACTGTTATTTGTTTATTATTGTTATGCTTATTTTCCATTTCAATTCATGCATCTCTTTACCTAATTAACGCTCTGTATAATTATGCTAGTATTATTAATATGGTATCATATATTTTGCAAATACTGTAAACGCCCAACAATTATGCCAATAAAGTTTTGACTTTATGATTGTAATTACACCCATGTGTGGAAATAAATAAGTGTGTCGTGTTTTCATTTACAAATGAAACTACACTAATTGTTCATTCATCAACGAAACACTGTAGTGTTTATAGTCTATTAATTAGCTGAAATAGAATTAAATATATGTTCAATTCAACCTTTAAAGTGAACTTCTAGTAAAAAAAATTCCTTAAGCGTAATTAAAGCATTACTGGCATGTCGGGTATTTACAAAGAAGATGACATGCTCTTCCAGCACCCTTTTATACTATGAGCGCACTGGTAATGACGTCATGCTGTTGCTGGCCAATGTTATTGTCATATTTAAACGTGTTTCAGACACCGATCACCATGATGGTGTTTCGAATATTGACCTTTGAAAAACACGGTGCAAGTTGCCTAGAAAGTGAACTGCCCTCAAGGTTACTAAAAATGCTACCAAATATAGCTTTCTTAAAGGGGTGGTCTGTCGGGGCTTAATTGTGTTTATGGGGTGCACTGTAATGTATTCATGCTTCATTTATTTTAAAGAATCGCATTATTTTTCACATATTTTACTTTTATTCTACACAGCTTTTCCGTTCTCCTCAAAATGATCTGTTGACTTCCTGGTTGCTCCCTCAGAAATTTGCAATGGGCCCAGATTGGTTAGCTGTGTTGTGATTCACTAATCCCCTAGTGCACATTGTCCAGAAACATCACGCCCCTTAACATAACATGTAGTTGCATGCGCTCTCAGTGTATTGTAAACAATGGCGTTAATATTGCCTTATCAATTTAAGTCCGAGTCAGACCCAGAGAATATTATTGAAAAGGATCGAGCAGAACCTATGCAAACACGACTCTTACAGGAGATTTCAGAATGGTATTTATTTATTTATTTTTTGTAGTTGTCTCATATTTTTTTTTTAGATATGCTGTTATTTGTAAATGCTACTGCTGTTGATGTTATCTTTTGATATACGGTTTTATCCTTACTAAAGCTTTAGTAGTAAAGTTCATTACTAAAGCTTTACTACTACTTGTCCTTGAAGGGATTATTTGATTACAGACTGCGGATCTATAGTTATTGCTACTGACTGTATAGCACCATTAGTTTTGTCTTTGTAGAACAAGTGTAGCCAAATATCCAATATCCAAAATATCCAATCCGGCATTGAACTTGCATAGATTGAGGAAGCTGTCCTCCTTAAAATGTGCAGCACAGATATCTATATTTGGATTATAATTTTCAGGAACCAAGTTAAAAATAAATTTTAACCATTGTTCCCTAAGTCCAGCTTCCCAAGGAAGGCCGAACAAAGAGGCCCTGCAATCGGGGTGAAAATAACAGCATTTCGATGGCATGGCAACAACACACTACTACAACAACTCTTCCTCTTCTCTAAAGCAGCCCAACATGGCCCCACCTCCTTTTTTGCCTGCTCCCGGAGGCAGGGCTTATGTAAATTTCAGGATTTGTGATGTCACTAACCCAGGAAGTTGCTCGTTGTAGTCCCAACCAGCTGTTTGTTCTAGGCCTTACAAAGCAAATTCTGTAAAAGACAATTTCTCCCTTTGCATTGAACTTTGAGCGTCATAACTTTGCAGATGTTATGATCAAACAGCCACATTGCACACTAACTAAAGTTAAAAATATGAAATTGTAATCAATGACCCCTTTAAGATATTAAAGATATTAAGATATTAGACCTCCCTAAAGATATTAAGATATTAGACCTCCCTGATTCTAGTCAAATCAGAAAAATACTGTACTAAAGTGTGAAATGCTGATATATTGTACTGTGCATTTACTGACAAATACAGGCATTTTTTAGTTTTGAGTTTATTATTTTTTGATCCTTTGAGTTTATTATTTTTTGATCACTTGGCAGCAAACTTCCCCTCCCACCCCCCACCCTACAAAAACCACATTTAAATAACTGCACATTCTTAAAAATAAGGAAGTACTATCTGAAGGACCTTTCAAAACATTTTGCTTCTAATGAAAATTATGAAGACTGTGAGACTGGGAGTTATTATTTTCCTTTGTAAGGTAGGATTTTATCCCTCATACCAGGAACATTGTTTGGAGAATATGTTTTTACTGCAACATTGTTTGAAGGTCCCTTAAATAACTGTATTTATTTATTTACTTTTTAAACTTACATTCTAAAACATGAAGATTGTTTGTTGAAGAAAAAACAACAACAATCATTATATACACAGAACTGTTTAGTATTCTGCAAAACACTATGTTTCCTGTTTCCTAACACTGTTAAGATGCTTTGACGCTATCTGTAGTCTATAAAGGGCTATATAAACAAAGGTAACTTGACTAATGACATTTTACCAAATCTATTAACTCTTTTGTCATTCTTTCATAAAATGATGGCATTTCATGCATTTCTGCATAATTATATTGAAATAAACTGTATAGAAAATCTCTGCAGAACAAGCTTAGACAAGACTAAAGACTAAACCAGACTAAAAACAGGACACCTGGGTAGACTCTCAGCTCAGCACAAGCCTGAGCATTTAAATAAAAAAATTTAGTTGACTAACTTTCAACTAAATTTGTTTATTTAAATGTAGCTAAAATAAATTGATTGCAACCACTTACCTTAAAAAAATTTAGTAAATTCAATGAGTCATTTTTTTCAGTGCTGAGGTACTGTATATGTGCATCTTACTGCAACTTGTTTAATACATTTGTCTATCAGGATAAATGTTTGCCTTTAGATTTAAGAGGCAAATACTACCCATATTATGTGGAAGGCTTTGAAAATAAACATAAATCCAAAAGAAAGAGGATTGTTAAAAAAAGATTAGCATTGCTACGTATTCTATTGCTACAGGATATTCACATTGCATTGAATATCCTGCTGCATGAAGATCCAGGTCGTATTTGCTGTTGTCAGTTTGCTGTTCTACAGTTCTAGTTAGCAATTTTGATTTTATTTGTTTAATTCTAACATATTAACATATAACAATCTATCATCATGATGTTTTTTTCTCTAGACTTTTCTACAGTTCTAGACATTTCCACATTTATTTTAATCTAAATTAGCAATTTTGATTTTATTTGTTTAATTCTAACATATTAACATATAACATAATCTATCATCATGATGTTTTTTTCTCTAGACTTTTCCACAAACCCCAGTTACGCACTTGTGGCCCCCAAGTTTGAAAACCCATGACTTAGAAATTTCCGTTACGTCTGTTCAGTGCTTCCCTTCAGCACAAGTTTGGTATTTGTAAAGCACAGCATCCCAGCTTTCTGAATATTCATAAATTCTCAATAGCATGACCTAAAATGACCTTAATCACATTGAATGACGTGTAAACCTGTCCTGTTGAAACTACAATTAAAAGCTTTTGAGCACACATCCTCCATGACATGATGTGATGATAAAATAAATTTGGTGAGTCTGTGACCTTGTTAACCTGCGCTGGTCAGGAGGGTGTAATTTTAACAGGCGTAAAGGAGTGAAAATGATACCCCCCATGTAAGTTTTTGACACTACGTGGCAATTATTATATGCACACAACATGCCTGTAAAAAAAAAAAAAAAAATTATTAGTTTTTTTATTTTATTTTAACACCCCTCCCTATGTAAACCCGTCCTGTTGAAGCTACAATCAAGTGCTTTTGAGCACACGTCCTCCATGACATGATGTGATAATAAAATACATTTGGTGAGTTTGTGACCTTGTTAACTTGTGCTGGTCAGGGGGGTGTAATTTTAATAGCAGTTAAGGCTGTGAAAATTATACCTCCCATGTAAGTTATTGACACTCCATGGTAATTATTATATGCACACAGCATGTCTGTAAAAAAAAAGAAAAAAAAAAGACAACATATATTCATAACATAAACTAAATGTGAACGAATAAATGAATGAATGAATGAATGAACAACAACAACAAAAAATATCTTAATAAGTACATACAATTGCAATCGAAATTATTCAAACCCCTTAACCTGCAAGACAATTTGTTGCAGAGAACATTTAGTGAAAACAATTCAACAAAGGCATCAGTACACTATTAGAGAAAATTTATGAATACACATTTGAGTAATTCTGAGAATGCAAGTTGATGAATAATAAAAAAATAAATAAATAAATAAAATTGGCTCTAAATGTTTAAAATTATTCAACCCCCAAAAGTCAAATTTGGTGCAGAATCTTTTATTGTTTATAACCTTCAAACACTGCCTGTAAGTGCTTAGAAGCTGTCACTCTACTCTTATCCTCACCTGAAAAAGCTTTCGGATCACTGATAATCTTTGGTTTTCACTTTGCCACTGCTTTCTTCAAATTCAAATATTTTCAATAAGAATTAAATCTGGAGACTAAACAGGCCACTCAAGATCATTGTATGACTGAACCCTGAACCAAGCATAAGTAGATTTGGATGTATACTTTGGGATGATTGTCCTGCAGGAAAGTCCATTGATCATCAGCTTCAGTCTTTGCATTAAAAGGGGGCAGTTGTGGCCTAATGGATAGAGAGTCGGACTTGTAACCCGAAGGTCGTGGGGTCTCAGGTCTGGCAGGGATTGTAGGTGGGGGGAGTGAATAACCAGCACTCTCTCCACCCTCAATACCATGACTGAGGTGAGACCCTTGAGCAAGGCACCGAATCCCCAACTGCTCCCCGGGCGCCGCAGCATTGGCTGCCCACTGCTCCAGGTGTGTGTTCACAGTGTGTGTATGTTGAATGCATTGAAATGTTTTTCCATCTCTCATTGGGTCATCTTGAAAGTCTTTGGCTGTACAATGCAGGTTTTTCCTCAGTTGTTCTGATCAAACATTTTACGATATTGTGCTTTTTCTTCAACAGCCTCAAAGGTTTTCTGGTACAACACATTTTAAGCTGAGGAATAAGGCTGCCAGCTGTGTCTAGGAACTTTAACAGGGTTCCTACACATTTTCCATTTCAAAATTTCATACTTTTCCAGACTCAAATTTCCAAACCTCTCAGTAGATTTTGAGACAGTATTTAACATAAATGCTTCATAGAGCATTATTTTCTGCTTTATATTTGGTATATAAAACAATCATTTGTAAATATTTTTATTTTCTCAGGGTTTTTTTTTTTTTTTTTTTCATTGATTTTCTCGCAGTGACAACATACAGAGTCCACAAAATAAAAACTAATTAATAAGAAATACAGACTTTTACATGCACACAAGAATTTTTTTTTTTTTTGTGCCCTCGAGAAAGTATTCACATGCGCATGGGATTTTTTTGCATGCTTACACATTACAATTTCTAGTTTTATATAAACTATTTCCTTTGTGCATCACTGCCATCTTACTATTAATAAAACAAGAGCATGGATGCACATGAATTAACAGAAATCTCAAAATTTGGCTTTTCTAATGGTAGTACCAAGCCCTAAAGTCCAATACACATCCTCTGTAGCACCACAGAAATCATGACACGAAATGGGCTCAAAGTTCAAGGGTTTATTAAAAAAAAGAAGTGTTTAAAATTTGGCTTTTATAAGGGCAGTATGCCATATTTAAAGGCCTTATAGGTCTCTTTTAACGCATAGTTTGTGGAGGCCAAGAAACCACACTGCATAACGGGCTGATGCACAATAGGTGGCTCAGTGTGCATTGTCTATATGCTAAGTTTAATGGTTTCTTGTGCACACATAAAAGTCTGTATATTTTTTATTTTTGCAAAGGTTGTTGAGGCTATGTAACAGGGTTCTAAGAATATTGTAAGAAACCCAAAATGCTTATAATTAATTCAGTCCTATTTTGACTTTGACTTCTTGTACAATCTTGTACTTCTTGTTGACTTCTTGTACTTATTTTCAATAAATTCTTAATTTCCTATTATAGAAAAACTAAACAGGGGCAAAAGTCTGGAAACACAACTACTTTTCCATACTCTGTTTTCTTTTTTCCATACTTTTCCAGACCTGGAAAGTACAAAAATCAAATTCCATACTTTTCCAAACCCAGTAGGAACCCTGTTTTAATGTCTTGGAAATCTTCAGACTTTCTAAAGTAATCAAATTATTTCTTCTCTATAGCTTTTGTGAGAGCTCTGTTGACTTTGTCATATTAGCTACTCAAACTTGAGCACATCCATGGGCTAAATGTAGCCTACGTGTGGAACAGGTCAAGCTAATTCTCTTTTCTAATAGAGTTTCTAAAGGGTTCATTGTGTTTTAAGACAATTTTGTTCCCCACCATACAAATAAGTGACTGCAATGTAACACACTTTTTAAGTGACATGTGTCATTACATCAAACAAATAAAATAAAATTATGACCAAATTCTTATTACAGCTGTGACAATTGAAAAAAGGATGTAAAAAAAAAACACATATATATATATATATATATATATACACAGGTACATCTCAATAAATTAGAATGTCGTGGAAAAGTTCATTTATTTCAGTAATTCAACTCAAATTGTGAAACTCGTGTATTAAATAAATTCAATGGACGCAGACTGAAGTAGTTTAAGTCTTTGGTTCTTTTAATTGTGATGATTTTGGCTCACATTTAACAAAAACCCACCAATTCACTATCTCAACAAATTAGAATACTTCATAAGACCAAAAAAAAAAAAAAAAACATTTTTAGTGAATTGTTGGTCTTCTGGAAAGTATGTTCATTTACTGTATATGTACTGCATACTTGGTAGGGGCTCCTTTTGCTTTAATTACTGCCTCAATTCGGCGTGGCATGGAGGTGATCAGTTTGTGGCACTGCTGAGGTGGTATGGAAGCCCAGGTTTCTTTGAGAGTGGCCTTCAGCTCATCTGCATTTTTTGGTCTCTTGTTTCTCATTTTCCTCTTGACAATATCCCATAGATTTTCTATGGGGTTCAGGTCTGGTGAGTTTGCTGGCCAGTCAAGCACACCAACACCATGGTCATTTAACCAACTTTTGGTGCTTTTGGCAGTGTGGGCAGGTGCCAAATCCTGCTGGAAAATGAAATCAGCATCTTTAAAAAGCTGGTCAGCAGAAGGAAGCATGAAGTGCTCCAAAATTTCTTGGTAAACGGGTGCAGTGACTTTGGTTTTCAAAAAACACAATGGACCAATACCAGCAGATGACATTGCACCCCAAATCATCACAGACTGGAAACTTAACACTGGACTTCAGGCAACTTGGGCTATGAGCTTCTCCACCCTTCCTCCAGAGTCTAGGACCTTGGTTTCCAAATGAAATACAAAACTTGCTCTCATCTGAAAAGAGGACTTTGGACCACTTGGCAACAGCCCAGTTCTTCTTCTCCTTAGCCCAGGTAAGACGCCTCTGACGTTGTCTGTGGTTCAGGAGTGGCTTAACAAGAGGAATACGACAAGTGTAGCCAAATTCCTTGACACGTCTGTGTGTGGTGGCTCTTGATGCCTTGACCCCAGCCTCAGTCCATTCCTTGTGAAGTTCACCCAAATTTTTGAATCGATTTTGCTTGACAATCCTCATAAGGCTGCAGTTCTCTCGGTTGATTGTGCATCTTTTTCTTCCACACTTTTTCCTTCCACTCAACTTTCTGTTAACATGCTTGGATACAGCACTCTGTGAACAGCCAGCTTCTTTGGCAATGAATGTTTGTGGCTTACCCTCCTTGTGAAGGGTGTCAATGATTGTCTTCTGGACAACTGTCAGATCAGCAGTCTTCCCCATGATTGTGTAGCCTAGTGAACCAAACTGAGAGACCATTTTGAAGGCTCAGGAAACCTTTGCAGGTGTTTTGAGTTGATTAGCTGATTGGCATGTCACCATATTCTAATTTGTTGAGATAGTGAATTGGTGTTTTTTTTTTTTTTTTTTTTTTAAATGTGAGCCAAAATCTTCACAATTAAAAGAACCAAAGACTTGAACTACTTCAGTCTGTGTGCACTGAATTTATTTAATACACGAGTTTCACAATTTGAGTTGAATTACTGAAATAAATTAACTTTTCTACGACATTCTAATTTATTGAGATGCACCTGTATATTGCTCATAGTGCAGACGCGATGTGATTTGAAGCCATTTGCGCATTTTGAAAGCGAGAGAGACTGAGAGAGCGAGTGGTGATTCACTCACGCTGTTTGTGAAATTATGCCTCACAGAAACTTTTCAAATTACTTTATAAGTTATTTAATGAAGAAATATGAATTGTACAGCATTATAATTATTTCAGCCGCGCCGGACAAAGACCGAGACGGTGCCGCTGCATGTCTAGTCAATCTTCTCATGGCAGGCGCGTCATCAGCTTGAGATCGGGTTTTTTTGAGATCGGCCTTTTTAGAGACCGCCGATCAAACATCCCAATGCGATTATCGGCCGATAGTGATCGGTAGCCCATCAATCAGAGCACCCCTACCGCTCAAAATGCCGGATTTTTTTCCTGCAAGCTTGCAAATCCTCTCATTGAAAGCGTAGACATAGACACAATGCAAATAACAGATTTATTGTGCATTGTAGAGAGCTTCATTGATTTTAACAGAACACTGAGATTGCGATAAACTGAAGTGAGTGACAGCTTTTTAGTGATTATATGGAAGTGATATTTGCTTGCTTGCGCTATTTGCTAGGCTACATATAATACAAATGCCAGATTTCACAAACTGCAATGATTGACATAGTAACTAGCAATGGACAGGGGGAAATATGTTTTGTATACAGATGTTTATTATGCAATGTAAATGACTAATAGATTAATAGAAAAATATTTGAATTTTGGTATCAAATTATTTTTGAAATGCAATTGCAATTATTTGTAAAAGTTCTGTCACTGTATATTGCAATTCTTGTTGTGTTGAAAAGTTATAAGTTTTGCAGCACAGCAACAGTTATTTTACATATGATAAAAACACAGCACCGTTCATCATGACATTACTTGGTAACAACTAAGCATGTCCAGATGTCAGACAAGACTCTATATATAACCCCATCCAAACCCCCACCACATCCGCTGTGGGTATTCTCACTTCCAAGTTGAACTCAAAAGTTGGCAGCCCTGTAGACCCTTGTGCCTGAAGTGATTAATAAACCAAAATACCTTACAATTCAAGTGTATACATTTTAATGAAAGATATTTATTGCATTTCAAATTATTTTTTTGAAATGCAATAAATATTTGCACATAACATGCACATAACATACATACATTTGTCAATTTGTATATTGTTATTCCTTATTTACTTGTTCTTTTTAATTCTTCTTTTTATTATCTGTGTTTTTTTGTTCTGTCACTGTCATTCTGTTGCGCTGCGGTAGCTTCTGTCATGAAAACAAATTCCTCGTATGTGTAAACATACAGTCAGGTCCATAAATATTGGGACATCGACACAATTCTAACATTTTTGGCTCTATACACCACCACAATGGATTTCAAATGAAACGAACAAGATGTGCTTTAACTGCAGACTGTCAGCTTTAATTTGAGGGTATTTACATCCAAATCAGGTGAACGGTGTAGGAATTACAACAGTTTGCATATGTGCCTCCCACTTGTTAAGGGACCAAAAGTAATGGGACAGAATAATAATCATAAATCAAACTTTCACTTTTTAATACTTGGTTGCAAATCCTTTGCAGTCAATTACAGCCTGAAGTCTGGAACGCATAGACATCACCAGACGCTGGGTTTCATCCCTGGTGATGCTCTGCCAGGCCTCTACTGCAACCGTCTTCAGTTCCTGCTTGTTCTTGGGGCAGTTTTGTCTTCAGCAAGTGAAATGCATGCTCAATCGGATTCAGGTCAGGTGATTGACTTGGCCATTGCATAACAATCCACTTCTTTCCCTTCAAAAACTCTTTGGTTGCTTTTGCAGTATGCTTTGGGTCATTGTCCATCTGCACTGTGAAGCGCCGTCCAATGAGTTCTGAAGCATTTGGCTGAATATGAGCAGATAATATTGCCCGAAACACTTCAGAATTCATCCTGCTGCTTTTGTCAGCAGTCACATCATCAATAAATACAAGAGAACCAGTTCCACTGGTAGCCATACATGCCCACCACCACCATGCTTCACTGATGAGGTGGTATGCTTAGGATCATGAGCAGTTCCTTTCCTTCTCCATACTCGTCTCTTCCCATCACTCTGGTACAAGTTGATCTTGGTCTCATCTGTCCATAGGATGTTGTTCCAGAACTGTGAAGTCGTTTGGCAAACTCTAATCTAGCCTTCCTGTTTTTGAGGCTCACCAATGGTTTACATCTTGTGGTGAACCCTCTGTATTCACTCTGGTGAAGTCTTCTCTTGATTGTTGACTTTGATACACATACACCTGCCTCCTGGAGAGTGTTCTTGATCTGGCCAACTGTTGTGAAGGGTGTTTTCTTCACCAGGGAAAGAATTCTTCGGTCATCCACCACAGTTGTTTTCCGTGGTCTTCCGGGTCTTTTGGTGTTGCTGAGCTCAACGGTGCGTTCCTTCTTTTTAAGAATGTTCCAAACAGTTGTTTTGGCCACGCCTAATGTTTTTGCTATCTCTCTGATGGGTTTGTTTTGTTTTTTCAGCCTAATGATGGCTTGCTTCACTGATAGTGACAGCTCTTGGATCTCATCTTGACAGTTGACAGCAACAGATTCCAAATGCAAATAGCACACTTGAAATGAACTCTGGACCTTTTATCTGCTCATTGTAATTGGGATAATGAGGGAATAACACACACCTGGCCATGGAACAGCTGAGAAGCCAATTGTCCCATTACTTTTGGTCCCTTAACAAGTGGGAGGCACATATGCAAACTGTTGTAATTCCTACACCGTTCACCTGATTTGGATGTAAATACCCTCAAATTAAAGCTGACAGTCTGCAGTTAAAGCACATCTTGTTCGTTTCATTTGAAATCCATTGTGGTGGTGTATAGAGCCAAAAATGTTAGAATTGTGTCGATGTCCCAATATTTATGGACCTGACTGTACCTGGCAATAAAGCTCATTCTGATTCTGATTAGGTATTTTTGTGTGGATTGGCGGAGGAGTCTACATGTACACCTGGCTTTGAGTTGGAGTTGCTGGTTTTTAAAGTGCACAGAGATCACCTTTACAAGGGAAAAACACTAGGAAGAGGTAAGCTATATTCAAATATCTCTAAATAAAAAATTGTAAGCAAATTAATGTTGAGAGCTTTTGTTTAAATGTTTTTTAGGTTTTGGCTAAATAATCTCTCTACACAATGCAGTCATGTAACTACATACACCAATTCTTCTATTATTATTTTTTTTTTATTTTTTTTTTTTACTTGTTTAACTATTACAATCAATCAAATGTTATACATGCACTGTACAGTATCTACTAAATTTACTGTCATCGTTGTTGAATTGTCTTACTCAAGTGTAAGGGTTGTAGCTCATAAATAAGTGTAATGATATATGCCATTGATGCTGCATCAGTAACGCTATGCAAACATCCTCCAGGTGTTATTATTGTCTGAAGCCTGTATTATCACACCAATTCATTGGCTAATGGTGCTAGAGCCACCCTCTGAGGCATTACGTCCCCCATATCTCAAACAGACATGACATCGCTCCTCTGATGTTTCATATTCATGAAGCAATTTATCTGCCCTATGTCTTGTTACAATTTCCAGCAAACCACATGAGAGTTATCTTTCCACATAACTTTGAGCCACAACTGAGAGACATTTGTGATTGAACCTCATAGATATCCTGGAGAAATAAGTCCTATCTGCTGGATGCTTATGTTGCTCAGTCTGGGTTTTTCAGAGACATGGTGAATGCTTTCATCGATAAGTTTCCATGGTGGGCTCGAGAGTTCCTGTGAATCAATCCCACTCCAGCTCTCAGCAGATTCCTTCAAAAGAGCAGAGAAGCAGTGTAACTCTGCCATACTGCTTTGTTACGGTTATGAATTCCTTTTTTAGAAATCAAAGGAGTTATGGCACAGATGCATCCTTTTGAGCCACCATTGACGTGCTACTTCGGAGGGTGGCGCTAGCGCAATCAGCCCCATTGGTGTGATTCTTCATGTGCTTCAGGGTCTTCCCATAACATCAGCTACTGACACAGTGTCTCTTTCGTTTCCCCACTTAGGAAACCAGGGTTACATATATAATAAGATGTTTTGTTTTACCAATTGATTCCCTTTCTGATTTCTGACAGTAAACTTTAATACATGTGATGGAAGAACAAGAGTACTCTTTCAGTCTGTTGACAAACGGTTTGATGTGAACATGGATGGGACTGTAACACTGAAGAGATCACTGACTCTTTATGAGGCTTACGAGGTGTTTTCAGTGCACGCTTGGGATGTCAATGGCAAGAAGCACACTGTAACTATCAGAGTTGAATTTGTCCACCATCTTAAGGGGCATCACATGGATGAAGTCATGAACATCTCCTCTCCACAGGTACAAATCATTTCCTTCAAGAAACTGCCGTGCAATACAATACAAGCCTGACCTCTAGACATTTAATTTTTTAATTTATTACGGTACTTTAAATGGACACATTCAGTTCAGTGTCCATTCATCAATTCAATCAATTTCTGTACATGTTTAAGGGGGCCCACATGATTTGGCATAAAAAATACAAAAATAAAAATTTAAAAATTGGCAAAAGGTCCAGTGTATATTTGTGTTTGAGCTCTGGAGAGTGTCAAATGTTTCTGTTTACAATATGTTTTTGCAGCGTTGAGCAAAGTAGCCAATAAAACAGCAGAAAAAAAAACAAACAGAATAGTTTTTGTTCAATTCTGAGTCCTACATGAGACAAAGAAAGTGTGGACCCAATGTAAATAAGAGATAGTAAAACTGATAGTTCCGGTCCTTGATTCTGATTGGCAATTTGAAGCCAATGTAAATTACTCTAACATAAACCTTTGACCTCATTACATCAGTATTCCTGCGCCACTGCATCTGTGTTTTCCATGTATCTTGTATTCTGTATTTCAGCAAACACTGTAGCCACAATAACAGAAGAGATGTCAAATGAAAGAAATAGAATAAAAATGGTGCAGATGTCACTGAAGCTAGATGTGATACAGCTATGGTACAGTCTTTTCAATTAGTTAGCTACCAACCCTCACACAGTATTTTTTTTAAACAAATATATAACAAATTCACACAAGAAATGTATGCGTTATTAAATTACTCAATCAGCATTAGGTTGCAAATGCTCTGAGTTTTGAGCATAAACATTAGCAGCCAGTTCAAAAGTAATCTGATCGGATTCCAGAAATGGGTTGTTCAAAAGAAAAAAAGGAAAAAAAGGATTCTGAAACTGGATTATATCACAAAATCTAATCTTGGTTTTGATCTGGATCAAATGGTCTGTTTGTGCTGTTCAAAACATTTTAGTATGATTTGAATAGCTTTGATCCAAATAACAAAAAATTCTGGATTGTACTGATCCCAGCAGAAGCGTGGATTTAAAACTTTAAAACTGGTCCAAAAATACAACATTTGTAACATGTAATATATCCCCAAATCCCCATAGAGTTGTCAATATTAAACATTATTATATTTAATTTAAAGTGTTTTTAGTGGTCCAAGCACCAAAAGTGCCGGAACCTTGTTGTATTTATACTGATCTTCTTCTTCTTCTTTTTCATTCATTCATTCATTCATTCATTCATTCATTTATTGCTCTAAAAGTGTCTGGTCAGACAAAACTGTAAGTCCTAAAAACCAAATTTGTCAGGATTATCCCACATCTTCCCCACTATGCAGGTATACACATACATCCCGATTGGACCACAGGTGGCGCTATAATAAGCTTTTACGTTTTTGCTCATATCTCCGCAACCATACAGGTTACAATCAAAATTCTTTTTTTCTATGATTCTCTGATTCAAGCTGAACAAAACATATATCTAAAGTTATTCCACCATTTTGAGCTTTTTTATAAACCTACTTTTTCAAACTCCTCCTAGACCGTTTGTCAATTTTTGTATGCATCATCTAGAGACCCCAATGACAAAAAGTTATCAAAAGAATTTGGATTCATCAAATAGTTTAGGAGATACAGTTTAATAAATGTATGCCATGGCTACAACATGAATTGGCTTATATATTCTAAACGGTTTAAATAATTAAAATTCTTTCGATAACTTTTTGTCATTAGTGTCATAGATGATACATGCAAAATTTTGTGTGAATCAGTCAAGTGTTTTAAGAGGAGATAGAAAAAGATATTTTTGCCAGCTCAAAATGGCCAACGGACTACAAGAAGTATAATGTAGTCCGCTAGAGGGAACCACAGCATAGAATTTAGAAGTATGATAGAATCAGTTTCCATCACTCTGAATAACAAATAAATATTTTTTACAGAAGTAAATGTTTACAGATGTGAAATCCCTGTGTTTCATATCATTAGGTATATTATTGTCTTCCTTTACTTTACATTTAAATTTACCAAATAATGTCTGTGGTTCACACAGACAATATCAGATATCAGATAACTGATAAAGTGTAAGCAGTTTTTTTTTTTTTTTTTTTTGAGGGTTTCAGCAATTTCTCAGGGATCAATTGTTAACATCAATATGAATGACACATGAATACTCATAAATTGAAATCAGTGTCAGTGGTTCAGGATAATGACTTGTAGTAAACAAGATGCAAAAAAAATAATAATAATAATAATTATAGTTTCATATAGATGAATAATAACGTTATCAGTTTGCAAAGAAATAGACTTAAAACACTTAAAGATCAATAAATGTTACCTTCATTTTAATATATCAAAATTGTTATTTAAAAAAAAATGGTCAAGCTGCATATATATATATATATATATATATATATATATATATATATATATATATATTAGCCAAAAGTGGCGATCATCAGGGTCCAATATGGAGCCCATAAAGTGGGAGGAAAAAAACATTTTTCAAATCTTTTGCGTTCACTTGCAAAACATTTGCATTCCTCCGAGAAATTTTGTGTTCTCTCGCAACGATATTTGCGTGCCCTTGCAAAACTTTTGCGTTCTCTCACAATCCCAGTTGAGTTCGGACAAACACTTCCTGTTAACTCAGTGCCAGCCTGTCCAACAGGCAGTACAAGCGGTCGCCTGAGGCCCCTCATTAAGGCCACCAGGTTGTCGATTGAATTTCTAAGTGTTGGACTTGAAGCAGCACTTTGCAGACAGATCGGTGTCTGAAATTAAAGTACCGTGAGAGCTATAGAGAGAAGACAGCTCTGCATGCTTTTGAATCGCTCTCGTGGTACTTTGATGTCATACAGCAATCTATCTTCAAGCCGAACAAAATCTTCTGACTACATATCTACAGATGACACACCAGGGCTGTACAGTGCGTTAGAAAACATTTAATGATTTAATGCTCCAAATTAATTTCATAACATCATTTGTATGTTTGACACAACTTCCTTTTGTGATCTGACGTGGTTTCATATCACAGAATGAAGCAAAATCATTTTATAATATTCTATACAGTGATAAAGGCTATTAGCATTGCATTATAAATATACCTTATTCATATAAAAAAACCCGGCATGACTTGAAGAACAGAGATGAACCATTTAGTTGTAATCGTATGTTTATCATCTTCATGTTTTATCAGTTACAATGTCTCTATCTGCGTTTTATTCAGCTAAAGTGATAGCTGAATGCCTTAGTCCATATTAGGGATTTCCTGGAATGTCATATGATTTTTGACTTTTGTGCATTTCATTTATGGATTTACTGCTCGAGATCGCCCTGAATGAAACAGACATTGCATTGCATGTGTGCACTCACTAATGCTCACAACACCTTATTTTGGGTAAAAATAGGAAAAATAATACTTCTAAGTTTTTCTCCAGTGTAGAGGAGTTCTCTCTCTCTCTCTCTCTCTCTCTCTCTCTCAGTTGATGCATAAGATTTCCTGACAAAAATTAAGAAATTACTGATTGACATTTTTAATCATGATTTATTTTTTCAAAAAATCCTTTCTAAACATTTATAGTTCTAAACATAACCTCCTGCATGTTAACAGGTCATGCTGCAGTTTTCTGTAAAATATATTGTGTGTTGGATGTATTACACTCTACAAACATTTATGCTTAATTATTGAAATTGTCATTTTATGTGCTTTCTCTTCACTCATCAAATTGCTATGACAGATTTTACACTAGTGGGGCCCATTTTCATGATCTTGCCTAGGGCCCCACAACCCTACAGGCCAGCACTGCCAGCATGACACTAAAACAGGTAGTAGTGGCTACTTTTTACTTAAGAGCATGTCAGAGCCCATACTTCTTTTCTTCCTAACTTGAGTAAAAATCTCTAGTCAGTACTTCAGCTTTTATCAGTCTTTTTAAACTTGAGTATCTGTACTTCTACTATAAAGTGAAGGATGTGTGTACTTTTACCATCTTTGCAAATTAGTAACTCATCTGTTAAACTGTCAATTTAAGATTTAATTCCGTGGCAGAAGGAAGAATTTCTGCATACAATTTTTTTTATTTTATTATTAATTTTTTGTTTTGTTTTGTTTTGTTTAAGACACTCCATTGTTGTTTCTTAATTACACACTTGTGCCATCGAACTGCTGCATAAGCACAATATCACACTCGTAACCATGTCATAGCGTTCTATATCAGCATGGCTGTAATTACTTATGGTACTCAGCCTGCAGCATCGTACCTATGGCTGAATCACATGGCTGCTCATATGATATTGTTCAGAGTGTGTATATATAAGTTTGGGCACCCATGATAATTATCAATTTATAATCTGCTGGGCTTTCAAGGCAGCAATTTGGTTTTTAAAGAAGGTTTGATGGCTGCGTAGCATGAACAGCACGCTTCAAATCAGTCCAGAGATTTTCAATGAGGTTGAAGTCTGGGGACTGGGATGGCCATTCTAGAACATTGTATCTGTGTCTGTGCATGAATTCTTTGATAGATTTAGAACAATACTTTGGGCCATTGTCCTGCTGAAACAACCAACCCTGGCGCAACTTCAAGCTCTTAACTGATTCTTGAACATTGTTCTTAAGAATCTGCTGATACTGGGTGGAATTCATGTGACCCTCAACTCTGACAAGGTTTCAGTACCTGTGCCTGCCACACAGCCCCACAGCATGATGGATCCTCCACCAAATTTTACAGTAGGGAGCAGGTTCTTCTCCGGGAACGCTGTTCTTTTTCCACCATGAAAAGTGTTGTGACCAAATAACTCTCTTGGTTTCATTTGTCCACAACACATTATTCCAAAATAATTCCGGCTTGTCCAGATGAGCCGTTGTTGACAGTATGCAGAAAAGGCTTTTTCCACATCACCCTTCCAATGAGCTGTTGTGCAAACTGTGCTGGACTGTGGAACGATGTACAATTACATTATCAGCAGAAATATGTTCTTGGAGCTTTTTGGAGGTGGTCTGTGGTTTGTCTGTGACTATTCTAACCATTTACAGACAGGGGCAAATTCTACTTTAATTAGAAGATATGCAATGTGAATTCCCCCAACTTCAGGCCTGCCAACCAAATGGAAGAAACAAGTGAAGTTGTGTGCAAAACAATCTTTATTGGAAACTTTTCTTTGACACTTTAAAAGTAGATAAGCATAGAAGACATACACCACACCATAAGAATACACAAAACACAATCAAAATAGTAATTACAAAATTCTATGCAATGGCCACCTACAATATCACACCTTGGACCATCAATATCAATATCTCATGGGATGACTCAATGCTTGGGAGTACAAAAAAAAAAATGAAGAAAAGTACAAATAATTCAAAACATTTTATTCAAAAAAATCTCAAAATGCACACATTCAAACCAAGTCTGTGAAAAGCAACCCATCAACCCCAATCCACTCAATAAACAAACAAAACAACAGCAAGAAAAAAACATATACAGGTGCATCTCAATAAATTAGAATGTCGTGGAAAAGTTCATTTATTTCAGTAATTCAACTCAAATTGTGAAACTCGTGTATTAAATAAATTCAGTGCACACAGACTGAAGTAGTTTAAGTCTTTGGTTCTTTTAATTGTGATGATTTTGGCTCACATTTAACAAAACCCCACCAATTCACTATCTCAACAAATTAGAATATGGTGACATGCCAATCAGCTAATCAACTCAAAACACCTGCAAAGGTTTCCTGAGCCTTCAAAATGGTCTCTCAGTTTGGTTCACTAGGCTACACAATCATGGGGAAGACTGCTGATCTGACAGTTGTCCAGAAGACAATCATTGACACCCTTCACAAGGAGGGTAAGCCACAAACATTCATTGCCAAAGAAGCTGGCTGTTCACAGAGTGTTGTATCCAAACATGTTAACAGAAAGTTGAGTGGAAGGAAAAAGTGTGGAAGAAAAAGATGCACAACCAACCGAGAGAACCGCAGCCTTATGAGGATTATCAAGCAAAATCGATTCAAGAATTTGGATGAACTTCACAAGGAATGGACTGAGGCTGGGGTCAAGGCATCAAGAGCCATTTGAATTTGGCTACAGTTGTCGTATTCCTCTTGTTAAGCCACTCCTGAATGACAGACAACGTCAGAGGCGTCTTACCTGGGCTAAGGAGAAGAAGAACTGGACTGCTGCCAAGTGGTCCAAAGTCCTCTTTTCAGATGAGAGCAAGTTTTCTGTTTCATTTGGAAACCAAGGTCCTAGAGTCTGGAGGAAGGGTGGAGAAGCTCATAGCCCAAGTTGCTTGAAGTCCAGTGTTAAGTTTCCACAGTCTGTGATAATTTGGGGTGCAATGTCATCTGCTGGTGTTGGTCCATTGTGTTTTTAAAAAACCAAAGTCACTGCACCCGTTTACCAAGAAATTTTGGAGCACTTCATGCTTCCTTCTGCTGACCAGCTTTTTAAAGATGCTGATTTCATTTTCCAACAGGATTTGGCACCTGCCCACACTGCCAAAAGCACCAAAAGTTGGTTAAATGACCATGGTGTTGGTGTGCTTGACTGGCCAGCAAACTCACCAGACCTGAACCCCATAGAGAATCTATGGGGTATTGTCAAGAGGAAAATGAGAAACAAGAGACCAAAAAATGCAGATGAGCTGAAGGCCACTGTCAAAGAAACCTGGGCTTCCATACCACCTCAGCAGTGCCACAAACTGATCACCTCCATGCCACGCCGAATTGAGGCAGTAATTAAAGCAAAAAAGGAGCCCCTACAAAGTATTGAGTACATATACAGTAAATGAACATAAGACCAACAATTTCCAGAAGGCCAACAATTCACTAAAAATGTTTTTTTTTTTTTATTGGTCTTATGAAGAATTCTAATTTGTTGAGATAGTGAATTGGTGGGTTTTTGTTAAATGTGAGCCAAAATCATCACAATTAAAAGAACCAAAGACTTAACCTACTTCAGTCTGTGTGCATTGAATTTATTTTATTTTAGAGTTTCACAATTTGAGTTGAATTACTGAAATAAATTAACTTTTCCACGACATTCTAATTTATTGAGATGCACCTGTATATATTTACAATGAATAAACCCTCCCAGCAGCTAACAACTCTTACTGATTTTAAGGGAATTTACAACAGATAATCTGTCACAAATCCGGTCTATGAACTTCCGTTCACTCAGCCACACAAGGATCCATCGGCTTTTCTGAGGAACATTGGCCAGGTATGGACACAGCAAGAATCTTGTTAGCACTTAGACAAGGTCCGCGATCGCTAGAGAACCACATTCGCAAATTTATAGCCATCGCAAACTATTCTGATTTACCGGACTGTCTTTTGATAAGAGTTTTTTTGTGATGGCGTTAATCAACCTTTACGTTCTGAGCTTACATGTGATGGACCGCGTTCGTCACTTGCTCAGTTTATGGATTATGCCTTGATGACTGCTGGCTCTTTGTTTACTGTTGGTGTCGCAGAGGAATGATGCGACACTGCGTCCGTGACTGAAATGGCGGCCACAACAACACCCAGTCAAGTCACATCTGATCTTTGTGAGTCCAGTCAAGTCACAGCTGATCTTCACGAGCCCAGTCAAGTCACATCTAATCTTCATGAGTCCAGTCAAGTCACATCTAACCTTCGTGAGTCCAGTCAAGTCATAGCTGGTCTTCGTGAGTCCAGTCAAGTCACAACTGATCTTCGTGAGTCCAGTCAAGTCACAGTTGATCTTCATGAGTCCAATCAAGTCACAGTTGATTCTCAGGAATCAAGTTAAGTCAAAGTTGATCGTCATGAGTCCCGTCACATCACAGCTGTTTGTCCAGAGCCTTGTCACATCACAGCTGTTCATCCAAAGCCTCGTCACGTCACAGCTGTTCGTCCAGAGTCTCTTCACGTCTCCGCTGACTATCCAGAGTCTCATCACGTCTCAGCAGATCTTCCAGAGTCTCTTCACGTCACCGCTGACCATCCAGAACCACGTCAAGTTACAGTTGGTCAGCCAGAGTCTTGTCACGTCCTGTCTGCCACACCCAGGTATTCAAGGTCAGTCCTTCAGTGTCCTAGTCTGGTATCCAGTGTGAGGGATGCACCACTGGTGTCTGCACATGCAGCTGGTATCTCCAAACCAGCTCACTTTAACCCTCCTGTTCCTGCTCTAATTCCCCTGTCCGAAGTGCTTCCCATGATGGGGATCGCTTTATATTGCGTTTGGGCTGCGTACACCATTTCAGAACTGCCCCAGGTGATGGCACCCGCTGCAGCTTCTCCAGAGGTGGTGGCACATGCTGCAGAACCTCCCGAAGCGGCGGTGCTCGCTTCAGCTCCTTGTATGGTGGTGGCACCCAGCAATGTACTCTCAGCCTGTCGTGTTGCAGTCAAAGAGACAGTTACTACTGTAGAACCTCCAGAGGTGGTGGCAACCGCTGCAGAACCTTCGGAGGTGTCGGTGGTATCCACTCACCAACTCTTTGTCTGTCCTATCGCAGCCTGTCGTGTTGCGGTCAAAGAGACGGTTACTACTACTGTAGAACCTCCAGAGGTGGTGGCAACCACTGCAGAACCTTTGGAGGTGTCGGTGGTATCCACTCACCAACTCTTTGTCTGTCCTATCGCAGCCAGAAGGGCTGTCCCTGAACTCTCATCCTGTCCTGTCGCAGCTATGGAAGCCACCTGTGAACTCTTTGCCTGTCCTGTTGCAGCCAGAAGGGCTGTCCCTGAACTCTCGTCCTGTCCTGTCACGGCTAAGGAGGCCGTCTGTGAATCCTCGTCCCATCCTGTCGTGGCTACAGAGGCCACTTATGAACTTTTGTCCTGTTCTGAACAGGCCTAGGAGGCCATCTCTGAGCTCTCGTCCTGTGCTGAATCAGCCAGGGTGGCTGATTTTGAACTGTTCATCTGTTTAGTCTCATCTAATATATCTGGATTTGAACTATCTATCGGTCCTGATTTTAGCATTGTGTCTGATGTTGAACCATGTGTTTGTCCCATTTCAATCTATAAATCTGTTTTTTGCCCCAATAGTCCAGTCACAACCCCAGAAACCTTACCCGAGCTCCCTGTAGGCTCTAGTAAGCCTTGTCACAGCCCAAGGACCTGCCGTTGAACTCTTAACCCTGCCTGTCATGAACTCAGAAACCATAAATGCACTCTATGTCTCTCCCGTTTCAACCAAAGAGCCTGATTTTGAATTGTCTGCTTGTCCAGGTTCAGTCACTGAAATGTCTGTGAGTCCAGTTTCCCTCAATGAGTCAATTTGAATTGTCTGTTTTTCCAGTTCCTGTCACTAAACTGTCTGCTTCAGTCTCTATCAATGCACCAGATTTTGAGCTATCTGTCAGTCCAGTTACAGTCAGTGAGCCTGATTATGAACTGCCTGCCCGTTCAATTGTCACCAGGGAAAATATTGATGGACTTGTGTTCCCTGCCCCGGTCCTTGAGACCGTATATGCTCTCTCTGTGTTTCAGTTTCTCCTAGGCACCAATCTTTGCTGTGGGTTCCTGATCAGCCCGTTCAGTCATGGTGCTCTCCTGATCCGCCGTGGTACTCTCCTGTTCCGCCGTGGTGCTCTCCTGATCCGTCGTGGTGCTCTTCTGTTCCGCCCTAGTGGGCTCCTGCTTCATCTGCTCCGCCATGGAGGTCTTCTGCCCTGTCTGCTCAGCACTGGTGGGCTTCTGCTCCATCTGCTCCGCTGTGGAGGTCTTCTGCCCTGTCTGCTCCGCACTGGTGGTTCTTCTGCTCTGCCATGGAGGCCTTCTGCTCTGTCTGCTCTGCCCTGGTGGGCTCCTGTTCCGTCTGTTCCGCCCTGGTGGGCTCCAGACCCATCCACTCCGCCCTGGTGGGCTCCAGACCCATCCACTCCGCCCTGGTGGGCTCCTGGTCCGTCTGCTCCGCCCTAGTGGGCTCCAGACCCATCCGCTCTGCCCTGGTGGGCTCCTGGTCCGTCTGCTCCGCCCTGGTGGGTCCATGCTCTGTCGGCCCTGTCCTGGCCTCTGGCCTCCACTACCACATGGACCTTGCCCTCCATCCCTCCCCCTGTTCTGCCTCCGCTCCACCGCCCTCCTGGATTATATTAAGTTAGGAGCGTCTGGAAGCCACTCCTTGGGGGGGTGCTCTGTCACGAATCCGGTCTATGAACTTCCGTTCACTCACCACCAGAGGTCACTCGCTCACCACATTGAATCTTGCACTACACTAACTGTTGCACGGCACCCCCAGACTACAATTCCCATCATCCATTGCACTGACGACACACACACAGCTGATTGCACTGATCACACAGCTGATTCCCATCACACTCTTTACTTAAGCCATGGACTTCCTCAGTCAGATCACAGAGTATTGTTCTGCGTTTAGCACTCTCCAAGTGTTAGCTGCCTTACCGGGCCATTCCGTGTTCCTGTTTAGCTCAGAGTATTGTTCTGCATTTATCACTCTCCTAGTGATAGCTGCTTCACCGAGCCATTCTGTGTTTGTTTAGTTACAGTATTGTCTAGCGTTTATCCCTCTCCTAGTGGTAGCTACATTACGGAGCACTTCCGTGTTTTCTAAGTCTATGTTTAGTTTATTTTGTTTATAGCCTCGTTTCCTGTTTCCTGCCCGTGTATCTTCGCTTAACCCTTGTCTAGCCGTTCCGACTCTGTTTATACCTCGTTTGGATTATTGCTCTTGTTATTGGACTACCACTCTTCTCAAGCCCTCTGGATATTGTTCGCCAATCAAAGACCCACGTTTGCCCTAGGATTACTCTTTGTCTTACCTGTGTTATACCTGTTTGCTGATGTTTTGACCCTGCCTGTGTTTTTGACCACGTCTGTTAAATAAAGCTTTGCACACAGATCCGCACATCTCACGTCTCGTTTGCCCCATTACACAGTCAAAGTCTATGATAACCATTCACAGTACTCAAGCACAAACAAAACAAAATACAGACAAATACAATTTAACACACAACAAAAGAATTTATACAACACGCACTAATCCCAACACACACCCACGTGACTTTTAATCACTGTAATATCAGCGCACAACCTGCACACATACACACACACACCATCACATGCACCGGTGCACTTGAGAAAAGCTGTAAATCTCTCCGTAGCACAGCACCAGGATACACACTGACAAGTTGCCACACAGAAGCAAAACAACAGCGGACAGATTTCTATAAAACAATTATTCAATTCATCACTTATCACATACGTACACCAAATCTAAAACAACATTTTAAGATACACACAAATTAGCATTAAAAAAAACCTACCTGCAGCACAGTTGACTGGCCCTCTGTAATAATGGTGAACGATCCACCAATATGGATCGTCTGGATCACGCTACATAAACAAGCCCCCATTAATAAACACCATTACTAACGAGACAATGCGTCAACCCAAATCAAAACCATAACCTACCCAAAGATGTGTTGATATGGTTCAACACCCTCAGGCCCATGTCCCGAAATTAGGAAATTTCAGTGTGAAAAATTCCTGTGTCCTTCCATTTTCTAACTATATTTCTTACTGTGGGGAAAGAGACGTTAAACCTTTGTGATAACTTTTTGTATCCTTCCCCTAATTCATATTGACAAATTATCCTAGTTTTAGGTCATTAGGGAGTTCTTTTGAGGTTCCCATGATGCTCCTTTCCCGTAGAGATCAAGGAGAAGCACAACTAGTAGTCAGCTACCTTAAATATGCTTTTTAAAGATTGATTGCACCTGTGCTTGCAGTGTTAAGGTTCAATGAGTCCATCAAATCAATTTTGTGTTGCAATCAATCAGCATTAAGTGACTACAGGTATTCAAATCTACACAACTGAGAGGGTGCCCAAACTTTTGCACAGCCTATTTTTCACTTTCGATTTTATTTCACAAAACTCAAAACTGCAACACTAAGACTTTCTGTCTGAAAAACATGACATTATCTAGCTTTTTATAGAAATTGAATGGCATATCACTACTTATAAAGAAAGAGCACATTATTACGTGAAAATGAAGTGCGACGTGTAGCCAAGTATGGTGTCCCATACGTGGAATTTATGCTCTGCATTTAACCCATCCAAGTGCACACACACACAGCAGTGAGTAATGGACACTGCTCATGTACACACACCCAGAGCAGTGGGCAGCCATTTTTGCTGCGGTGCCTGGGGAGCAGTTGGAGGTTCGGTGCCTTGCTCAAGGGTCTCACCTCAGTCATGGTATTGAAGGTGGAAGAGAGCCTTCTAACCTTTGGGTTAGAAGTCCGACTCTCTAACCATTAGGCCACAACTGCCTCAGAAGGGTATTTGCCTTAGCATATTTTGTGGTGATAGCAAAATATTTTTGTGTGTAGACCCAGAGGTGTCGCTAGTGGATAGAAAAGGCAGACTGAGTATAGGGGGCCAAGAGGCATTGGTGTCCCTTGTACTTCCTACCGAGTCCATGTACCCTTTTGAAGCCACCACCCATTTTTTTTGAGTTCACTGCCCAAATTAGAGCTTTCAAGGCTGCAGCATTTTTGTTCCATATAGTTGTTCAGAGGAATAAAATCAAATGCTCCTTTTACCCCAGTGTGCCTTTATTCCCATTTTGTCCTTCTATTTTCTTGGATGGATTGCTTAAAGGGGTCATCGGATGCAAACTTCACTTTTACATGTTGTTTGAAGTGAAATGTGCCTTGGCAGTGTATGTACACAACCACCCTATAATGATAAAAATCCACCCAGTTTTTTTTTATTTATTATTTTTATTTTTATTTTTTTTAAATCCCCATAAATCATAACCCCTTTCTCAGATCAAGCAGTTCACAGATTCTTGGCTGTGCGACGTCACACAGACACAGGCCGCTCCCATGATTGTTGATTGACAGTGGCATCAGTCTTTGGTTTTAGCACAGACCCGCCCTGAGTAAGCTGTAAACAGTCCGTCATTGTTTCGACGCCAGAACAAGTGTAGACAAGAATGTCTCCTAAGTGATTGAGGTGTTTTGCTGTTGGATGTAATAATGAAGAGACTCCACAGAAGAGAGGGGCGGGGTGAGCAGAGCTCATTAGCATTTAAAGGGACATGCAGCGAAATGGGCTGCTGTGAATAGAGCTGTTTTTGACAAGGAAAAAAAGGGTGTTGTTTTACATTACCACTGAGAAATTTTAACCAGAGTATGTTATAGACTTTTCATTAAGACCCTAAAGAGTCATATCAACTTGTGGAAAATGGGCATCCGATGACCCCTTTAAAAACACTGGTGTGAATAAACTTTAATATGATACCTGCACAATTTAATTTTCCTTCTCAACAGTGCTAAGAAAAGCATAATTGCTTTGTTCATTCAGGATTTTGACACAATATTTTCATGTTTTCATGACTTACAATATCACCTACACATATATCATCTACACTGATCTATTTTCACTCGATGATGCTGCATTAGATGTTTAAAAAAAAAAAACTGTTTGGATTCATCATGCTTCCTCGCAGAACGTTCCTCACAAGAGTGAAAACAACCAATGTAACCAGATAACTCAAATATCATATCGTACAAACAGAAAATGCTACCTCTTGCACTCAGCATTCACTACTCCACCCACTTTCTCCCATTATGCATTTAAAAGAGAAGCATGTGGGTAATGAAGGGCTGAAAGTGATGTAGATGTTACAAAGTTGTTGAAATAAAATAAAAAATAAACAGCCCAGAAGGGCATGTCCCCTCTAAAATGGTTCACGATTATGGTTCGCTCCTTATGCCATTTTTGCTTCACAGACAGAATCTCCACTTGATCATCCACCTTTGGCATTTGCAAGGTCTTCAGCAGGTCTAAAGAGAGCAAAGAGAGGTTGGGCTATTCCTCCGTTCCATGTAATTGAGAATAGCAGAGGACCTTTCCCAATGAAGCTAGTCCAGGTGAGTGAAAGTCATGAAGGGACTATTCATTATGAGATGGATGAGAAAGAGGTTTGTCTGTTATTGAATTGTTCTTTTATTGCTTTCTGTATTTAGATAAAGTCAGACTATGCCCAGGAAATTCAAATGGGATACAGAATCACAAAGGGAATTTTCCCAAAGGGAATTTTCTCTGTTGAAAGATTATCAGGGAATCTCTATGTGACTCAGCCACTTGACAGAGAAAAAAAAGCTTCATACAGAGTGAGGTCATTTTTAATCTCTCTAACTTTTAAAAGGCTTGACCATTTTCTTTTCTTGTTTTTACAGAGACTGTACATTTTAAATGTATATATCTACTAAAAATTAAGTCAGATTTCTTTAGGATTACACTTGCATACCAGAGTCTCAAAGCTAGCAGACATGGATGAAAAGACACAAATCTAATTTTGATTTAACAGGGTCTTTAATGAACCTCAGATATTTGTCCCTTACCATGTCCATATTTCTTCTAATTTCTTTAGCTTATAGCCTTTTCTACAGGACGGGATGTGACTAGTATAGTAGAAAGGCCAATGGAAATTATTGTCAATGTGATTGACCAAAATGATAATAAGCCTGTGTTTACCAAAAATCCTTTTAATGGACATGTTCATGAAGCTGCTGGAAAAGGTATGTTTATAGTGCATTTTCTTAGTAAAGTGGCTTTCAGCATTTTTTGTTTCATCAAATGCTTCTTTAACTTTTATCACCTAATCAGTCTTTATTCTCTCATTAAAGACTATGAGTTTATGACGGTCACAGCCACTGATGCAGATGACCCAGAAACGCACAATGGTATAGTCAACTACGCAATTGTCAGCCAAGAGCCGCAACTTCCAAAACTGAACATGTTTGATATCAACATTTTCTCTGGAACCATTCGTGTGCGAGAACCAGGCATGGACAGAGAGGTGAGAAGTGACATTTGATGAATCTCAAAGTGGTGATAAAATTACTTCATGTAAACAAACTCATCAATTATCTTTTCAGCAATGGCCAAGATATACTTTGTTAATTGTGGCTGCTGACGTGGAAGGATATGGTTTGTCAACCACTGGCACAGCTGTTATTACGATTACTGACAGTAATGATAACCCACCTCAGTTTGAGCAAACTTCGGTAATGTATATTTATGTATTAAGAATGTTATGCTATACTAATAATTGTTCGAACTGCTTAATACTTATCAAAAATCACCATATATCTCTTTGTTTTAGCACTCTGTATCTGTCCCAGAGAATAAAGTAGGGCATGTAGTGGCCAAACTCACAGTTACTGATGGAGATGAAGTTGGATCACCGGCCTGGTCAACCAAGTATCGGATTATTAGTGGTGACAAGGGTGGGTTTTTCAGTGTCAGTACTGGACCCAGCCAGCTGGAGGGCATCATCGCCACTGTAAAGGTACTATGTGTTGCTCATATGTTTGCCCAGACAATTGGTTGTAATGACATACTTTAATAAAAGACACTTTTTTCCATTTAGTCCCTGGACTTTGAGAAGACCAAGCAGTACGTTCTGTCTGTGATTGTTGAGAACGATGATCCATTTGTCGGTTCTTTGCCCACTTCCACTGCCACGGTTACAGTGAATGTAGAAGACGTAAATGAACCTCCAAAGGTAAAGGTTATTTCTAAACCTAAAGATTCAACAGTTGATACTGAATTAGTTTCTTATACAGCCACTGATGACAGTTTTTTTTGTTTTTTACAGTACACTGTATCTGTCACGGAGAAGGAAGTGGGGACTGCCATCAAAATGCATGTTACTGATGAAGATGATGCTGGATCACCTGCCTGGACTCCGAGAGTAACAAGCAATACATTCTGTCTGCAATGATTCATTTATAAATCCTTTGCCCATTTCTGCTGTGAAGATGTAAAAAAGGTTAAATCAACAATGTCTCATCAACAGTCTTTCTGAAGAATGTGAATGTGTCAGTGTAATTCTTATTATTGTGTAGAATTGATCTGGAAATCGATCTAGGGCCTGTACCATGATGGTAGCTGAACAAATTCGGAGTTACAAGATTAGTTTCGAGTTGACAAAACCAAACCACTCCAATCCGGCTTTGTTGGTACCATGATGCTGATCATCAACTTTCTTTGTCAACTCTGGCTTTGATCCTGAGTTTGTGGAGCACATGCACATGTGAACAGCCAATCACATGCCTCGCAACACAGAGCAAGTGTGATTCACTTCTTGCAAGAGAGCCAGCGAGATCCAAAACTCTTTTGCAGTGCAGTCACAAGTGAAACTTGTGAAGTTGGTTTATATAGTTGATATAAAGCGACAGAGACTCAAACATGTAAGATTACATGTAGTCATTTTTAAAGCGTTATCTACAGCTTATTTATATTACATATGATTTGTATATATTAATATTAATTTAAAATAAATGCTTTATAATATTTGTTCAACTAAAATTGCTTGTGCATAATAGATCAATTATAATATAAATCATATAATAATTATATAAATCAATGAAAAGAATGATTATCATTAAAGCCAAAAAAAAAAAACTTAATTTGGAGAAAGAGAAACTGGGAGAGTGACTTTTTTGCATCAGACATGTCACCTTGCTCACATCTAATTGGTCCAATTTCAGTTTGAGATCTTTTACCCAGAACATAACCTGCCCCGGAGCAGGTTAGCTGTGGAGTAGTCTCACGTAGCCAGACCTTCAGACTGACGGCTTAAAGTCTGGAATCCATGGCAGCTTTCATTGGCCAAGGCCCGCCCATGAGGCTGTTTGACCGACATGTCAAACAACCAATCACAGTTCGTTTCGTTCAGCGTCACGTTTCGGGGCGTGGAAATGTCGCCACAATAACAGACCGGTTTGTAAAACTCTCATACTTATTTTAAAGATTCTATGCCGCGAACTTTAAATATTTCACATACTTTTGAAAATCCAGCATTTAGTTGATCCTGATTAGCACTCATTGTCACAGTTGTAAACACGACGGCTTTCTTCTTTCGTGAGGGGGTTTGGCGTCACGGCATCTTTGTTTCCATACGGAACATTAAAGAACGCAACACACGTCTCCTGGAAATCCTGTATAATTCAACCAATCCAATGACGACTTCGAAACTCCTGAAGTGTTTCCACTTTTGTGTGCCATATGCATCAGACGTTTAGCTAACGTTCCGTGGGTGTGACGTCTGAGGCTGAGACTAGCTGTGGAGTGTAAGTTACTATGGCAATGAACGATGCTAAAAGCTACTTTCATGGTAGCTAAAACCCAGGATTGGTGCCAACTAAACTGGAACTTACTTGGCTAGCCACCTAATCTGGATTCATGGTACAGGCCCCTGGTGTGTGTGTGTGTGTTCGTGTGTGTTATTTGAGAAGAGTCTGTCTCATGCCAGTCACAGTGCTTGCTCATTTGTTCATAGGCTTCCAGAGTGCAAACATGCTCTTAACTTTTAACATGTTGGCTTGAGCAAGACAACATACTGAAATTCTATTTAAATTACTATTTAAACAACTTCTTCTTCTTCTTCTTCTCCTTCTCCTCCTCCTCCTCCTCTTCTTCTTTGTCTTCAATTTCTGACTGTAACTAATCCTAGAGCTTCCAAGCTGCAACCATTAAAGTTGAATCTAATCTTCAGACTGTTTTGACGTAGTCTGATATATCTTTTCTAACTGATAAGATTTTCCTAAAATGAATGATAAAATCTCTCTCTCTCTCTTTCATATGCTAAACATTAATGTATTACATTACACAATAATGTACATTATAGAGAGAGAGAGAGAGATTATATATGTGTGTGGGTGTTATAATATTGTAATTAAAACTGAATTCAAAGTTTGTGTGTTTAAGAGAGAGAGCATTTGTGAACATTGAGCAGGATACAGCACAAGGGAGAGGAAACAGTCAATGAATGTAGAGATGCCTCAGAAAGGGGGAGACAGATGGCAGGTAACATATATTAATATATAGGTCCCACTTTATATTGTGTCCCTAATACCTGTGTACTTACATAGTAACTAGATGTGTACGTAGTATGTAACCACAGTGTAAGTACACATTGGTACATAATATCTACAGCTGTAATATTTCTGTAACTACACATATGTAACAACCCTCAGAATGGTATGTGTAAGTACAAATGTGTAACAGGACATATATATATATATACCAATATATATATATATATATATATATATATATATATATACATATATATATATATATATATATATATATAAAATGTGCAACATACTGTAATTGTACTGTAAGTTATAGTATGAAAGTACTCTTTTAACCACTTAAGCTCAGGGGCATTTTTGGGAATTTTCGCCTAAATTTTCCCACTCAAATTCAAATGTTTACCCTGCACACATACAATGGAGGAAATGAAAAAAAAAAGGTTTAATTTTAAAGAAAACCCTTTGAACTATAACAGATGGGTGTAATTTTTTATAAATAACATTATATGCGTTTCAAATATTACAATAAACAAGAAAAAAAAAACAGGCGCTTTTTGACTTTTTGTAAAAAAATTTTTTTTTTTTTTTTTTTGAAAATCTGTAATTCAGGTTCTATTAGGGCCTGCTCCCTGCAACTTACTTAGTTTGATGCCACTAGATGCCAAAATGTACCAGAAAAAAAGAATTTTTCAAATAACAGCTTCCAAACAGGAGTTACAGCATCATAAATGAAGCGAGTGAAATTATCATATTTTGCATCTAGATTTGTCATTTTGAGTTTCCTTTGCAAAAACAGGCTATATACAACAAATTACACCCAGAATCCTATTTTACTATGTGCCATAAGCACTTTTCCTGATTATTGATTGAATTATGTTTCATTTTTATGTTTCTCTAAGTAGTAAAATATTTTGCATCTAGATTTGTCATTTTGAGTTTCCTTTGCAAAAACAGGCTATATACAACAAATTACACCCAGAATCCTATTTTAATATGTGCCATAAGCACTTTTCCTGATTATTGATTGAACTGTTTCATTTTTATGTTTCTCTAAGTAGTAAAATACAAAATTGCATAAACGAATTGGACCACATTTCACATTTTGTGTTTTGTATTATCAGTTTAATTCTTTCAGGAGACACAAGACTGTATAAATTATGAAATATATCTAGTCTATCACAATCTAAAATAGAATCCACATCATCCAGCTTTATATCATTCCATTTCTGTGCATTATGTATTGGTATACTGTTTGGAGCATCAGCTCACCTCTTCACCTGTGCCCTGCATCACCTGCTGCTTTTGGACACAAGCTAACAGCTCCTCTGTGCTGCTACAGCTGTCTGTGACTGCTCTCTCATCTTCAGAGCGTCAAACAAACAAATACCTGTTCATCCACACTGCACTGTAATAATCTATGTATATTTACTGAAATGCATCCTGTAACTGTACTTTTCATCGATAAACAGTTCATCAGACTGTTAGCTGTGACTATCACGTCTCACAATAAAGACTGTATAAAAAAAAAAAAAACGGAGCAAAAGCGCTCAAATACGCTCCACGGTGCCGCTGATCGTTCTTCATTATCTATAACTTGTATTTTTATATCCAAAGATTGCTTTATCGGCGACGCCGATGTGTTCCACTGCGCCACTCCCGTCTTCAAAACACTCCAATGAACTACATTTCCCAGCCGGACACGGCCTCTCTCTCTCTCTCTGAGCGCACCCGCCCCCCTGCTGATCCAGAAAGGTGTCAAGTTGGAGAGCTAGAGTGACACACAGACTGACCTATTGAAGCCCCTGAACAGAGCGGAGTTGTAGATTATCAGCTCCGCTGCACCAGTGCGCTTATGATTTTGAGAGCGCGTTTTGGCAAAAAGTGCGTCTGATGCGCGTTTGGAACACACGACGATTTCTCAGCTTTGGAAGCACACAGAAACGTGAAAATGGTCTCGTTTGAAAGAAGAGATCATAATCTAAAAGATAATATAGAGTTCGTGGCTGTTTGCGGCTGGCTGAAGCAGTAGAATGAGTAGAAATATGAAAAAAAAAGTTTGAAAAAAATTGAGAAATGTGACAAAGCGATTCTATTGAAGATAGCTCGATCTGTGATTATCACACAATGAAAAAAATTTATATAATCAGATTCCTGAGAATGAGAGCTTTCTTGTGATATATGACTTGTTTTGTGAAAAATATGAAAAATACACATTCTTAGGAAAAATTCTTCGCAATCGTTAGGCGAAAATTCTTGTGTGGGACGACTACATTTCTAAGCTTAATTTTACTGCTTTATGTATCATAAAACCAGAAGTTATTCCTTGTAAAGAAGAGGCTCTAAGCTTTTAAATGAGACCATATATGGAAGGCTATGTAAATGAAGCATGAACATTTTTTACGTAATTTTTCCGCAGAGTTTAAGTGGCTAAAAAGAATACTGTAAAAAGTGGAGAATCATTTGAAACTTTACTAAATGTGCAGTATAGTCAATCATTAAAGTTACTGTTTTTCACAGTTCCTAAGAGACATTTCTTGCAACATTTGCTCAGTTTCTCAACATGGCTCTTCTGGCAAAATCAAACATTTGCCTCAAAACCATTTGATCTGTGCTCAAACTTAAACAAGACTTTAAGATCATACACACAGCCAGTAAATATGTTGTATAAACATTACAGAGTATTTAGCACACTTTAGAAACATCTTGTTGTTTTTACAAAAAAAAAAAAAAAAAAGTTGGCAGCTGTGGTTTCCAGAATTATTTTGATAAAAACAGTAAAAATGTGAAAATATTTACAGAACAACCTGTACAATTTACAGTCCAAAACATTACAAAATGTAATAATCAGTCTACTGAAGGCGAGTTTCCTCTGTTTGGGACATTGTTTTTTGCCATTGTCCTTGAAGGTTTATCAGATGCTGCTGCAGCAGGCTAGTCCTCTCTGGACACATTCATAAGATTCTATCGCTTAGATATGGATTCAACCTCAGGCTCACAGGCCCTTTTGGGTTAATCCATTCTTTTTGCTCATTAAGGTCTGTGCCTGTGTTGCATAGCCTTGATGGGCAAGCATTTCTGTCTGTATGGTGGCATGGTATCAACGTTCACATAGTGTCATGCTATGATGCAGCGTTGAGTTCCATTTGAAAGGGTATGTCTCAGGTTACATAACCCAGTTCACTGAGAAGGGAATGCTGCATTGCAATGCTTAGAATCCGGAGATTCCATAAAGCTGCTGCCCTTTTATACCCTTGATGATGTGGCATGCTATGTCTCCAAACTCTTACATAAACCAATAGAACTGGTGTGTTTACATACATCCTTCAGACACCAGCTCACACAAAAAAAAATTCCCACAGTGTCAACCCCATGACACAGTGTCTTGTTCCCTTTTCAGGGAACCAAGTTACATACTGAAACATTTTCCATATCATTGTGTAGCAAGTGGCTTACTCGTAGTGACTACGCCACCCCGAAATAACGGGGAAATAACCAAAGAATCAAGACACACAAACACGTTCCACTTAGAAGAGGCAAGAGGCGTGAGTTTACAATCAAACAAATAATCTTTTATTAAAGCTAAAATAATTTAGCAACAATAAATTTAAAACCAACAATCAACAACATTAAGTTGTCTTGGTCGAGAAAAAAAAAAGAAAAAAAGAAAAGAAATTAACAATCGTTGCAGGGGCTAAGGCTTCCTTTATGAAGAATAGGCTAGTAGGGCAGTGCACAAAAAAAGAAAAGAAAAATAAACCACCAATCAGAATCACATCCACAAAATTCACTGCAAATAATGACCAAAAATAGTGACACAGCAATGATGACAACCCTTATTAAAGTGAATTCGGTGCAACTCAACATCAGCCCGCTTCAGAGAAACACTCAGCTCCTGCAAAATACAAGCGAGAAAAGAAATCACATTAGAAAACAAACAAACCAAACACCAATGTAGATTGGCAAAAAGAAATAAAAATGGGGGGGGGACACAAAGTCAATTTACTAAACAAACAAATCTAACAAAACCAAACCAAGAAAACACCACTCACAATGCTCAAATAAACAAAATAACCAATTTTACAAAAAAAAAAAAAAGAATACAAATACACATTAAAGACAAAGAAACAAAAGACGTCACAATGCAAAGGTCACACAAACTCAGTACTGATCACAGATCATTAGGTTTCAAAAATGAACAAGATCACTAATACCACATAGCGGTAATCACTCTAATTAACAGAGACTGTTACAAAGACAGTAAAAAAAAAAAAAAAAATCTTGAGACTGAGGGTTGGTGACAGTAACACCAAAATAAATCCAAACAACAACAAATAAACCCAAAAAAACTGATACAACGGAAACACAAACCAAACAAACCTTCAAGCCCACTTAGTTGGACAAGAATGTGACGACCCAAAGCAGCAGTGTGGCCCAAAGAGCAAGGGTAGGAGAGAGAGCTGCGTGGATACTCCACCCCAAAATGAAAATTTTGTCATTAATCACTTACCCCCATGTCGTTCCAAACCCGTAAAAGCTTCGTTCATCTTCGGAACACAATTTAAGATATTTTGGATGAAAACCGGGAGGCTTGAGACTGTCCCATTGACTGCCCAGGAATTAACACTGTCAAGGCCCAGAAAAGTTCTTTGCATACAAAAAGTATTCTCGTTGCTTCATAAAATTCAGATTGAACCACTGATGGTAGATGGACTATTTTGACGATTTTTTTTAATACTTTTCCGTGCCTTGACAGTGTAATTTACTTGGCAGTCAATGGGACAGTCACAAGCCTCCCGGTTTTCATCCAAAATATCTTAAATTGTGTTCCGAAGACGAACGAAGCTTTTACGGGTTTGGAACGACATTGGGGTAAGTGATTAATGACAAAATTTTCATTTTGGGGTGGAGTATCCCTTTAAGGTGACTGCTCACACACAGCCTGCCTCAACGCATACAACGAGGACCCTAAACATAAACGTCTGTTACAAACTCAATTTAAAAAAAAAGACATACAAAATCTTACAAAGAAAATGGAAAGTAAACAATTTACTCACCCTATATTTAGATGACGTAACACTCACAACCACACACACCAAAGTCATATAGTAGCTCCTTTATATTATTAGCTGGTGCTCCAACCTGGTTATTATACCGCCATGCCGAACAGATGGGAGCCCTGAAGGCACACCGCACTGAAACACATAACTGTAGTTAAATCAAACCAAACTTCCCACAGCACCGCATTAAAACTTACCTGGGAGTAAGCAGCACACCACACGCACACACAGCCTCGATGGACCAACGTCCAAAGTCACACTAAACAGGTAAAAAATCGCACTGAATAACACTGGGATCAAACAGCGAAGCTACACCGCTAAAAACACGTACCTCCGTAATCAGTGTTGCCAGATTTGAAATGTCCAAGCATCATACCAGAAGCTCAAAATTATCATATTTGGAAGAAAATTATCGAACACGAGTCAAATGTACAGAATACAGCTAGACCAACAACTTTTTGTCACGACCTGCAAATTACCACAATAGATAAATAACTAGGCGTACGTAAGTGGGAAGGTTCAAACTCCAGTTATCAGAAGCCTGCGTGTTGCCAGATTGAGGGGTCCGTCTGCGGTACAAAATGTATATGAGCGAATACATCATGAATTCATCTTCCGAACCGCCTTTTTGTCTTATCCCGAATCACTACGGTACACTTATAATAAGTGCTTATATTCGGACTATTGTAGCCTGTTCGGGTCTTCACCTCTGCGGAGTAACACATACCTGCGTGAATTGCCATAGACATAAACTTAGAGAAGTAGCTCCGGTTAGAATGTTCTTCCGCGGGATGCGTGCAGTTCTGTTTATTAACCGCTAGAGCGCCAAAAGTTACATAGTGCTGCTTTAAAAGCAGGGCATGGTAGACGTAGGATTCACAGCTAGATGAATTAGGATAGAATCCCTATGATTAAATCGACCAACATTAGAAGTTTAACAAAATTCTGAAATTATCGTACATTATGGGACTTTTTTCATTATTGATCGTATATCGTACAGAGGTCTAAATTATCGTACAAATACGATAATTATCGTACGTCTGGCAACACTGTCCGTAATCCACAGCAATGAAAGAAAGGGAGGCAGGAGGCATAAACAACAGGCCTGCGTTCAGCCCCGACAAAACGGTGCAAAACATTTTTTAAACGGAAACAGTGGTGCGTTCAATACCCTGGGCCATGTTCAAGCTCACACCGGTGCACAATGTTTTGCTACGGTTTCCGGGTTGAACAACATGTTTCCTGGAAACGGTGTGCAACAGGGTTTGATATACGTTTTCTCTTGTTTGGTGGGTGTGTCAAAAATGTCAGCCCAATCAGCAACAACATGTATATAAACCACGCGGTATTAAAGAGACAGCTCGCACACCTGATTAATGTAACATAAAAATACTATACATATTTATATATTTTGCTATTGTATTATGGAGTGACACTTTCATAAACTTTTCTATGATCCTCTGATTATATATTGGTAAATATTACAATATCATAGCACAACAACAGTGACCAGCAATAATGATAAACCTAATACTCACAATAAAAATAATAAGGTCATAACACAGTTTCAGAGGTAAGAAGTGGATTATCCTTCACCTGAAATGTGTCTTTTCATCCTGAAATGCGAGGCAAATGTTGGATCATAATAATTAGGAACCACAGTTTCCACAAATCCCTTCACTCATTTGGTATGTTCTCTTTTATTCTGGACGGCAAGGGCAGTGACTGTAACATCAAGTGTATTTTGTATTAAACACGTATTTATACCAATTTCACCAGGCTTCGAAAATTCTTCAAAAAGAACACAAAGAATGGCCTTCTCAGCTGCCATAGTTGCAACTCTTGCGTCATCAGAATCGACTGAATTGAAACTTTTTCAATATAACTAAATATAAAAATGTGCAGAGGGTTAAGCTGTGATGTTGTTGGCTGCCACGGTAATGGCAATAAGCTAAGGTATTCCTTTAAAGTACTTGTTTTGCGTACCAGAAAATGTCATGTCTGGTGCTGTATGCATGGCTTGCAGAGCTTAAGTTAAATACTGAGTGTTAAATAATAAATTAATATGTTAAAACGTGTGCTCTTATCATTCTGTGGATGAAATCCCGTGAACTTCGCCCCAATAGGGAGCTTTATATGCACGTGCGCTCATCTGTTTTCAGTGCAGGTTAAAGGGGACATAACACACACAGTTTCACCTCACATGTTGGATACAGTTTCACCTTCACATGTTAATCTTGAGTACCTATAGAGTAGTATTGCATCCTTCATATCTCCAAAAAGTTTTTAGTTTTATCATATTTATAAAAGGAAGATAAAGCTTTACGATTCTCTCCGAAAAAAGCCGAGCTCCTGGAGGCGTGCCATGGGCGGAGTTAAAGACGGACGAGCACTTGAGCGCCGATCGCCAACAAAACAGAGACATTTGATGCTGTTTCACTTACCGTCTGCAGAACTGAATCATGACGGGGACCTTTTATAGCTGGGACTGCTCCATCTTTCAGTATCAAACTATGTGCAAATCCAGCGTCGAACTAGGCCTTGTTTATAAAACATTCGTCAACAAACACACTTGAGAAACTCCTTTGCTGCCCTGGAAAAACAAACTGCATCCCCTGTTCACGTAACGCTGGGTTCTTCGGGAAGATGAACAAGGTTATCGTTCCCTCACAACCAAAAACACACCCCTCGCTCGCTCGGGAAGAGACATTCTTCCCGAGCCAGTTCCATGCAGTGCAGCTGAATGAAGCGCGTTGATGGGCTTCAGGGCTGCCAGGTTTTCACAGCAAAACCCACCCAATTGCTACTCAAAACTAGCCCAATCGCTTTTTGGGGAGGATTCCCGGTAAAAATCGCGTTCCGGTGGGGTAAAATACATGTTTTTGGCAGGGTTCCCCTTATAAAAGTCGCATTCTAGGGGCTAAATATCACGTTACTGGGTCGCTTCAACCCGCGGACATGAAAAACAACCCGCGGAAAGAGCTTTAAAGTAGCCCAATTCCGCAGGAAAACTCCGGACTTGGCAACACTGATGGGCTACTCTTGCTCTAGCTCTGGTCAATGCATGCACGGAAATGCCCATATAAGGAGTTCCACTCTCGTTTTTCGTCATGAAGAGCCACCATCGAAAAAAACTCTCCGAAACTTGTATGAACCCGGAAGTAAGATTTTTGGCATAGAAATACTCTGTTATACATCCAAATTGTTTTTTGAAACTTTGTCCATACTTAGCATGAGAATCCAACTCTTTAACAGTGTAAACAACTCTGAATGCATGAAACAGCATTTAAACTTGAAAAATGGTGTGTTCCGCGGTTGAAATAAAACACTTTCTGATGTTTATTCATGATCATTTCGTGCTTTTAGTAAATATGAAAAGATGATCGGTTCACATGTTTGAACTGAGGCAATACAGTGATCTGTCATGAGACATTGAAGGGCCACAAAACGGTGTTTATTGTTTTAATTTCTTTAAAAATGACACAATTTAAAAGCTGAGTCCTGAGATCTTGTTTTATATCAGAAGTAGCCTGCTATGTCTTCTCTGTCGGTGTGTTGTCAGTTTCCTCTTTGCTCTGCGATGTATTTTTCACTGCGTGAGAAACAGTGTTATTCAGTGACACCAGTTTTGTAGAATCAGTAGAGAAATTAACAAAAATATACATACATACATGTGTTTTAGGTGAGCACATGACAGTAATGGGTTCAACTTAAATATATAAATAAATTTCAGGATGCGGTGGATCCTAGGAAATAATCACTTTGGATCTAAAATAAACTGCTTTCAAAATATGGCTTTCCAAAAAAAAAAAAAAAAAAAAAAAAAAAAGAACAAGATGTTGACAGACTGAACTGCATGTCAACTCCTAAACCATATTAAGTCGGCCTAGAATGCCCAGTGCAGAGCTATCATTTCCCCAGCACACTCCTGTTAAACTGGCATACACATCATTCTTCCATAACCAAGCATATGGACAAGTTCTGATTTCAGAGAAATTCAACAATCCTCAGACTTCTTACCTCAGCAGTACAATGCAACAGAACTTCCTCTACAGACCATGCAGGTATGAGTGAAATATCCAGATACCTGGTGCGTTGTGAGCTTGTGAATCCGGGGGTTAGTAAGTTTGATGAGAAGATTGTCCAGAAGTGGATGTCCCAAGGGTCCAAATACAAGCTGCAAGTCCAGGTACAATTTCCTCCATTCACATTGTTCACAGACTTTGTATGTACTTTGTAAGCCTATATGTGCAATGACACATTTTAGGCATTCCATTTACTGTCAACTGCTCTTGTAAAGCCCAAAATCTCAATGAAAAGAGGCAGTCCATTGAAAAGCTACATCTCTACTCACAAAACTAAGATTGCACAAACTACCAGCACTACCAATTTACCAAACAGTAAGCCCAATATCAACAGAAAATAGCTGTTTCCATCACCCTGTTTTTATGTTTTTTTTTAAGTTATGCAAACTCCAAATTTCAAAAGAAAATCCCTTAATTCGCAAAAAGGTTTCTACGCTCGCATTAAAAACTCTGAAAACAGTGACCGCATTTATTGTGTTTCATCGGCTCGCTCTGAGAGGCTAATAATTCATTATATATTAAACTTTTGTCATATTCAGTGGCTTGCCCTACTTTTCTTAGTGATATTTAGTGCCAGTTTATCAGGAAGTGACATTTTGTTCTCTTTGACTCATTGGATGGATACTGTAGGATCAGAATGAGTCAGACAAAGTTAAGATTCGATCCGAACATTGAAACATGAGGAGCTGAGGATCCAGAGAGGATCCCAAGGCTGCAACAGGATGTTCGTCATAAATCAGATTCCTAGCTCCAGCCCTCTGAAGAAAGCAAACCAACAAGCCTCTTTCACAGAACAGCTTGCAACATTCAAACAAAAGAACACTTATTGATAATTCCGATTCAGGAAGGAGACGGTCAAATTTGGGGCAAGTAATCAGAACTGATGATCAAAGAGATGGCCGTTACTTGTAAATCTGTGATCGAAATCACGAGCTAGAGACTTCATTGGGTGGGTCAACCCAGCTCTCCACATAGAAAACAAAGAAGGAGACTGAAATTCCTTAAGAGACCTTTTAACCTCTCTAGTCTTCACAGAACGGTACAGAAACTCCCTTTTCGCATATAGATGTACCAAAATCATCTTAAAAGGACTTATCATGTTTATGCATAACCCCATATCATGTATGTAACCCACACGATTAACCATCATGTTTTAATCACATATGATGTATGTCTTTTAATAACTAGGGAATAGTTTTGAGAGTTAAAATTCATGTTTGGTATGTATGAGTTTGAAAAATCATGCTTTAAATGTTTCTTCCAATCAATTCTTTGTCAAATGTACCATAGTCTTGTTAGAGAAATCATGTCCAAAATTGTACTCTGTAAGAGCGGGAAAATTTGGACCATATGACTGATAAGATAACATGTTAGATTTATGAATGGGGAGGAGAAACATACAACACCACGAGCCAAGATCATTTCTAATTGGTCAAGACGTCCAGATAGGACGGTCTAGAAGCCGAGTTTAAATACTCAGGACAGCTCTTCTCTTGGCTCTTACTCTGCTTCTCTTCTTCTTCTCTTTTGCCACCGCGTTTTGACGCTGCTCTTTGAGCGTGCTCTGGCCTACATGCCAGCTGCCAACACAATGAGAAGAAAAACCACCTAGTCTCGATACATTCTTTTATTCTTTTACTTTAATTTCTTGTCTTTCCGTGAGAGTTTTGTTAAGTTAAGTTTGCCGCAAAGTCCAGCTTCGACTGCACCCGCCTCAAACTTCAACCAGACCAACTCCGCATCAAGAGCCAACGCCCAAGACTTTACTACGAAAGACCACTGAACTCAGCCAATCAGCAACCTCGGGAAACCCCTTTCTCCAAAGACGACAAGGACACAAGGGAATTCCTTAAGGCAACACAAGCAAGTACAACCTCCAGACTTTTGCTGAGTCGGTGCAATTTAATATAAATTTTAGCCTCATTGAGAAACTCAATGCGAGGGTCAAATGATTGATGGTTCAGGTCTATAGGCAATTGCACATATTGCTGTAAACTTGGGATTTCACATTTTCATTCTGTAAACTCATCCTTTCCTCTCTTTCTGCAACGTGTGAATGTGTGAATGCGTGTGTTCATGTGTTAGATTAGATTAGTTTACATGTCTTAGGTTTATATAAATAAAGTCTTATTTATATTGAAAAGAGAAGTATCTTGTGTTTTGTGCTTACAAGTTAATGTCTTAATCTGCCGATCTTGTTACTGTGCTTATTAATAGTGTGTTCACTATATTTTGGATTTTAATATCCAGTGCAGAGTTGATGTTATACGGCTCGTTCAGTGACTCGCTGCCGATTCAGTGATCCGCCGTGAAACTGTGATTCTGTTCAAATTCCCTATAAAATCATAAATGATTTCCTTTGAGCTAAATTGACTTGTTTCCCTTATATATATTACTTATATATTTACAATTTCTACATATTATTGGTGGAGAATGCGGGCAGATTAATCTAAATTGTGAGCATAAACCAAGTTATTTAATCTTTTCTATTGCTCTGGTATGAAAGATGAGATGCTTCTGAGACTAGTGTGTGTGTGTGTGTGTGTGTGCGTGTGACGTCAGCAGCGCGCGCCCTGTTTGAATGAAAGCAGAGAAGCCTGTAACTCGAGTCTGCCTCTTTGTTCAACTGCAGTAAGTGAACTTAAAGTTATCTGAGATCGTACGATAAGGTTGAAATTGAGCGTGTTCCTCTTTTCCATAAAGCCTTGTTTTATAGCTGAATTGATGTTCTGCGGGTTCCAGATCATTAAATAGCTATACTCCCGAATCTCAGTTACTGTTAGCCGATTGGAGCTAAACTGTAATAGTTAAAAGGGAAATAAATCGGTGGATAAAGAATAGTCTTGAGCGTGTTCCTCAATCTATTCATCAAAGCCTAGTCTGATTGCCAGTGCGTGTTCCACTGCCAAATCAAAGGCTATTCGACTCCCCTGGGTTAAACATTAGAGAATAATGCTTGCCTGTTTGTGTACACTGTTCACAAAGTGAATTAAATCTCCGAGAGGGATTTGAATGGGAATTTTTAAAAGCTTGATCAAGTAAATTGAACCAACAGCGAAGAAAACCTGTTGTGTTTGTGTCCAGAGAAATTGGCACACTTTTATGATCCGATCACTGTTTTCCCTAGCTGAAGCACGAAACTGCTATTTGAATAAAGTTTAATCAAACTCGGAACGAACTGAGAGTTTAAGCGCCACATCGCAGAACCAACTAAAAGCGGTGTTGTTATTTGTACAGTGTTGAAATGCGCCGACATTTCATGTAACCTGCTTAACTGTACTTGCAATGCATATGCTAGTCCAATAGAGTTTGTTTTGGTTGCCACAGGTACGATCGTGACACGGAAGTCTTAACCTACTTCCGGAGCAACCCTGAACTGCGCACGCGCAGCACATCGATGCTATTGTAAACAAACTCCAGACTGTGCTAGGCTAATGAAACGGTTGTGTTTACATTGAAGTCTATGCTAAAGCCATTAGCTTCAAAGTTTGCATTTAACATACAGTGGTTGAATAGTGTGTGTATGAAAAGCTAAAGTGGTTTAACCTTGTTAAACATCTCAACTAATACACTTGTTGGTCTTTCTCTTTCTTATTTCTCTAATTTCTCACTTCTTACCACTTATTTGCATTTTACTAGAAAGGGAAATACGAGTTCACAATTATTAATTGTGCCAAATTCAAAATTTAATTAAAACATTAAATTTATTTGGAATCATTCAAATTTCCCCTCAGATCATTTCATATGATCATTACTTCTAGTATTCTCTTTTGGGCCTAATTATTTTAGGTACGAATAAGCCTTGAACTTGGAAAGTTTAAGTAAACTTATTCTATCTAATTTATTTATTACTCATATCAATAGATTCTATTCAAACTTATACTCACTCATTATTTTATTGCGTTTTACCCCTCTTTCTTCCTGTTTTGGTTATGCACTTAGCCACTACTATTTTTATATACTGATTTCCTCCTTCATTTAATTTCATTTTGCTTATTTAGCCCATTTATTACTTTTCAATTTTACCTTGTCCTACCATTTTCTTTACTCTGTGTATCCTAGCTCGGGAACACACACCCAAGGCTCATAGGAAACATTGTTATCCCTCACTACGAGTTCAAATAAATTAGAGAGACAAATCTCTTTCACCCAAAATTTATTTTTGTTGATAGTTGTGTAGCAACTGAAAACAACACTCTACTCGTAGTCGGGCATAACCGCTTGCTAGTGGACCCGATCCACTCAACTTACTGTCTCTTTCCTTCCTCTCCTGTTCTCTCCATTTTCTTCCCTCTTCACTTTTCACATTTGTAGGGACCTGTAAGAACCATCAATCAATTCTAAGTGAATAAAATACACAATCTTGTCAAAGAAGACAAATCATCCTTACGAATTTGATTGTAATCAAACCCTCTTTCGTTCTTCCTAGCCTCCCCACATTTGAAAACGCAATCCAAATTTTAACATCTCATCCAACCCTGAGATCAATTTTAATAGAGATAAGTTTTGATCAATCTTTGCCTTCGCAGCCTCCCTGGTGAGCGGTCCAACTGTAAGGTGTATGATGTCAATCTTGTCAGACTAAGAAAAGAGATATCAGAATTATTATTATTATTATTATTCCTTTGTCTACGACAGAGACTTAATAATATTGTTTGCCTTGATAACAACATTTAGTTGAGGAAAAAAAACAAACAATTTTCCTCATTTGAAAAAAAAGGAATTTTCTTTTAATTGAATTTGTTTTTCACCTGTTTCTCTCTTTTCCCTCTTCCTCATTAGAGTGACGAAGTCTTCACATCTCTAGTCTACCTAGATACCCTGAGACCAACACAGTCATCACCACACTTCACTAAGTGGTTCAAAATCACTGACACAAAACTTAGTTGTCGCACCACACATAGGCTTCTACTCCACACAGATCTGTGTCAGTCTCTCTTCTCCCTAGCGTGCCAACATGCCGCAGACTGCAGACCCCTTTGCACAAGGGGAAGATGTGAACACTTGGCTGAGAGGCACGACAGACAGCCTCACCCCCAAGATGTTTGAACTGTTATTATTTTTAATAATAATCCTAATCCTGAGAAGATTTCTGACACAAGATTCAAGCCAAAACAACAACCACGAGGAGCTCGTTAAAATCACCAGCTCCCTAAGCTATGCCTTCACGACCCAGCTGAAACTGAGCGACAAGCACATCACCCACCTTCAAGAGGAACTGACATGTGCTCAACGCTGCATAGACAAGCTGGAAGTGAACGTTCAAGATCAACTCAAAGCACCCAACGAGAGGGAGCGGGAAACAACGGAACAAGTTAAGGAGCTCCAAGCAGCCCTGACAGCAGCTCAGCTCGACCAACAACATGCAAAGGCTGCCCAGAAAGACCTGGTAAACAGACTCCAGTATGCCGAACAGCTTCTGGAGAAAGCCAAGAATGATATCAGCGACAAGAATGCTGAAATCAGTGCTTTAAAAGACCACCTTGAAAGGTATGGAACTGAAATGGACGATCTGACCCAACAACAACTAGACACCAACGATGAGCTCTATATGGCCAGAAAAGAACTCAAACATGCTTATGAGCAAAAACTAGAGTGTAAAAACACCTCTCAGCCTCACCTCTGCTGAGCAGAGCAGAGTCCTGCGTCCAAGAACTGGTACGCAATGAAAGAAGCGAAGGGCCACCACCCAAAACCTCACCTGCCCTCGCCACAGAACTCTTTCCTGTCAATGAAAGAAAACAGCCCATCCAAGCAGACCTTGGAACTGCACATGGGATGACCATCACAGACCTCGACAAGCTGTCTAGAAACATCAGCAAGTTCAACCCGAACTCCACAGAGGGCCACACCATCCAGGCCCATCTGCAAGATATCGACTTTTATCTAGAAATGAGACCTCATGTGACTGACAGAGACCGGTTATACCTCCTTAGAGCCACGTCCAGTTCCGAGGTACGAAACTTCCTAGATCGACAGCCCAGTCAAACGAAGTCAGACTACCAGCTACTTCGTGAGGTCCTGATTAAAGAGTTTAAAGACCCTGAGTCTGAACATGGACTGTTAACTGCCTTAGAAACCAAACAGGGTCGACAAGAGACTCCACAAGCTTACTACAACCGACTCCGACAAGCCTACTTTGGTGCACACAACGAACCTGACCTTGAAGAGGATGTGAACTTTAAAAGCCTCTTCCTAAGAAATGTGCACCCTGGAGTCAGCCACCATCTAGGCGTCATGGCCTGTCCACGCTCCATGACCATCCAACAGTTGTGTGACTTAACACAGAAGGCCTACAACAAGCAGAAGATGGCCTCAAAGAAAGGTAACAAAACCTCCACACTCTTGAACTCTGTCACCAAAGACTCAAGCCTTGCACTGGACGACACCCAGTTGCATCACGACACCAGAGTCCTCCATCAAGAGCACAGAGAACGTGACCCCCATGTCCACGACAGCTATCAGCCCAACCGCTGGAAAAATCCATGGGACCAGCCACGCTTCTCAAGAAACCTAAAAGATAAGAACAACTGGAAACCTAACCAGACATCCAAAGGTAATCACCTGGCTCATCAAAAAGCAACTCGTGTGGGTAAGCGACAACGAAACCCACCTCAGCATCACTCAGACATGCACAGTGCTGAGTATGCACAAGAACAATACAGCTTACCATCAGAAGACATGGAACAAGTCATGAGACAACTGAAAGAGTTCCTTAAAGAGAAGCTGAACATGGATGACCATGAAATTGAGTCATGCTCGCCGTGACCAGTGACAGAACGGAAGGCCGGTGATCACATGGTACACCACCATGTCAGAGATGACAAGCACCTGTTCAGCAACCACCCAGAACGAGCAAGTCTCACCGCCAGCCGTTGATGAAAACTGAGGTACCAGAGAACATCACCTCAGTCATCCATCACTCAGTAGCAAACTGCTAATTTAACTCCAACTCCAAGAACCACATTCCTGTCTGTGCAACCGCCACCACCAAAGCACAGAAGGTCAGAAAGTCTGCCACATCCAGAAGGAAACACAAGAGGAATGCCACATAGGAGACAAAGTTTGCATTCCAGCTTCACACAGCCATGCCAAACTACCTCCAACTGTCTGCTAAAAAAAAAACTTCCTGCCTTTCTGGACTGACCCCCATTAGATCATGGACACGCCCTCATCCAAGCCAAGGATGCAGAGAGCCCGTCTTCACTGACATACCCGAAAAGGGGGGAGACAACACAGACTGAAACAGATCTGACCACACTTACACTACACCACTAACACACACAACATTACCTACAACCAGAGGTAACCACATATACTGATAACACATTCAACAAACATATTCTTCCCACAGGTAGAATATCCAAATTTTAGCATAACAAGGTTACATACACCACCATGAAGGAACATGCAGCTATCCTCACAATAGTTAGAACACCTGACACTAAGTTAAGGTACATGACTCCCTAGCTGCACATGACATGTTGCTCAACAGTAGTTGCAAGTCATGCTAGGAAAATCCACAGCAGCTTTGTTTTTGTTTTGTTCTTCTTTTACCTATCCTTTTCCTTCCCCTCTTTCTTTAGCAGGTGAAACACCTAAACACCCTGCAAGGGTCAAAGGTCTGATATTAGGATTGACTCACCACACCTATTATCCGCAAGCCACTCTAAACTGAATGGAAGCCAGAGAGCTCCACGCACGATAGGTCAATTCATTTTACCACAAATGATGTCACCAGAAACTTAAAGGTGAACATTCTTAAGTTGACAATTTAGAAGAAACAAACAAATTTTATCACAAAATTTGGTCGAAGAGTCAACGTACTAAACTAAATTAGAACAACAATTTCCAAAATTGGACTAAAACTATTCAGTTTACCAAACTATATTGACTGATTGAATATAACCGCCTGTACCCGAATAACCTGATGCCCTGCACCAGTACAGTAACTGTCATGGAGATGTTGTCTTGTTGTTTGCTGTGTGTGTGTCTGCTTCTTCCGCCTCTGTTTTTCCAGCGCTCGACGATGTCTTCAGCCAAACACCTCGCCGATCGAAGGGGGGTATGTAGGATCAGAATGAGTCAGACAAAGTTAAGATTCGATCCGAACATTGAAACATGAGGAGCCGAAATTCCAGAGAGGATCCCAAGGCTGCAACAGGATGTTCGTCATAAATCAGATTCCTAGCTCCAGCCCTCTGAAGAAAGCAAACCAACAAGCCTCTTTCACAGAACAGCTTGCAACATTCAAACAAAAGAACACTTATTGATAATTCCGATTCAGGAAAGAGACGGTCAAATTTGGGGCAAGTAATCAGAACTGATGATCAAAGAGATGGCCGTTACTTGTAAATCTGTGATCGAAATCACGAGCTAGAGACTTCATTGGGTGGGTCAACCCAGCTCTCCACATAGAAAACAAAGAAGGAGACTGAAATTCCTTAAGAGACCTTTTAACCTCTCTAGTCTTCACAGAACGGTACAGAAACTCCCTTTTCGCATATAGATGCACCAAAATCATCTTAAAAGGACTTATCATGTTTATGCATAACCCCATATCATGTATGTAACCCACACGATTAACCATCATGTTTTAATCACATATGATGTATGTCTTTTAATAACTAGGGAATAGTTTTGAGAGTTAAAATTCATGTTTGGTATGTATGAGTTTGAAAAATCATGCTTTAAATGTTTCTTCCAATCAATTCTTTGTCAAATGTACCATAGTCTTGTTAGAGAAATCATGTCCAAAATTGTACTCTGTAAGAGCGGGAAAATTTGGACCATATAACTGATAAGATAACATGTTAGATTTATGAATGGGGAGGAGAAACATACAACACCACGAGCCAAGATCATTTCTAATTGGTCAAGACGTCCAGATAGGACGGTCTAGAAGCCGAGTTTAAATACTCTGGCCTACATGCCAGCTGCCAACACAATGAGAAGAAAAACCACCTAGTCTCGATACATTCTTTTATTCTTTTACTTTAATTTCTTGTCTTTCCGTGAGAGTTTTGTTAAGTTAAGTTTGCCGCAAAGTCCAGCTTCGACTGCACCCGCCTCAAACTTCAACCAGACCAACTCCGCATCAAGAGCCAACGCCCAAGACTTTACTACGAAAGACCACTGAACTCAGCCAATCAGCAACCTCGGGAAACCCCTTTCTCCAAAGATGACAAGGACACAAGGGAATTCCTTAAGGCAACACAAGCAAGTACAACCTCCAGACTTTTGCTGAGTCGGTGCAGTTTAATATAAATTTTAGCCTCATTGAGAAACTCAATGCGAGGGTCAAATGATTGATGGTTCAGGTCTATAGGCAATTGCACATATTGCTGTAAACTTGGGATTTCACATTTTCATTCTGTAAACTCATCCTTTCCTCTCTTTCTGCAACGTGTGAATGTGTGAATGCGTGTGTTCATGTGTTAGATTAGATTAGTTTACATGTCTTAGGTTTATATAAATAAAGTCTTATTTATATTGAAAAGAGAAGTATCTTGTGTTTTGTGCTTACAAGTTAATGTCTTAATCTGCCGATCTTGTTACTGTGCTTATTAATAGTGTGTTCACTATATTTTGGATTTTAATATCCAGTGCAGAGTTGATGTTATACGGCTCGTTCAGTGACTCGCTGCCGATTCAGTGATCCGCCGTGAAACTGTGATTCTGTTCAAATTCCCTATAAAATCATAAATGATTTCCTTTGAGCTAAATTGACTTGTTTCCCTTATATATATTACTTATATATTTACAATTTCTACAATACGGTACTTATTCGCAAATATTTTATGTGATATTCCAGTTTTACACATAAGGTAAATTCACAACTTTTAGGATGGAAACCCAGCTAATGCCCCATTTCAAAAAAAAAAAAAAGAAAAAAACACCATCCCTTCAAATGTTGAGTCTTTAGAGCTAAGAGTATTGAGGAACAGAAAACGTTTTTGAAGGAGCATAATATTTGTTTCAGATGTTGTTCTTTCAACGAACATGTGGCCAAAAACTGGGATTTTAGCATACAGTGCACAGAGTGTGGCAGCAACAAACATGTCACAGCCCTTCATCCTGGACCAACCCCATGGACACCCAACACCCAGCATGGTGGGGAGAAAGAAAGTGCAATCCCTTCCATTAACTCTAAATGCACAGAGGTCTGTGGAGATACTAATAGTTCATGGTCCTGTTGAAAAATCTGTCACATTAGAGTTCACCCCAAAGTAGAGCCTGACAAATCACTGAACGTCTATGCTGTTCTTGATGATCAAAGTAATCGTTCACTTTGTAGATCTGAGTTCTTTGACATCTTCAATCTAAAGAGCACAGAATTTCCCTACATTCTGCGTACATGCGCCAGAGTCACAGAAATGTCTGGGAGGCGAGCTATGGACTTCATCACACACCCTTTAGATGGCAGTCTTTCAGTCCCACTCATTACGCTCATTGAGTGCAACTACATGCCCGAGGACAGGTCAGAGATACTCACTCCTGAAGCAACAAAAAACCACCCATATCTCAAACCTATTCCTCATCTCATCCCTCCCCTACTTTAGATCCAAACGCTCAAATACTTCTCCTTCTCGTACATAAGAAGGTAAGAGAGCAACATAAAGGTCCACAAAATGCTCCCTACGCTCAAAGACTGCTTAGGCTGGGTTGTGGTTGATGAGGTGTGTCTCGGTGCTGTTCACTAGCCCTCGACTGAGTGATTATTGCATCAACATTCTAGAAGGTGGGCGTCCATCCTTCTTTAGCCCATGTCCCAATCAACTCTACCTCAAGGTGAAATTAACTGCACAGCCAAGTGTTAAAGACTCCCTCTTTCCTCAGTTTGCCCACAGCCCATTAGCCAGCTCAATCTTCAAAAGAACAAAAGATGATGAAAAAATAGCCCCTTCAACTGAGGATAGGCAGTTCATTCAGTTTATGGACAAAGAAATGTTAATGAAAGAAGCTAACAGTTGAGTAGTGCCCCTGCCCTTTCATTCACCTAGATAATGGCTTCCAAACAACGGAGAGCAACCCCTGAGTTGTTTCAACTCTCTTTGTCACACACTACATAAGGAACCTGAGATGAGAGAGCACTTTGTATCTTTGAATGATGTGCTGCTAACAGACCCAGGTCTAAACAATAGTCAACTAGGTGTCCTTCTACGATTTAGGCATGAGTGAATAGTCACCACTGCGGATATGTCCCACAAATGTTCCACAGAGCAAATGTTCCACAGTTTCATTGTCAGAGAGGATCACAGGAACTTCCTCCGCTTTCTGTGGTTCAAGAACAATGACATCTCTGTAAAACATAGTAGAACATCACATGAAAGTCCACATCTTTGGCCACAGCCCCTCCCAAGCCATTGCCATTTATGGCCTCAGACATGCCGCCTTGTACAGTGAAGGGGAGTTCGGTACAGACACGAGACATTTAATTGAAAGAGACTTTTACATTGACAATGGACTTAAATCACTTCTCTCCATCAAGAAAACAATCAGTTTGCTTAAGGCTACCAAAGATATGCTCGTTATCTCTAACCTAAGACTCCACAAAATAGCATCCAACAGCCCAGCTGTGATGCACACATTCTTTCCAGTCAGCCATGCCAAAGAATTGTAACTAGACACTGATTAACCCTTTTGCTGCGCAGTCTTGGCTTGAGTTGGATCTTTAGAACGATGCATTCACATTACACATCAAACTCAGTGATAAGCCATTCAAATGCAGAGAAGTCCAGGCAATTGTAAACAGCTTGTTTGACCCTCTCAGCATGGTGGCATCAATCACTATCCAAGAGAAACTGCTACTCTGTGAACTTTCAAATACGAAGTCAGACTGGGATGCCCCCACTCGCAGCCGAAAGGGAAGAAGAATGGAACCTCTAGAGCAGCTCAAATTTCCCCATACTTACACTCCAATGTGCATTTCCCAATCTCTGAAAGGGGAGATTCATTTATTCTCTAAAGCATCCATTCAGTCCACATCAGCAGTTGCATACTTGAAAGTAATCATGATGAAATGTGTAACATCGGGTTCATTATGAGAAAAGCCAAGCTAACCCCACAGACAGTACATACAGTTTGCAGACTTGAACTGTGTTTAACTGTCCTTGCAGTCAAAATAGCAGAACAAATCATCCAGGAACTAGACATCAAACCCGACACCCTACTGTTCTACACAGACAGCTAAGTTGTTCTGGGGTATATCCAGAGATGGCAAAATTACACACATCCTTCACTCAAGTATAAGTACAGATACTCTGTTTTAGTGTCACACTGGTTACTGAACCTCACGTCATATTAATACATTAATACAATATAACTTAAATTTTAATTTTTTAGTTACCTAATGAATGTATCCAGGCTGAAAAACCACCACGTAAAACACAAGCAGAGAAAAAGACTAAGTTGACGAAAAAAAATATTTGCCATCACCTAGGTCACATCCTAGATTGTAGGGTGATTCTGCCTTTTGTCCGTGGTAACAACTCAAAATTATTATGATGCTTTAAAAATGGCAAAATTGAGATGAGTTATACTGTAAATTTTATTGAAATGCAAACAAAGCCAATTAGAGTACAAGTATAATTTACCTCTCACAGAAACTCCTCAAGTGAGACTCCAGGAAATCCCTTATATTGACAAAGAGAAAAAAGGCATCCAGCTGTCACTGCAGCTGCATAAAATGCCTATAGAGACATTTTACCTGATAAAACATCAATACAATAAACATACAATTGCAACAATATATGGTTCGTCTGTGATCTTCAAGACATCTCAGGTATTTTTATAAGAATAAAGTATATAATGTGGTGTTAATTGACTTAGTCTTTTATCACTGTATAGAATACTATCATAATATGATTTCTGCCTCATTCTCTGATATGAAACCCATAAAAGGAAGTTATTTTAAACACTTAACTGATGTTATTAAGTGAATTTGGACTAAAAACGTCATTAAATATTCTATTTGTTTGACAACGGGTTTGTAAACAGGCTCACACACATTGCAAAACTGTATCACATGCGTGCTACTGTGGTAAATTTATTCATCTCACAGACCGATTTTTTTCATAGCACTTGTGACATATATGTTGCACAGTACAGCTCTGGTAATATCTCTAATTTCTCAGTCATGTAGACATTGCTAGCTCCCTCTGTCCCTTCTGCCTTGCTCTGTGGTAGCTTCGTAGACTAGCCAACGTCTGTGGTGCGTGAAAGTCAGGAAATAATAGACCAATGTTTTCTGTGTTACATTAGGTTGAAAAAGGCATGCAGTGAACTAAAGTAACCAACCAATCATGATGAAAACGTACCTGTGGGAACTTTTTCACAAGATGGGAAATACATACCGTCTTGTAGATTTTGTGACATATTCGATGTGAAATGTCTACTGGGAGGTGCTAATAGAGTGTTCTTTTTTTTTCACTGGAACAGATGAACGTACATATGGGACGTTTTATGTGATGTTGGTTTTTTACGTGTCACTGCAGTTCTGACTTGAAATGTCCGTTGAGTGGCACTATAAGTCTAATGCTCCATGACGCTTTAAAATAACATACCATCTGCACTACATATAAACCTATCCGAAAGTATGAACAAAAGTGAATGTGATGTAAAAATGCAATCGCAAGCATGCCGTTTTTAGCTTGTTTTTCGATCTCTCATCTTTCAGCTCTTTCATTGTGTCATGTTTTTCATGGGATTCATATCCAAGGACCAAGAATTCACCCTAAGTTCAGTTTCATGCTGGCTGAGCTACCGAGCAAGCTTGTTACATCCAGAAAGCAAAACATATGGAGCTGTAATCATAACTGTGTATGAAAACAGTTACAAGTGTTCAATATTTTACCACCTCTAGTGTTAATTTCCGTTGGAAACTAAAGTGATATGTACTTATTGGTAAGTATTTCTCGTCTTGTGAAAAAGTTCCCACAGGTACGTTTTCGTCATGAGATCGGGTAGCAAGTAACGAGCCTGGTTTGAAAATGTAAGAAGTAGAAAGTACAGATATGTGTGTAAAAATATAAGGAATGAAAGTAAAAAGTTGTAAAAAAAGAAAAAAATAAATAATGAAGTTAATTAGCCTACTGATACCAGAAAAAAATCTACTTAAGCACAGAAACTGTACTTACAGTACAGTAAGTATTTGTAATTCGTTATTTTCCTTCTCTGAGTATATCTGCCACTAATGTCCTACAATATTATCAAGCTTTTTTCCTCACCATGGTCATCTTGTCTAGTTCTGGTTGCCAACCCAGAAGGATCTTTGAGGTTCTATATGGACTATAGGAAGTATAGGAAGAATATTAAGACCTTTCAGTATCTCGGAGTGTTGGCAAAACTTAGGGTGAAAATGTGATTTATAATGTGTTTTCACATAATTATTTGTTTGAAGTCTTTCGAATAGCATGAGTAAGACAGGTGAAATTCCTTGGTCATAGTGTCTTAGCAACCAGAGTGCCTTTAATTAGGCCTTTAATTGTCATAAAACTACATCTTAACTTCAATCAGTCACTTTGACTCCAGCAATTTTGTTTCAAATTGCAGTACCGAAAGGGATGTCTCAACCACAGACCAGATTCACTTTCAAGAACTCCTTTATAAATAGATACTGCAGCTTGTCTTATCTGTCTGTTACCAATAACATAAGCCTGAGAACTCCAAACTGAAAAGAAACCAATACACATTTCTGCTAGTGATTGTTGACTGTTACACCAAATGGGTGGAACTGTTTCCTAAGAGAAATGCTAAGACACCATGAATCATCTAGATCTTGAAGTACAAAAATCTTCACCAAGGCCAGAGAGAGGCCTACAATTTACATTGGGTATTCTGTTAAATAACCTGACTGAAAGAATCAACCGTACCTTGAAGCCACTTGACAACTCTATTTTTATGTTCAAATTGTGGAGACGTGTTCAGTTAGAAGGTCGCATACAGCTTCAGGTGGAAGTTAGAAGCTCATGCATAGTGAAATCATACAGGAGAGAAGCCAGTCATTTGAGATTGTGGCAAAACCTATCCTGTTTGGATATTGTTCTGTTTTGTTACTGCATATGATAATTCATACACAGAAAGTAGAATTCAATATATTCATTACAAGATAATTAAAACTTTTCAAAATGCACCTGCATTATTTTGCATTTTGTGACTTTTAGTCAAATTAAAAACTGTTTTTCCAGTCATTTATTATGTGATCGAATTTTTTTTTTTTTTAAAAAGTGTTAAAATATTGTCTTGTCTCATTCTCCTTAACCCAGTATATTGTAAATGTACTGTCTTGTCTTGTGAGTTAAGTATATTGTCACACCCTTATTTCTTATGCATGCTGAATTAATGCTGATTTGATTTTTCCTTCACTAATGTAATCAAATCTGTAATTAATTTTTGTTGTTGTTGTTTATATTCAGTTCCGTAATTTACATTAGTCTACAGAATTATTTTCAGTCATGTAAGTATATACCTTCATATTAAAAAAGTTTAAAATTTCATAATTCTAAAATTCTGTCAAGTGTGTTTAGACTTTTGATCAGTAGAGTATTTGCTGCTTGCCAGTAATCAGTTTAAAATGCACAACACTAAAATGTCTATGTCTAACAGGGAAATGATCGACCACATCCTCTATGCGTACCAAACTGTGATAGATAAGAGCTATCAAGTTAAAAACATTTCTCACTTTACCGATTTAAATTTAACAGTATTAAGCTCTCAGTAGTAAAAGAAAGTTTTGGTACTTTAAGCAGGATATAACACCACTAGAAATTATCAGAAAAATTGCTTGCTACGTCTCATCTTGTTAATGTGAGTATTTATCTAACTTCACTGAACTTTAAACACTGTAAGACTTAGTTTAAACTAAGAGTTAATTTAACAAAATGGGAAATTACTAAACTGGATTTTTAAATTAACTGAAAGAAATGGACTTTATATACATAATAATAATTCTAGATTCATGTGTCTTAACAAAAATATATGTGAATAATGATAAAATTGTTATTATTAAAATATAATCATAACATTAGCCATCAGGGTAACACTTTAGAATACTGTTTCTTACTTACTGCATAACTAATAAGGAATTATTGAAGAACTAACAGGTAATTATTCATTAACACTACTGATTGTGATAGAATACATTAGTTGTTGATTAGCTAACTGTTACTTAACACAATGATAAAATTGTATTACATACTGATTAGTTAACGCATCTTCCTTAGTAGTTAACAGTAGTGAGTTAAGTGTTCATGAAGAATTCCCTGTTAGTTCAATCATTTCTTATTAGTTATGCAGTAACTAAGAAACAGTATTCTAAAGTGTTACCGCCATCAGTTATCTTTCAGCAAATTGATATATTTAAAAAATGTATCCATTTAAATGTACTATGTTTATTTAATATTTTAACTGGGTATAAAAGATTTCCTAAAACAATTATACAATGTCAACATGTACCATCTACTACAGAGATATAAAAAAAAAAAAAAAAACAGACTGCTCCTACATTCTACATAGTATTGCTTTGCCCCCATTATTCTTCTAAGCCATTTGGACCAGATGAGCAAGCTTTGATTTTACTTGCATTGTAAGTTTATGGAACATACAGTTAGTCCATATTATCAGTGGAGTCGATAAGTCGATAAGAGTTGTCTGGGGCCCCTGTACAGTATTTCATTGGACCCAAACAGTAGTTCCTGGGTTTAAAAATCATCTCTGCTTTCTTTCAGAATAAGGTTGTTGAAAGTTATTGAGATCACTTCTTGAGCGCTTTTTAATGTTAATGCTCTTTTGAAGCTAAATGAAAAATTGATCAAGGTCAAGGAAATGATTTTTTTTTTAACATTTAATTTCACAACTTAATTTTATTGTGTTCATTCCACCTAATATATTTAAAACTTAATATTAAAGTTTGCTTAATTAATTTGTGTTAAAACTACATTAATCATTTTTGTTGGCATAACTGGCCAGTGGATCTGTAGTTCTCTGCATTTTTTCAAGGGACTGCATTAGGAGAATAAATACAGGGATTAAGTGTTATTTTATGTGTTTTACCGTAAAAGGAAAGACGTATTGGTTTATAATGTTCATTTATGTTGGACATTTGAAGTAGTTTCAGTGAATATTCCTTTGGTACTTTTTATATTGGATAATACACCAACTTCAATCAATTATCAAACTACAAGACCATTTATTCTGCCTACAAGAATAATTATTCAAACTACAACACCATTTATTCCACAACCCACTGCTTCTGCAAATCAGTAAAAAGTACTCAGAGTAATATACAGTTTGTTTGACATGTTTAGATCAAACAGTCTTGGAGTTTGGAATTAATGCAATATTCTATATAAAACGTTTTTTTTTTTTTTTTAAGTTTTTATAGATCATAAACATAAAACTCTGTCAGACATTTGACTAGTAGTGTATTTGCTACTTGAAAGTTGTTGAAAACTGACAATTTTAACACTTCTAAAACCATGTCTAATACGGAAGTGATGCACAACATCCTGTATTTCTTGATTCTTATCTCATTTTAGAATTTTGAGTTTAAAAGCAGTAAAAATACAATACAGTCAAACATTTTGGTACTTTACGCAGTATATAACACAACTGATACTGCTGAAATTATCAGAAGAGTTGCTTATCTTATACTTAACATATACTGTACATATATTTGTGTATGTGCAGCTTTCACAAAATAATTTTATTGATAAAGTGGCTTTTGCTTAAATGTCTCTCTAGGGCTCTTCTCACCAGCACTGGGTCATTCTGAATCTGCAACCTGGGTAAACAAAATGCTTCTTCTTTCCAGGGCTTGACATTAACTTTTTTGCTCACCAGCCACTGTGGCTAGTGGATTTACACTGTGGCAAAGTTACTAGCCACACAGCATTTTCACAGGCCACAATTTTGTTGCTGGGAAACATTTTATATGATTAAAGTTGACTATGGCGTGCTAATATTTACTTGAGCTACATTTACAACCCTAAATGACCTCTGTACACACCCAAATCAAGACCACATTAAATGCTCCTTTTCATGAAAATATGCAGTCTATTAAGATGTAAAAAGAGTATTACAACATGACATGAATGCAGCTAGACACTTATGAAATCAAAGGCAGATATCACGTGATTTACATGTACTTTGTTGCTAATAAATTGAATGTTACTCAAATTCTGTTGCTTTTATGTAAAAAAGTAAAACAAACAGTATTGAGATAGGCTACTTTAGAACACATAGAACAAATAGCGCTGGATGAAGTGGATTCAGTGCTAAACAGTAAAAACACTTTGTAAATAGAAACATTTACTCTCTCTAGAGAGTAAACACAGATACACACTTACAAATACACATTTTGCAATATCTGTTTTGCCAATATGTTAGTATTACAGCTTCAAGGGTGCGCTTGCTTTCTTTTGAGGGTGCTTCGCACCCTCTTAGCACCCCCGTTAAACCAGGCCTGAAGGGGATTATTATATATCATCAATAAAATCGTTTCAGGAAGCCCTAATTAGTAATTTACATTTACACACTCCCTCTTCTGCTGTATCTATTCAATAACTGTATAGCATCGCCAACAAAATTTGAAACAAAAGGCTACTTATTGAGAAGTTACTTTGAGAAAATTAATCTGTGTAGTGAATAAGTGGCCATTCTCACTGACAGTATTTTAAGCTGTTGTTGCTTTTTTTGTTTTAGTTTTGAATATCGTTTTGAATATTGAATATCCAGTGCTTTTTTGTTCACTGTAGCTGTTTTCCTCTGTGAGTATGCCTCTGATTAATTTGTTTTATCATTTTGTTGACTTTTGCCATTTTCATGCATTTTTTAAAATATGTTAGAGACACCTTTATTTTGCTCAGCATTGCTCTCACTGATCATTTGGTCTGAAGAGTCAATTGTTACAGACGTGTGTAATAGTTACATACTCAAGAAAATGATGTGCATCGACCCATCAACCAATATTTTTAAGCAGCAAACAAGCAGTTGTAAATGTGAACCAGTGTAACAACAAAAAGCTAATGTGCCTTCTAAAAATCCAATTAGTCAGTAAGATACATTTATTTTTAGAAAGTATTTTTAAATATTATATTTTTAAAATACTTTTGACTCATGCCTTTTCTTAAAAAATAGTTTAAAGGCTAAAATGTGGAGTTTATCATTTTATAAAACATTTTATAAAAAATATGATTCAGCAAAGAGAATCATGTACTGCGCCGATGTACAGTGGTGAAAAGGTGAAAGACAAAATGAATTTGTTCTTTGCCCTTTGTTTAGTTAGATTTTTTTCTACTCTGCTTTATAGTATTTACTGCTGTTATAATAAATATTTAAACTGTGTTTCTCTTTTTAGGTTTTAGTTTAGTTTTTTATCTTTCAATGAATCTTATACACCCCTGCACCACATTTATATGCAATAGACTACTCTTTTTATGTCTTAATTGACAGCATGTTTTCATTAAAAAAAAAAAAAACTTTACACACAATTTTATCAAAGCTAAATATTTGATAATGGCCTGTAGTGTCATACATTTCATGTGGTCTTGATTTGGGTGTGTACAGCAGTCATTTACATTTAAGTGTTGTAAATCTAGCTCAAGTCAACGCCAAACACTTTGGGGTTCATCATGAATAAACACTGATGAGTGGTTCCTCTGACCAGACTTACAATAATAATAATAATAATAATAATAATAATAATCTCCGCTGTCTTTTAGAATTAAGTAGTTGAATTTATTGAGGAAGTATAGGCTCAGAAACCGTTGTTTTGTTGTTTGGAGATTGCTGGTCTCACTACTGTTGTTCTTGTGTCCTCTGGTGGTAGAAACTGGAATGACATTCACAGCAATAGGCTACAGATTTTATGATTAACTACCCTCAATTCAAATTAATCTTCTCTAGAGGACGTTTGTAAACCTGAATATCTCCCACCTCCTGCATACTTTGTTAACTTTGTTAATTCAGTAACGTTTGTTCTCTAAAGAGGACATTTAGGACTTTTAAATGATTTAAAGGGGTGGGGTTTTGGGAACTTCCTCTTCCTCCTCAAAGAATGATTGAATGTTATCATTCTTTAAGGTGGTTGCATCAAATGTACCATTCTGATTTCCTACCACTAGACAGATAGCAAAAGAAGATGGAGAACAGAAGTGAATTCAATGCACTCCTGAGCAAGAAGATAGTCAGCAGCTATTAAATAACCCAGAACTGTTAGAATATTACTCGAGGTAATTTATTCCCTTAATCATTTATGTCAGATTTTCCAAATCAGAGATTTTCAGACCTCCAGGGGATTTGTCAGATTGATACGGAAATGCCACCAACAAATTAAATTAAGTAACAATGTTTAATTAAAAATAAATAAATAATAATAATAATAATAATAATACAAAACAACTAAATAAAATATGTAAAAAGTAAAACAATCAAAATATAACATTTTACTTCAAAATATGTTTCAAATGTTTTTCCTTCTGTTAACTTCTTTCTTAAACTTTTTCTTCAACTGTTTAGCAATAAATCATACTGGAATGTTTGCTAAAATTGTTGAATGTGGCACAGCCCTACCTAGAAAATTTTCCGCCATTGCCACAAGTCAAGTCAAGTCACCTTTATTTATATAGCGCTTTTAACAATACAGATTGTGTCAAAGCACTTAACAGTATCAAATTGGAGGATAGAGTGTCAGTAATGTATAATAATAAGATTAAACACTCAATTTTCAGTTAAAGGCATTTCATTATTGAATTCAGAGATGTCATTGTCTAGCTCAGTTTAGTTTAAATAGTATATATGAAATCAAATTGACGATAATCATTAGAAATTAAGTGTCCCCAACTGAGCAAGCCAGAGGCGACAGCGGCAAGGAACGAAAACTCCCTCTGTGACAGAATGGAGAAAAAAACCTTGGGAGAAACCAGGCTCAGTCGGGGGGCCAGTTCTCCTCTGGCCAGGATATTATTATTTATTTTTTTACTTATTGTATTAATTTAATTTTAAATGTATAAATGTATTATATTTCTATTTTTATATTGTTGCAATTTCTAACAATAATAGTATTATGTAGTTAGGTATTTTATTATATTATAGTTATTTTGTTTAATTTTAAGTTTTATTGTATTTAAGTCGAGGTCTAATAAAGAAACAGACAAATATTAGCGTAGATGCCATTCTTCTTACGATGTAACGAGTACATCGTGTGTTATGAGGAGTGTTCCCGGTTCCGGTTGATCTAATTAATGCAGCCTAACAATCCTTTAAAGGATTTGAATAATAGAAGTGTATTAGTGTGTTATGTGTAAACCAGGTTAAAGAAATGTGTCTTTAATCTAGATTTAAACTGACACAGTGTGTCTGCCTCCCGAACAGTGTTAGGTAGATTGTTCCAGAGTTTGGGCGCTAAATAGGAAAAGGATCTGCCGCCGGCAGTCGATTTTGATATTCTAGGTATTATCAAATGGCCAAAGTTTTGAGAACGCAGCAGACGTGGAGGACTATAATGTGATAAGAGCTCGCTCAAGTACTGAGGAGCTAAGCCATTCAGGGCTTTATAAGTAATTAACAAGATTTTAAAATCTATCCGATGTTTGATAGGGAGCCAGTGCAGTGTTGACAGAACCGGGCTAATATGGTCATACTTCCTGGTTCTAGTAAGGACTCTAGCTGCTGCATTTTGGACCAACTGTAGTTTATTGATCAAGCGTGCAGAACAACCACCCAGTAAAGCATTACAATAGTCTAACCTTGAGGTCATAAACGCATGAATTAGCATTTCTGCATTTGACGTTGAGAGCATAGGTCGCAATTTAGATATGTTTTTGAGATGGAAAAACGCAGTTTTACAGATACTAGAAACATGGCTTTCAAATGAAAGATTGCTATCAAACAGCACACCTAGGTTCCTAACTGATGAAGAAGAATTGACAGAGCAGCCGTCACGTGTTAGATAGTGTTCTAGGTTATTACATGTGGGGTTTTTAGGTCCGATAATTAACACCTCTGTTTTTTCAGAATTTAGCAGTAAGAAGTTACTCGTCATCCAGTTTTTTATATCGACTATACATTCCGTTAGTTTCTCAATTTGGTGTGTTTCACCGGGCCGTGAAGAAATATAGAGCTGAGTATCATCAGCATAACAGTGAAAGCTAACACCATGTCTCCTGATAATATCTCCCAAGGGTAACATGTAAAGCGTGAAAAGTAACGGCCCTAGTACTGAGCCTTGAGGTACTCCATACTGCACTTGTGATCGATATGATACCTCTTCATTTACTGCTACGAACTGATGGCGGTCAGATAAGTACGATTTGAACCACGCTAAGGCACTTCCACTAATGCCAACTAAGTTTTCTAGTCTATTCAAAAGAATGTTGTGGTCAATAGTGTCGAACGCAGCGCTAAGATCCAGTAGAACTAATAAAGAGATACAACCATGATCAGATGATAGAAGCAGGTCATTTGTAACTCTAATGAGAGCAGTCTCAGTACTATGATACGGTCTAAATCCTGACTGGAATTCCTCACAGATACCATTTTTCTCTAAGAAGGAATACAATTGTGAGGATACTACCTTTTCTAGTATCTTTGACAGAAAAGGGAGATTTGAGATCGGTCTGTAATTAACTAGATCTTTGGGGTCAAGTTGTGGTTTTTTAATGAGAGGCTTAATAACAGCCAATTTGAAGGTTTTGGGGACATATCCTAATGACAATGATGAATTAATAATAGCCAAAAGAGGATCTATGACTTCTGGAAGCAGCTCTTTTAGTAGTTTAGATGGAATAGGGTCTAACATACATGTTGTTGGTTTAGATGATTTAACAAGTTTATACAATTCTTCCTCTCCTATAATAGAGAATGAGTGGAATTGTTCCTCAGGGGATCTATAGTGCACTATCTGATGCGATACTGTAGCTGACGGCTGCATGGTTACAATTTTATCTCTAATAGTATCGATCTTGGAAGTAAAGTAGTTCATAAAGTCATTACAGCTGTGCTCTTGAGAAATGCCAACACCTGTTGATGCTTTATTTTTCGTTAAATTAGTGACTGTATTGAATAAATACCGGGGGTTATGTTTGTTTTCTTCTAGAAGAGACGAAAAGTAATCAGATCTAGCCGTTTTTAATGCTTTTCTGTAGGATAGGGTACTTTCCCGCCAAGCTATACGAAATACCTCTAGTTTTGTTTTCCTCCAGCTGCGCTCCATTTTCCAGGCTGCTCTCTTTAGGGTGCGAGTGTGCTCATTATACCACGGAGTCAAACTGTTTTCTTTGATCTTCCTTAAGCGTAAAGGAGCAACTGTATCTAAAGTGCTAGAAAAGAGAGAGTCCATAGTTTCTGTTACATCATCAAGTTTTTCTGCGCTGTTGGATATGCTGAGGAATTGAGATAAATCAGGAAGATTACTTACAAAGCAGTCTTTTGTGGTAGAAGTGATGATTCTACCATACTTGTAACAAGGAGTAGAATTTACAGTTTTAGCTATATGGAGTTTACACAAGACTAGATAATGATCTGAGATATCATCGCTTTGCTGCAGAATTTCAACACCACTAACATCAATTCCATGTGACAGTATTAAATCTAGAGTATGATTTCGACAATGAGTAGGTCCTGAAACATGTTGTCTAACCCCAATAGAGTTCAGAATGTCTATGAATGCTGATCCTAATGCATCTTTTTCATTATCGACATGGATATTAAAATCACCAACAATTAAGACTTTATCTGCAGCCAGTACTAACTCAGATAGAAAATCAGAAAATTCTTTAATAAAGTCTGTGTGGTGCCCTGGTGGCCTGTACACAGTAGCCAATACAAACATCACAGGGGATTTATCACTAACACGTGTTTCTCTAGATAATGTTATACGCAGCACCATAACTTCAAACGAGTTATACTTAAAGCCTGCCCTCTGAGAAATACTGAGAATATTGCTATAAATTGTAGCAACACCTCCCCCTTTACCTTTTGGACGTGGCTCATTTTTATAGCAGTAATCTTGGGGGGTAGACTCATTTAAAGTAATGTATTCATCTGGTTTTAGCCATGTTTCTGTCAAACAAAGCACATCTAGCTTATGGTCAGTGATCATATCATTTACAAATAGTGCTTTTGTAGAAAGGGACCTGATATTCAGTAAGCCAAGTTTTATCAATTGTTTCTCTGTATTGTAAACATTTTTTATTTGTTGAACATCAATTAAATTGTTACTATTACTTTGGTTTGGACGTTTTCTGTATTTTCTAGTACGGGGAACAGACACAGTCTCTATAGTGTGATATCTAGGTGAAGGAGTCTCTATGTGCTGAGAATTAACTGACTTCTGTGACGTGAGGCGGCTAGCAGACGGTCGGTTTAGCCAGTCTGTCTGCTCCCTGACCTGGGCCCTAGTAAGTCAAGTACGAACTCTAAGACTATGTGCCATATTTCTAGAGAGAAGAGCGGCACCACCCCAGGAGGGATGAACACCATCTCTTTTCAACAGGCCACAATGTAATCTACAATTTTCACCAAAAATGCATTGGTGTGAAATGTGAAAAGATTTGTGCAATCATTATTTATATGGCTCCAAATGTAAATTGTACTTTCACCCAGCTCTAGACTCCTAAATATGAAAAATTGCATTAAGGTAAGCTATTATACCCATTAGCATAATGAATTTTTTTGAAGTTGCTTTAAAACAGCGTCTATTGTGGAAAGCGTCATACAAATGAAATTGACTTAACTTGTTATTCTGGCATGCTAAACTTCCTATGCCCTAAGAAAAAATCATAAGAAACACGGATAATGTTCTGGCATAAAATTACCATTACATTTTTTGTTGAATTTACATTCCTTCAAACCAAAAACTATGCAGTGCAATACGTAATTCAAAATTTGGGTAAAACATCTGTAAAAAATCAATACAGAAAACTCATCTAACACGTTACACTGGGCCATATTTTCACAGACTTTTCTTTTACAGACTTTTTCTTGCATGTAGGCCACAAGAACAATCATTGTTGATTGTTTTTAAAACAGTTGAAATGTCTTGCATATAATCTAAACACTAGATGTCAGTATTACTCTCACTCTCTTAGTAATTAAGAGCCTAGTCTTATCATTCTTATGAAAAAAAAATGCATAGAACTAAAGTTATGGTAAACATAAGTGAAATCAAACCATTAAAATAAGTTTAGCATTAATGTATGGGTTAGCTTTTTTCATCATAGATCTTTGTCATCTTATTTTGTGAGAACCACATACATTTTCAATAAGAAGGAAAGATCATAAAAGATATAAAATTAATTTGTGTTGTTCCAATCAGTCTGAATTTGATTAATAGGAATAATTGTAAAGTGTTTTTGCTCTTTTAATTAGAAAATAGCTAAAACATTGACATTTTGCTTTATATATCAGCTCGAATATCAGCTAAGAGATAAAAGATGAAATAAAAGATACTGTATACATGTAAAATACTGTTCATACTAATATTAAATAAACGTTATAAGGTATTGAGTTAGATAGGTATTGAGTTATTACATATATCCCTGCTCTTTAACTGCAATGTGTGTAACGTGATAAATGTAACAGTAAATGAAAAAGCTTGTGTGATTTATTTTTTATTTTTTATTATTTATTTATTTATTTTTTCATACATATTGCTGGTCAGTACAAAACAACTTCCTCAGGTTATGAAGAACATATAAGCAGACAGCAAGCAAGATTAAATGCTTGTTTAATCTACTGTAATATACTGAAGTAGGCTTTAAATTGATTTTTCCTCATATTGTTTCGAATTATCCAGTTTCAAATAATACTGTGCAAAAATACTGTTTTGTACATTGAGCTACCTCTACAAGTTGCACAAAAAGATTGTGTTGTAACTTTTTTCTATTATTTATAGCATCCATTCATCTCTATATTTTGTCATATATACACTTTCAGAAAAAAGGTACAAAAGCTGTCACCGGGGTGGTACCTTTTTGAAACATTTCTAATGTACTAATATGCACCCTTCAGGTGTAAATAAGGTACAAATGTGTATCTTTTGAAAGGGTACTGCCCCAGTGACAGATTTTATACCTTTTTTTCTAAAGTGTAGTAAACAAACTATTATAAATTATTTTCCAGCTAAGTCTGATTAGCGATGTGTCAGTGCTATGAGACCCTGAATCACCTCTTCAACAGGTTTTGAGCCTGTTGCCTACACAATGAGGCTCCATTGTTTCTGTCAACCTGCCTGAGCTTGAAAAACCTGTTTATAGATGAAGACTGAATACACTACCTACATGCCACTTGTTTCTGCCCAGTTCAAAAGTGCTCAGATACCTCATGCATGCAGTCTCCACTGTCGGCACTAATAAAAGCAGACTTGTTTTTACTACAAGCTGCTCTACTGGCTGTACAAACAGTACTTTTATAAAGTCATAATAGAAGTCAGCTACATGGGTAAATCCTTTCTATGCAGTGTACTCCCATTTTACATGTCTTAATGAAGAAACTCAGACAAAAGTATAATACTGAGAAGGATTTTTTACAGATGGAAATCATTTGTTTTCATTTTTACTATTACATAACTAAAACAATATTTATTCAGGAATATTTTTCCCTTTCTCGTTAATATATTTTTATATTTTATATACGCAATCAATTTATGAGTCTTCCTGTGTCTCCAATATCATTTTTCACCGGTAGTATTTTGAAATATATTCCATTTAAGTAATAAAAGCCAGTTTCATAATGACATCATCCTCTAGGAAGTGACATCACTTTTCATGGGTAAAACAACAGCACAAACATCAGTCAGCATTAGATTTGATGACTTAATGTCCAACATTTCACACAAACATATTCATGTTTTAAAGTTAATATGTACTGTAAAAGCTGCTGAACACAGCAAATGCATGAGTGTTAATTTCTTTGTGTTACTTGTGAGTGTTGAGATTCAGTGTAGTTGTTACACTCCTTTGTACAAGACATAACACTGCTGGAGCATGAAATGGCATGAAAGTGTTGATGTTGTTTTTGGCATTAGTGTTGTTCAGTTTTAATTAACCATATCTCACAGTAGACAAGAATAAGTCAATGAAATATACAAAAATTTGTATAGTTTTAAGAGAAAGAACACTAAGATAATATTTATGTGGATACCTGGTCACAGAGGGATAAAGGGCAATGAAGTGGTGGATGGGTTAGCAAAAAAGGCTTTGGAAAGTGAAGAGGGAACATTTAAAATCACACAGGACATCAGCTTTATGAAATACAATGAGAAGTAGGATAGCAAAAAGAAGCACCAAAAAAGAACGTACTTTAACAAGATTAAGGGTTGGGCATAGCAAGCTTAATAAAACGCTGAAACTAATAAATAAACATCCAACAGGGTTATGTGTGTGATGTGGAATAGAGAAGTCAGTAGAGCATGTAATTTGTTTCTGCCAAAAGTATTCTTAGTAACGGGAAATATTGAAGAAGTATCTCAGAAAAATGGGAGTGAACAAATTAAAGCTTAAGAATTTAACTACATACGGATTAGAACGTGTATTCCATTATTTAAAGAGAACAGAGTTGATTAAAAGAATTTAGATTTAATAATGGTGGGTAAACTCTGGTTCACACTCCAACACAGTAGGTGGCGATATTGTAACTTAACGTTGGTGTTACCCGCCATAAAACTGAAGAAGAAGTTTTAATTAATACTTTACACTGCCACGCCCGCCTGGATGGCCGCCATTTTGTCATTGTACAATCACAGAAGAAAGGTGAGTTATGTTTTTATTATACAAATTTATAAGTTTGATAAACCTTCATATATGATTTTCATGCCTTTTTGTATGTTTGACTAGTAGTTACAGCTTTTTGGAGAGTGAAACTGGAAGAAAGAAAGCTCCTGGTGGAGTGAGGCGAATTTTGCTATAGGTAATGTCAACAATAATTCATATGATTTTACTTCAGTTTTTCACTTTATTTACAATAAAGCACAACTATGAGCTCTTTGCATACCATTTCAAAGGACTTATTGACAGGTTTTACTGTCAGGGACTTGATGGTAGTTAGAAAATTATAATGAAAGAATGGGGAAAAAAATAATGGGGGCCAGAAACTGGTAACCACATTCTTCAGAAAAAAAAAAAATAATACAGGTTTGGAACAACCTGAGAGTGAGTAAATGATGAAATGAGTAAATGAATTTTCATTTTTGGGTGAACTAACACTTTAACATACTTGTTGCTGAAATGATTGAAGTACATGGGTAAGAATTTTAATATAATTGATTTGTTATGAATAGGGTCTGTTATGAAATAAAGCACTAATGTTACTTAATAGAATTGAGGTTAAACCACTTGGAGTCTTGTTGCTTTTTTACTTGGAAATCAATCAGTTCAGAAGTCTGAATCTAACCAAAATAGTTTCTATGTGCTGAACTTTACTGTTTGCAACTGGACACAACTGATCCACATATCCTGTGATTTTTCATCTGCTGAATGTTGTTCACTCAAGCACTGCTGTACTGTGTTGCAAAGTCGAAGGTATTGACTCAGCTTCTGACATTTAGCAACTTACACACAGTACTTACATTCACTGACATGTACAGGACTTGAAGTATTACAGACCATTTTATAAGCAGCTTTCATATTATTTCTGATGACAGAAATGTGCATTCATCATTAATTTTAAAAGTGAACCTTTCATGATGTAACGTGGCTTGTTCATTTATAAATAACTAGTTTGTTAAAACAACTGTTTGCATTTTACCTTTATTTTTAACTTTGTAGAATGAACAGAATTCTACTGTCATCCCAGACTAAAGTTGAATTAAACTTTATGGATTGTTTTGATGTACTCTGTGTTATTATCAATATAACTCTGCAAGTTGTCACAAATTATTTCCTGACTGTCAACTCTCCTATTGTTGGAGTACAGTAATGTCAACTCGTCAAACTGAGTAACTGAGTTAAAAATATCTAGCATTAAAATGCATCTTAATGTTAACTTGTCACTCTTTGCTCTGTGTTGAAGAAAAAAAATAACTCGTGGTGTTGACCAGAGTTGTTTTACAGTGTAAATATAACTCTGTCTTTGTGTTAAATCAGGAACACTTTTAAAAGTGTTAGTTTAACTCTGAAAATATTGAGATATACAGGTGCATCTCAAATTAGAATGTCGTGGAAAAAATAAAATATATTTCAATAATTCAACTCAAATTGTGAAACTCGTGTATTAAATAAATTCAATGCACACAGACTGAAGCAGTTTAAGTCTTTGGTTCTTTTAATTGTGATGATTTTGGCTCACATTTAACAAAAACCAACCAATTCACTATCTGAACAAATTAGAATACTTCATAAGACCAAAAAAAAAAACATTTTTAGTGAATTGTTGGCCTTCTGGAAAGTATGTTCATTTACTGTATATGTACTCAGTACTTGGTAGGGGCACCTTTTCCTTTAATTACTGCCTCAATTCAGCGTGGCATGGAGGTGATCAGTTTGTGGCACTGCTGAGGTGGTATGGAAGCCCAGGTTTCTTTGACAGTGGCCTTCAGCTCATCTACATTTTTTGGTCTCTCGTTTCTCATTTTCCTCTTGACAATACCCCATAGATTCTCTATGGGGTTCAGGTCTGGTGAGTTTGCTGGCCAGTCAAGCACACCAACACCATGGTCATTTAACCAACTTTTGGTGCTTTTGGCAGTGTGGGCAGGTGCCAAATCCTGCTGGAAAATGAAATCAGCATCTTTAAAAAGCTGGTCAGCAGAAGGAAGCATGAAGTGCTCCAAAATTTCTTGGTAAATGGATGCAGTGACTTTGGTTTTCAAAAAACACAATGGACCAACACCAGCAGATGACATTGCACCCCAAATCATCACAGACTGTGGAAACTTAACACTGGACTTCAAGCAACTTGGGCTATGAGCTTCTCCACCCTTGCTCCAGACTCTAGGACCTTGGTTTCCAAATGAAATGCAAAACTTGCTCTCATCTGAAAAGAGGACTTTGGACCACTGGGCAACAGTCCAGTTCTTCTCCTCCTTAGCCCAGGTAAGACGCCTCTGACGTTGTCTGTGGTTCAGGAGTGGCTTAACAAGAGGAATACGACAACTGTAGCCAAATTCCTTGACACGTCTGTGTGTGGTGGCTCTTGATGCCTTGACCCCAGCCTCAGTCCATTCCTTGTGAAGTTCACCCAAATTCTTGAATCGATTTTGCTTGACAATCCTCATAAGGCTGCGGTTCTCTCGGTTGGTTGTGCATCTTTTTCTTCCACACTTTTTCCTTCCACTCAACTTTCTGTTAACATGCTTGGATACAGCACTCTGTGAACAGCCAGCTTCTTTGGCAATGAATGTTTGTGGCTTACCCTCCTTGTGAAGGGTGTCAATGATTGTCTTCTGGACAACTGTCAGATCAGCAGTCTTCCCCATGATTGTGTAGCCTAGTGAACCAAACTGAGAGACCATTTTGAAGGCTCAGGAAACCTTTGCAGGTGTTTTGAGTTGATTAGCTGATTGGCATGTCACCATAATGTAGCAAATTTAGCTCAAAAGGGAATTGTATATAAATAATTACAATTAATTATGATTAATTACAATTATTTATATCGGCTGACAGTAATAACTGTAGCAGAGTTAAATTGCCATCAGCTGATCTGTTCGTCCAGCGAACATTCAGTGTAAATTCATATCAACTCTAAGAAAGGATATTTCCGTGGCCACAGAAAATATCTTCCTATTAATGCATCAGAGCATGTAGCAAGGGTCAAAATCGTAAAGGGACATTAATATGCAAGGCAGAATCAGAAACTCATGTAATTTGTGCACAAGAGTTTTATTAACTAAACGCTAACACACATAACTAAATCTAAACAAACAACGAATAACATACACTCACGCATACATACAAAGTGGAGCTAAAGTGGATGAATGAAGCCATTAGAGAAAACAGAGAATGCAGTTATGGAAAAAGTCATTTAACCACCTGAGTAAAACCCATCAGCGCCGTTCATAACGGGGTCTATAATTTATACTAAACCTCTGTTTTGTTTAGTTAAATGTACTATACTTGCACTTCCTTTGTGTCCGGAATGCGGTCTCAGATGAAAAGTCTTGATGGTTTCAAGGTTTTTGGACTCTTGTTTATGCTTGTACTCTTCCGGGTTGAAGAGTGATGAATTCCAAAGATGTTCTGAGGTAGAAATGTTCTTCCAGGTAGAGAGTAGAAAGAGATCTGCTGAGGTCCAAGGAGCTTTGGTTGAATGGAAAAACAAGGCCGTAAAGACTGGCACAAAAACTTAATGGTCCAGAAGAGTTCTAGCTCACATCTTCCTCATCCTCTTAGGATTTAACAGAACCGCCGACTGGGTCTTTGTGGTCAAGAGTCATCTCCCAGGCTGGGGAGATCACCTACGGCTCTATGTTGGGGGCCTGCCGGGCGCGCCCGCACTGGTTCAGGCCCTCCGTGAGTCCCTCACGGAGCAATCAGAAGATAGCAGAAGAGCTTTTTGCAGAAGAGAGGTTTTTTAGAAGAGAGAGCTGGACCTGTGTGTGAGAGCTTTATCTGGTATAGAGGTCACACCTTTGGGGAGTCAAAGAGCCAATGGGCTCCAGTCTCTTTGGAGGGAAGGTTTTACGACTCTGTTTCTGAGCGTGGTAATTTGCATGGGGTTGGATTAATAGTTGATATACAAACTATTAAAGATTCTTAAAACACTTATATGTTGCATAGGTAGCAGCATGTAATATATACTCTCAATTAGATCATCCGAAGATGAATTAATAGAGATCAAACATGATATAAGTGAGGTAATATTAACTAGTGATCTATCATAAGCATGCATAAAACAGGATACAGTACAAAAGACAATATACGCAAACAGTAACAATATACACAATGACCTGAGGATGTGTGTGTTCATTCAAAGAAAGGTTTTTCAATGAATTAATTAGAGAAGAGTCCATTCTTATGTGCCTTAATGTCTCTTTCCTAAGGGAAAATGAGGTGAGTGTTGCTCGGCCCGCATTCCTTAGAGCAATAAAACTAGTGTTATCAGGTTGGTTGCTATGGAACCGGGGGCCTGGAGTCATCACAGACATACCGGCACCCAGAAGTCATCACAGACATACCGGCACCCAGAATGTGTGTTGGGTGAGGGGTCTGTGATTTATTTGTTAATCTAATAACTAATTTGATTTGTTAAATCTGATGAACAAATGTGTGTCTGATTGGTCCAAATGCTACAATATTCTAATTTGTTGAGATAGTGAATTGGTGGGTTTTTGTTAAATGTGAGCCAAAATCATCACAATTAAAAGAACCAAAGACTTAAACTACTTCAGTCTGTGTGCATTGAATTTATTTAATACACGAGTTTCACAATTTGAGTTGAATTACTGAAATAAATGAACTTTTCCACTGCATTCTAATTTATTTAGATGCACCTGTATGTTCACTCAATCAAAGCTGATTTTAACTCTAAAATAGTTGAATTAACACCAATGAATTTGCGGTGCAGAACAGGAATGACCCAGCTATATCATTCATTTGCATTGTACGTGTTGACCTGGGGCCTGTTTCATAAAACATGTTTACCAAATAAGCCAGGCTTATTTCAGTTAGTCTGACTTATTTTGAACCAAATCAACTGACAATAAATCAGACTAATTTAAATAAACCCTGGATTATTTGGTAAACGTTTTATGAAACCGGCCCCAGGCCATTAACTTATGTTGACCCAGCAATCCACACTGTGTGTAACAATAAAAAAATTAAGTAGGGCTCAGTGGAGAGATTTGGGGTGTGGTTGGATTGTTCCGATAAACCTCAGGCTCTACCTTCAAGGACCAGGTCCTCCCGACCCTAATCACTGCTGCCTGTCTGAGTAGTAATGTGTCACCTATTTTATATCCCGGGGGACAAAGAGATTGTCAAGAGGGGCTGTTTACTATCAACAAATGCTGTGGATAAATATGCTGTGTCACTTGGGTGACAGTAACTACATTGCCCTACTTTATGTTTCTATGTCCTTTAATTCGTATTGTTTCTATTTTCATAAGTGTGATTAGGGCCACTGTTTTTCTATATCTGTTTAGAGCTATATTTCTTTTACATACAATAGTAATCAATGTTAAAAATAGTTGCTGTTTCATATTTTTGTGGAAAAAGTGATACAGGATTCAGCATTCTTGATAAATAGACAATTAAAAATAATATCATTTATTTGAAATATTAGTTTTTGCAACATCAAAAATGTACGCTTATTTATAAATTTAATGATAAATAAAAGTTTCCCTTTTTTAAATCTTACATAACCCAATCTTTTATATGGTACTGTATCAAAGTCTCTACTAAAATATGAAGCCGCAAAGACCGTTTTTAAGATTGATAATAATAAGAAATATACCTTGAACACCAGATCAGCATAAATGATGTCTGATCATGTGACACTGAAGACTGGAGTAACGGCTCCTGAAAATTCAGCTTGCCATCACAGGAATAAATTACATTTTAAAATACATCCAAACAGAAAACAGTGATTTTAAATTGTAATAATATTTCACAATTTTGTTGTTACTATATTTTTAATCAAAGATATGTAGCCTTGGTGAGCATATGTTTTTCAAAAAAAATAAATAAATAAATAATTTAAGTAGTGTATTTCTGTTTATGCGTATGGCTATTGTGCAGTCTGGGTCAATTTACTGCAATTATGTCTTGGAACTTAAAACTACCGCAAAGTATTCTAAAAACAAAAGCATCCACTGTGATCTTGAAACAAAAACAAATGACTTATCTCTTAATATCTTGATGTCATAAAATCCCTCCCTGAGAACCAAAAGCCTTGTGACGTCACAACCATTTCCAGTAAGATTTGGTCGAGACTACCTGAACATAAGGCTGAACGTCAGCTATATTTCCTTATTTGTTAATAGCACTGTCAGACCGTCTACGATTGGTTCCGCTCCTGAGCAAACTAGTATTGACTCCGGGGTAGGGTGTTTAATCTACAGAGGCATTAAGTCACAAGACAACTACATGCCTCTAGCTATAAGGCTCAGTAGGAGATGGGAGGTCCTCTTATGCATTACTAATTAACAAAAGGCCTGGCGCAACACAAGACCACTCTTTTCCTATGGCTGCGAAACCAAGGTGCTATCAGACGGTTCGGCATTGCAGCTGTTTCTCTTCCAAATCTGGGAAGACAAGTCATGATGCGCTATGAACATGACACCGCAAGCAAACATGATACCGAAAGTTGTACAAGCATAAACATTTCATGGAGCCTAAAAGCCCTTGTTACATAATGATGGGCTTTTAAGGCTGATGGACATGAGAGGTCAATCATTGTGAAGGGGGGGGAAGACATCACTGGAGCTGAAGTACATGTTGACAAAGTTTATTAGTGTTCATACCCATTAACAAATAAGCAACATCTTGTACATTGCGCTGGTTAAAAGCTCTCATAATAGTATACAATTGCATTCGTGGAAATATTGATTTGAGTGGAAGAGTCATAGTATCGAAGCAGAGCACTTTTAAGTGGATGAGTGGCTTTGATAGTGTAATGCTGGTTTCTCCATAGCGAGATAAGCTACCATCCCCCACAGTTTTTTATTTATTTCTTTTTATTTTTTTATTTTTTTTTAAAACAGCGCCTCGCCCAGCTTTAAAAACTCACCAAACATCTCCAAACTTGTTTGTTAAAAGCACATAACACATCTCAGAGGACATTCAAAGGTTCCTCTTTAGACAGTTTTTCCGGAAAATCCTAGTTATTCAAAACAAAGCTGACAACAGTTGAAGTGATTGTACTTGCAAATGCCACTTTTGAAGTGTTTTAAAATATGAGTTCTCTTTACACTGAAAGGCAATTTTTATTCCTAACAGACCACAGCAGTAAATGATATGAAAGCAAACAACTTTTCCTCTGGTGGTGGGCAGACAGAGTGTCTTTTTGAACAAAAACAGTACTGCATAATCATTAACTTAGACCTCCACTGCTGACCTTGTTACCAGTGTAAATGATTTCACACTGAATGCTATTTATGGATGTACATGAAACTAGTGGCACAGGCACTCAGTCAAAATAACTCCTTTTCAATTCCAATGATTCAGCTTAAAATACTTTGGACTGCACTTGTGAGAATACTTTTATTTTGCATTGTTATGATTTGATACACTTCTTATTGAAATTCCGTGACAATTTAAACTTTTCAAACGAAATTAACTTTTCAGAATTTCTTAATATCTTCATCTTGTGCTTGAAATAACACAAGGAAATGTAAATTTTTGAAAGAATTTTAAAAGTCCACAATTGTGACGTATTTCATTTTTATAATACATTTGTTAATTTCTATTTTTATTTTAAAATCCTACAATTTTATATTTATTTTCATATTTAAATATGATTTTAAGACTTTAGGTAAGTGCACTGATTATTTGTCGCAACAAACATTTTTGTTACTACAATAAGTCTGAACAGTCAAAATAACTACATTTATTTAGACCTAATGTCATGGCCTAAAAACTGAAATCAAGTTGGCAATGAGGAACACATACAAATCCACGGCTACTCTTGCAGCAACACTCATGACCAAACTTAAATCCAATGGAAAAACAAAGTGTGAAGACTAGGCAAGGATGAAAAAAAAAAAAAGTTCCCATGCTGAAAACTATTTTTCTCTCATTCTAAATGATATACCGCTCAGAACAGCCTTTGGCTCAGTGTGGGAACGGTATGCAGGCATTGGTCACATACTACCAAAGAGTATAGAAGACCAAGAGGCGAAACTCTGATGCGTTTTGGGTAACAGACACTAGTTGGCGCTTCGGTAGCGCGGCCGCCATTTTGGACTGAAAATTCCAACTGGACAACAGCACAGATACACAGAAATAAACCAAATAACAACGAAAGAGAAGTCAAAGTGGAATAAAAGAATGCAATGTTGGGCAATCCACTGCAAAAACTATCAGTGTGACTGTAAAAATCTTGCCTTTCATCATTTTTTCAAAGACCAAAAATCTTTTTTTTTTTTTCCTGAATATTCACAAATGTGTAAAAAATATTGTGTGTTTTGAAGTGGGACGTAGCGCTGTCTTATGCACCTGTTAACTTTAACTGTTTTTAGTCTAGTATTAAACTTAACCAAATATAGACGAGTAATCAACAACTACTAAATTAATGCCATGAATGAAAAAGGAATAAAGAATAAGATGCATAAAATGCAAGTGATTATGTTGGATGTTGTTATGTCAGAGCTACGTTATCTGGAAAGATAAACTGTCACTACTCTGAAACAAGTAAGGTGAAGAACCTTATTATGCATCAAACAAATACCTGAAAGATTATTTATCAACTGCAATCAGCTATATAACATCTAATGTCAATTAGAAAAATCATATACTGATAATACACAACAATGCCAAGGTCTCTGGAAGAGGTTTGGATAGGTGATAGTTACGTTCTCTGTGGTTGAGTGAGCAGTCCGGTGGCGGTGATTTCATCCACTGGTTGTGCTGGTAATAATGCAGTGGGGAAAGAAGCAGGAATCCGTTTCGACAACCTTGAACACGTAGCGCTGGAGGATGCTGATCTCCTGGAGCACCAAAGGGTCCTAAAATCTGGAACACGCAGATGTGGCCCTGGAGTAGGTGCAGAAGGTCCTTAGCCTGGAACACGTAAGCAAAGGTACCTTGGAGTGAAGGTTTGCTCGCCGGAGCTTAACCTTGTTGCAAATGTCTGTGTGTCTTCTGCCTCTCTGGGCTAGAGACCCAGAATTTGGTCGATCCGCTTTGTCTCTCTAGGATGGAGACTCAGGACGTGCTGCATCTGTTGTTGTCTCGCTGGACGAAGACTCTGAATGAAGTCTGAACGTAGATTATCTCTTTCCTTGCAGGCTGGAGGCTCAGAACGTGGTCGTATCTGTTGCTGCCTCAAAGCTGGAGACTCAGGAACTGTGTATCTGTTAATGTCTCACCCTTGCAGGCCAGAGACTCAGATCTGGTGTATCTGCTATGGTCTCTCTGGATGGGAGACTCAGAACGGGTTGTTTCTGTTGCTACCTTCCCTGTAACAGGGCTCAGACTCAGAATGGGTTTATCTGTTAACGTCTTTCCCTTTCGGGACTCAGACTCAGAACGGATGTCGGATGCTCTGTTACTGTCCCTTTCCTTATGGCCGGAGACTCAGAATAAGGAGTGTCTTTTGGAAAGTTACCTTTATCTTTTTCCGATGAGGAGGAGATTGCAATCTGACGCTTCTCCATTTCCAGGCTGTGTTTGGCTATTTCCATCAGAGTGGGGGGACACTGAGTGGCCCACCCTTCTTTCCTCCTGTGGAACTTATTTGCATAGTCCAAACACACATTTAGAAAAGTGTCACTAAAGTTTTACCAATGCATCATTCACTTACCAAACCACAACCAGAATACCTTTGGCACTGTTACGAACACATTAAGTCCAAACATGATGGAAGAAGATTGAACTGTCATGCATGCATTCATTTGTACATTAACAGCTGAGTTTGTGTAAGATGTTGCACTACACGTCGCTGTCACTGAGAATACTTATTTCTCTGGATAAGTATAAGATGTGTGTGTTGTAGTTTGCATCAGTTTAAGGTTTGAGAACATAGTTATGAATGGATTTGGATGGAATTCTGTGACTCTGTTTCACCCACTGCTGCTGCATCCAGAGGTCCTAAGGAATTTTTATGGCAGTCACAGGCCAAAACCTGAGGAATCAGTCTGTTGGTGGGTGAAGGGCAGAAACTGCATTTTTCTTCTTCTTCTTCTTGCCCTCTCAGAGGTGTCTGGCTGTTGTCCTGGCATCTTTATCTGATGGCGTTGGACAGTTTGCTTATGTTAGTCCACCAAGATCCAATCAAAATGTAGCAAACCTTTGTCCACTATTGTGATCAGAGAGGGGCCCCGCGATAAACTGGGCCCTGGAATGTACTGTCCATTACAGATGTTATCTAGGGTGTTTGAGAAACGACTAGTCTAAGGCCGCATTTACACTGCATGGTTCAAGTGACCCAATTCCGATTTTTTTATTTTTTTTTTTATTTTATTGTTTTTTTTTTATTTATTTTTTTTTCCTCCCATGTGGCACAGATCGGATATGGTCCAGGACCGTGTAAGCAGGAAAAAGTCACATGGATTCCGATATTCTCTGATCGGTTTCAGGCCTCATTCATATGTGGAAATAAATCAGATTTCTTTTAAACATTTCGTGGTACAGACATACCTGTAACCAGTACCGTCGCATTCAGGATTCAGGATCGGCAACTTCATCCTTGCGAAACGGACTCAGAAAACACAAGTCTATTAGTAAATGATTCAAATATCTCCTTACCATTTCCCCCGAAAACATTCATGGTAATTACTTTTGCTGGGGCTTTGCAGCAAGCTTTAGCCTATTGCGTGCATTTGAATGCAGAGATGTTCAGCTGTGCTGACAGCACGCATCAAACATGCTGCTGCTGTTGGCCAATAAACACCGTTGAGCCGCTCTTGACAGTTGAGGTAGCACGGTCTCGTGTTGTTTCCACCAGCGCGGCAATTTTTTTTTTTTTTTCATCACTAATTGATGGATGTCTAAAATATAAAAATAAGGGGAAGCCTAAAACAGGCCCGAGGCCGGCGTAAAAAAGTCGGGGCCCGTCGGGCCCGGGCTGAAATGCAGGGCTCTAGTCTTACTGTCACTGTCACAACAACAAGAGTTTGTGGAAAGATGCAAGTAGTACTAGAAAACTGTTTTACGATAGAAATGTTCACCGTTTTGAATTGAAAATATGCGATCATGATTCATGTAAATCATAAATGAACGTGACAAGACGTTTGCGTTTTCAACTATTAGACATACAAATAAGAGTGAATGTGCACATTTTAAAATAAAATATTATTTTCAAATAGTGTAAATTGATTACTACTTCATATAGGCTATAACTACAAACCTAGAACTTATTTTAGCATTATTATTTATTATTCCCTTAAATCACTTTTAATCCTTTAATTATTTAATTGCTTTATTATTATTATTATTATTATTATTATTATTATTATTATTATTATTATGCAGTAGATCTTACAATTTTTATGAGCGTGTGTGTGACCATGATTCGTGCGCAAGCATGTCAGTGAGCATGGCGTCCCAGTCGATCAGATGCTTGTTAAAGTTGCCTTCGTTACTATAGCAACGTTAAAATACAACAAAATTTATATTAATTTTGAAATTCATATTTCAAAATATATAAATGACTTTAACATTATTGTTACACTTGCACTATCAAACCCTGCAACAATCAGACCTTATTCCAGAAGATACAGATTATTTTCATTACACTCTAGAGATGGATTTCAACTTTGAAAGTAAATGTTAACATTTCTGTTTATTGGATTTGTGGAGGAAAACTGCATTACATTCTGAATTACGCCATCGGGTGTGCCCCTGTTGTTTGTACTACCAAGTGTTTATTGCTTCCTCTACAATGACAAGGGTAATGATCATCTGAAAGCTTCAAAATCAGAACAAATTCTTCACATATTTCCAGATGCTGGAGCTGGTATTTCAGGGCAACATATAGTTCTTCTAAAAAAATTCTGTAATTGACAGGACTGTGTTTGTCTTGCCCTGTAACAGGGCAAAAAAATCAACTTAGTTGTACACATTCAGATATAAAGTTTTCAAAACATTAGCACCTATGCCTCAACATATGTCCATAGGTCTGTGAAGATTCAGGGCTTCTGTGTTGTTGATGTTGACCTCCAAAGGTGTTATGTTGTCCATCCACTGTTGAAAAGAGTAAAACAAATAATGGAAATAAACAACCATTTTATCTATGGAATTTTGAAGATGTTTATAAAGAGCTTTGCAACCACTTCCGTTAAATTTTATACATTAGGACATTGTGAAAATTAAAAAACACAGGGACATATTTCTGGGGGTAGCCATCATTGTTTCATGAGATGTGGGCCTTTGTCTTCGTCTTACTTGGAGATCCAGAAGGCTCTGAGTAAATTGTCCTTCTTGGAAATATTACATAGGATGTGTTAGTTTTGGAGCATTTCACTGTCTAATTTTACTATTAAATGCTATAACAATAACATGTATTTGTCCTATGCATCTACATAATGGGGGGAGGACCCTATTATCTGCCTCATTCAGCAGGCATCCAAAACTTGCATGCCTGCTGAATGAAGTCTTTAAAGTACTCAAATTTTCATGGAAGGTGACATTACTTCCATAACCCATTAATGATCATATAAAAATCAAAATGAGAATTGTACTATATTCACAGTAATTTTTGGTGGCATACCTGTTCTTTCCTCCTGTAAGTGTGACAGCCCAGCTGTTTATTAAAACATTCAAGAAGTGATGCTGTTCGACTGTTGTTGTATGGGATGTAATTCGTCATGTGTTGATCCCTCCGTGAGGGGATTGCCCTCACCCGCCAAGGCTGGCTCCACTGACCCCTCGGATTCAGAGCTGCTATCACGTTCCACTAAGGCAACAACCCTTGCACATCGTCGTCTCCACTTCCTTTGGTACTCAGGACATATTTAGCAAATCTAAAATTACAAAATATATTCAAAGCAGTTATTGAAAACATCCATGTTCAAATTCATTTACAGACTTCAGCACGTTATTATTGAGTTCTTCCTACATTTAGTTAACATTTCAGTGTCTTTCAGGTAATTTACTTTCTGAAAGAAACTCTGAAAAGGCTACATCTGACAGTAATAACTTTTACTGGATCATTAAACATACTGGAGTTATATTATCTGCTGCTTGTCATAGCTACTACAATAATTACATATCCATTTGTTTGTTTTTAATAAAAAAAAAAGTTCTTTCACTAACCGTACTTCTCATTTTAAGTTCCAATTCTAGCAGTTACAATAACACCTAGAAAATGAATTATAAGCTAGAAGATAATTCATTTTGCCTTCCCCCACTCCAACCTCATCTGAAATGGTATCTTTCAGCTTCTGATTAATTGAACACACCTGATCCAGGTAACCAGCACGGGGTAGGGCAGGGATAGTTTGAAAATAATTAAGCCAGGTGTCCTTGAGGACCAGGGTTGGAAACCCCGGATTTATTGCACCATGTTCTTGCAGTAGCACGACATTTAGCCAAAATTAACAGATTGGTGATTTTGATATCAATTTCCCACCAAGAAGTATGCTTAACTGCATAAAACAACACAACTCAAGTGTAGAGACCACATGGTGGTTTATACTGGCGAATTCACACCAGCAGAGTTTCTTTTTAGGGTAAAGCCTAACCTTACCCCAACTAACTTTTAGCCTACTAGCAAATTTTAGCCAAACTCAAAATATATTTCAGCTGACAATGTGCGCATCATTTCTTTCGGTTCCCTCGTGTCAAACAAGTAAAACTCAACCACATTAATGCAAAATGTACTTCAACAGTAGATTTTTAATAATTAGTCAACTTTCGCAACACAACAAAGCACCCTCCTCAAGTTCTCTCTTCTTCTTCAGTTTTCTGGCGGGCAACGCCAACGTTAAGGTGCAATATCGCCAGAGATTTTCTTACTATAGGGAGATGAGAGGGTCTATATTAATCACTATTGGAGAAAGCGTAACCAAAGTCTCTTTAAGACAAGTCATGTCACTCGGCGGCCATCTTTGAAACGCCTCTCGGGCATCCAAGTGCAGCTCCTATCTCTTTGAATGGGGAAACATCAAATTCTCCAATACTGTTCACTAAGCTTATGATTAAATTTCATATTTGAAATCACCAAAGAAATCTGATAACAACTGTATCATAAATATTGTTTCTTTTGCTCAAATAGCTTTATAAAAAGCTTATTTTTCAGGCTAGATCAGCCAGTGCGCATGTGCAGTATTCGGCGCACGTTTCAAAGCGCTGACTGTTTCTATAGCAACCGGGACTTATAACGGCAGCTGCAGTGATGCGCTGACTTTACTGATTAGCGATTGGCTCTTTCATTCAGAAGGCGGCTTCCTGCGATTGAGCGGCCATATTGAGCGTTGCATTTTTCCCCATTCAAAACAATACGGGTGACATGTCTTGGGTATTCTATAGTCTTTGGCATCACGGCTAACTTGGATCACGTGTGCCGTAGTAACCAATCACATTACAGCCTTTACGTCATTGAATTTCAGTCAGAGTTGTGCGACACTCAGTCGTCGTTTACGGATCCCGTAGGAATGAATGAGAAGTGCCGTAAACTCAATCCCACCTGTCGCAAAAAGTCAGTGACTTCTCTAATAAAACAGCATTTTTTTTTCGTGGTGAATTCTAAACACAGTTCAATCCAAAAGTTTTGTTTAGTGTAAAACACGTTGAAGATTAGCAGATAGGCTGTCGATTTATTAAATAAGCCGTTAACTCTGAAAAGCTGTTTATTCAGCGTAGTGAAGCCTCTCCCCCATTGACATCCATTCAAAAAAAAAAAAAAAACTGCCTCTGGTCTCCTTTCCCACGTACTGGCAGACCGGAAGCGTTAGCTTTAGCCGTTATGCTTTTTCAGCTAATGGTTGCAGGCTTGCCTTCTAGTGGCTTTGATATCGCCACCTACTGTATTGGAGTGTGGACCAGAGTTTACCCATTTCATGAGAGAGGAGGAAACTATATATATACATATAGTATTGTACATTTATAAATATATATATTTCACAACCACTCATCTATCATGTAAAAGTGCTCTGAACTATGTCCCTATCCATATCCACAGTTTTTGTGACAATAATGACTGTCATTCATGGCTTACACTGAAATTATGTTTTGATTTCTTGTTTTCAGTCTGTTTTATACATTTATAAATGTATAACGTTATATAAGTATTGTAATGTATGGAAAACGGGTCAAATAATGACTAAAATGCAGTGGCACAATCACTTAACCACACAGGGCACTTTGTGAGTATAATTTGTCATTAAACAAGATGTAAATACAAATGGTCGTGTGCTGTTTTTAAATTTTTAAATAAAGATTCCCATGCTTTTTTTTTTCGGGGGAATTTTTATTTATTTATTTATTTATTTTTTTTTTTTTTGACTAGACGTGTAAATAACGTCAGTGGACGTCTATTCACAACCTCTTCAAAACTACTTGGGGCACTTAAATTAATTTTTGCAGTATTAACCAAGGTGTAAGCACAATTGTTTTTGCATATTTCATAAGGATTTCATAGAGGGTCATGATGGACTATAAATTCACGTGTAAAAGACGTCACCTACTGGACGTCGTCTCACAACTGAATCCCAACAGGGTATATATTGAGCTACACATAGCTAAAAGTCAAAATAACAATTATACATGTAACTCCAGACAACTATAGACATGTACAAACGTATCTGAATGCATTTTAGGAAATATTCTGTTACATATTTATGTCATCCTACCGCGACTATTTTTGGCCAGGGAAATGATGTTGCCATCGGACCAATGTTTGCTGGGAAGCTTTCAGCGGAGCTGCGTAGGCCTACTCATCCTGAAAAATTTGTACCAGGCTATATAAGGGTCATTGACGTATAAGGATTTTCGACAGGCCAATTTTAAAATACAAAAAATAATAATATCTACTATAATTGTTCAAATATTAAGAATGTTGTGTACACATAAATTCATATTAAAATTTAAAATGAAGTGATTTTAGTGTTTTTTCATCTAGATGAATTGGCCGTAGCCTTAAAAAATGTAATGTGGTGCGACCATGATTTATATTAAAATTAAATAATTTCCTTAACATGCTTAACATTTTTTAAATGTTTTCAGTAATTAAAGTGTTTAGAAACAAAGTATTTGCATTTAATTTGAGTTTTTGTAAATAATGATGTCTTATTTTTGTTCTATAATTTCAGAGTTGCTTTCTTAAATGTAGTTAACAGATTTATTTTTCCTGCAAATTGCATAAAACTGATAAAAAATGTTTTAAAAATACCATTCACTTAAGCATACTGTAGCAGTGATTCATATTTCAACCACAGAAATTAGATATTTTATTTTTATTTTAATACAGTTATTGCTATTATTGGTCGCACCACATGAGTGGTCGCTCCAAATGACAAAAAGACCTTATATCATTAAACATCTATTTAAAGAGACGTGTGAAAAGTGCAGAATGTGGCATTAACTGCAGGCATGTCTTTAGCCCCAGTTATTTCTGTACTTTGCCCAATATTGGCTGCTTAATTGACCCTTTCGCCAGGAGTTTGATTAACAGGCAGTCTTGACATATTATGACGCCAAAAAACATACCAGACATGAGAGTAAATTAACGTCGGTGGACTTGAACTTGAAAAATGATGTGTATTGACATCTTTTCATGGCTGAAACGAGATACCTTCTGATGTTCATTCATGTTTATTTCGTGCTATGACTAGTAAAGATGAAGAGATGATCGGTTCATGTGCCGCTTGAACTGAGGCGCTACAGCGATCTGTCACAACATGTTAAAGAACCACAAAACAGTATTTGTTGTTTGAATTTCTTTTAAAAAATGACAAAATTTGAACACTGAGACTTTGTTTCATACTAAAAGTAACCAGCTCTGTCTTGTCTGTCCGTGTCCTCTTTGCTCCGTGATGTATTTTTCAATGCGTGAGAACATGATGTGTGGCATAAAAGTGCCATGGTTTGTCAGACGTAGCAACAGTAACTAAGGGGAGGGGGTCTTTGCGAAAGGTCAATTTAGAGTAGGGGGAGGTTGCTGGCTCAGGTTCTGAGATGACAACATGAACATCTTTCTTATAGTAGAAAATGACGTCTGGAGTTTGTGCTAGACTGCAGGGTCAGAATTAACATGCTGCCTATGGTGAGCGTTTATTTTACTTTGCTTGGCATTATAATCTGGTAGAATAGATTAAAATAGTTATTAATAAATAAATAATAAATTACTAATAAATGCATAATTACCAAACTAAAATTACATGCTCTGATTTTTTTTTCATAGTGTAGATTTTTTTCATATTGTTTCATATTTCAGCTTATATTGTTTTTTTTTTCATATTTTCTCATATTGTACAAAGATTAAATAAATATAAAAATATTAAATATATATTAAATATAAAAATATATTCCAAATTATACTAAAATAAGGTATTTTATGTATATAAACCATCAATTGAATATAAAAGCAAAAAAAACTGCCAATCTGGGACATATATCTGTAATGGAAAACACTCTGCAGTGGTTGCACCACATGATATTTGGTCGCACCACATGATATTTTCAGATTCAATCAAAATTTACAAGCACAGAATTGGTCACCTAAACAAAACAAGCAAGCTTCCCACAAAAGGTCACTATGAAATTTATAATGAAAATAAATAATTGCAGAAATAACTTATTATTCATTGGATTTTTGAGGTCATACCACATGATATCCAAATGTGGTAACCACATACCAGCAATTAAAAAAAATTTTTTTTTCCAAATTTGAAAGAGACTTACAAATCTGCCTGATGCGTCCATGGGTCCTTGGCAAATTGGTATATGATGAAAAGTCTTATCTTTGAATGGATTTCAACATAAAAGTCCCAAAATGGTAGTTTCTTGATGGTCGCACCACATGATATTTCATAAAATGAAAATCATCGGACAAAGTTTGTTTGTATATTATGATGGAAATATACATACAAATGCTTTGCAATTTTACACAGTATTACAAAACACTTTGGAAATTATGCCAAATAGTGCAGATTTAATCTGAATAAATTTAGGGTAATTTCAATGATGTTTACCAAAAAAAAAAAAGTTATGGCCGGCAGGTCGCACCACATGATATTTTGACACTTTGAATAACAGAAAAATTACAAATACCTAATGTTTTTTGAAAAGTTAAAGTGAGTTCATACATGGGAGAGGCCCTTCATATATATGGCATCTTTTTATGCATTTAAACCAGTTTTTAACTGAAAAAATGCAAGCGAACAGAAAATTTAGGCGTCACGTCATTGACCCATAATTATTTTTGATATATAGATGTAACTATTGCATTAAAAACGTTTCTATATGAATTCCATGTCAATAATTAAACTCAGCGTACTATTCAAATTGATTTGTGATGTCTTGTATTCTATTTTTGGCTTGTTTCACCAAGTGCAGTGTAAAATGCACACATCGGATACGGTCACTTTTAAAAGAAATGTAAGCACATCGTCCAAAAAAACGGATATAGTAACAAAATCGGAATATTCTGGCAAACTGTTTACCAATCACGTTTCGCAATCGGCAAAGCAAACTGTGGTACACGCCACTCACCAGCACGCGATGGGTAACTCCCAAAACACAATGTTCCTTGTTTTCTCAGCACGATACCATAGAAAGAAAATTAAAGTACGAGGTTTGAGAAGTAAGAGGCTGGACAACAGTTAAAAAATTCAAAGTTAAAGTTCCTGCAAACAGATATTATTAGACAAGCTTCAGTCAAATATTTATGGTTTTTAGCTAAATCAAGTGTTAAAGCAGAGAGCAAACAATTATATTTGGAACATTAGAATATATTGATCAATATGCACGGTCACTTCCGCATATTCATTCCGGTGCTAAAGAAAACGATTTTTTTAGGGATCACGTGCATGGTTATGTACGATAGAAAGCGCAATACAATAAAACATGATAATAAGAACAATCAGAGATGGTTTAATGGTCCTTAGATATAACGCTGAGCGCTTGTATTGGTATGGTGGTAATTTTAAGTAGACCATTAATTTATTAATGCATGTAAACTATATTTTGCTTTGTAATATAACAATTTTAAATGTAACAAAATGTAATTAAAAAGGCAATGGTTGACATACTGTAATAATTTTTGTAATTGTATTTTACCTGACAATCATTGTATCAGTTTAATATATTACACACTTTCATTATACTGTATTTATAGAATAGAACACCTTTATTGCACAGCTGTACTTTGAAATTTAAGCTCTCTATAGTAGCAATACACACTTACAAACAGGTCCAGTGCACATGTAAACAAATATGTACAGAACTGTGTGAAGTTACATATTTACATTATTCTTACATGCAATCTGTAAAAATAAAACAAATTAATATTCCTTGTGTTATGTCTAATCCTTAGCATCAGCTAATCTACTGCTTTGTGCCGTTCTTCAGTTATCGATCACTGATGACAACATACTGTGATATCAGGGTTGAAGTTAAAATCCATGTAGCTACTGTAAATCCATGCCTTTATCAGATCTCGCTAGAATTGGCTAGAGGAGGATGAGCAGAATTCTGTCTATTTCTTTAGGTTGGAAAGGCAGGGAGTTAAAAAATTTATATTCAGCAACTATGTATTGATGGGAATATAACTGATTGACGTTAAAATAATTGCAGACTTTTGTGCTAAATTCTATAATGATTTATATTCTTCCAAATTCTGCCAGCAGAATTTTTTGATTCTTTATTCTCACATAAAATAAATGAATAAAGAAGATTGTAGTCTATGTGATGAATCAGGTATAATCAGGATTCTTAACTTGTTTTATTTCTGCTACATTTAATCTCTTTCTCTCCATCAGACAGCCAGATTAATGAATGACTTGACACAAACCGTTCCGAGGCAGACAGAGCTTTCTTTTTTGTAGGCATAAATTCTGCAACCTACCCCTGAAATATTAGTTTATCTCATAAATTTACTTCATACCTGCACTCACAACTAGAAATAAACCAGAGATGATTCTATCAGTGTCAGAAATTAACTTTCCCAATAGGGGCAACTGATTTTCAGGGTTTTCTTTTTTTTTTCTTCTTTTTTTCTTTTCTTTTTTGTTCCTTTTTTTACCATTTATACAGAATTTCATATTAGGCTTAAATATGTATGCAATCCTTAATGCTAAATTCTTACATTTAGTCAAATAAATTAGAATACATGTAATATGACAATAGGCTTTTACCAGTTAAATCAGTATTAATCAAACCTTCTTTGCATTTCAGAGATACAGAAGCTGCATCTAAAGTTGTTTTTAGATGTAGGCCTATTTACAGTTTAATGCTGATCAGACGGCTGTACATGCATTTACATAGCAATTACAACTATATAATGAAATGAGATTAATGTTTTATACAGCAGTTTTAATACAGCAATATGAAATGACAAAATGAAATGATGGCCTACTTTATGATGCTTATAAAAGTAATATCGTCACTAGGTGGCGGTAAGTCATTGTGTTAATAAAGGAGCCTTTTATTCATTCTATTCGTTCAAAATGCTGATTCATTCAGGAATAAAATCAAGTGGCTGTCTACAATAATTGGTCATTGAATTGTTGTCTATAATAATGGGTCTTAATTATTTTCTTTGCCAACTAAACCAAAGTCAGAACTATGTATGCCATCAGTTAGCTGGCCAATACTCAATATTAATTAAATAAACACAGTATATTGTCAAAACAAAAGTTATGACTCCTGTGTATGTTGACATTAATTGATACTGGTCTGCGCTTACATTCTCCCCACACTGCAGTGCATCACGCAGCTTTGCCACACAGATTTTGACAGGTGGACAACTATAATAAATCAGGCAGTGTGCCAAGGGTGTAGGGTAGTACAGTGGTCCCCAACCACGTTCCTGGAGGCCCCCCAACGCTGCACATTTTGCATCTCTCCTTTGTCTGACACACCCATTTCCGGTCTTGGAGTCTCTACTAATGAGCTGATGATCTGAATCAGGTGTGTTTGATTAAGGAGACATGGAAAACATGCAGTGTTGGGGGGCCTCCGGGAATGTGGTTGGGAACCACTGGGCTAGTATGTAGCTGTGAGTGCAGGTATGAAGTAAATTTATGAGATAAACTAATATTTCATGGGTAGGATGCATAATTTATGCCAAAAGAAAGCTTTGTCTGCCTCGGTACGGTTTATGTCAAGCCATTCGTTAATCTGGCTGTTTGATGAAGAGAAAGAGATTAAATGTAGTAGAAATAAAACGCATTTAGAATCCGTAGAAGCAGAGGACTATTATTATTTTTTATTATTTATTTATTTAAAAAAAATTTTTTTTTTAGGACTATTATTATGTTGTAATGTTTGGTTGACCAATCAGCGGTGAGGGGCGTTTCATTCCCGCCCACATGCAGAGATCCAATATTCAAGTTGTTTATTAATTTTCTAACCCTGAACGTAAAAACGAAAAAAGAAGCTGAATTCTTGATTTTTCATTTTGTTTGAATAAATGAAAAACGAAAAATGTTTTTTTAATTTTTCAGATTTCAACATTAAAGGTGCTGTATGTAGGATTGACACCTAGCGGTTGAACTAGGTATTGCAGTCCAAATTCAAAATATTGGAGAGGGTTTTTTTCACCCGGCCCCACCTCCTCAGACTTGACACACAGGCAGGTTGCCAGATTAATGATACCAACAGAAACGAGCGCACATGACGATGAATGACATGAAATACGCTGTGTTTTCCGCAAATTGGCAACCCAGGATGCCGAAATACAATTGGGTAAACTGGCAGTGGGCGGGTTTCACAAACCAAAACACAGACCGACATTCCGGGCCGGAACGCACATTTTCAAAGGAGAATAACTGACTGTAGCATTGTTTTTTAGATAAACAGCTATGTTAACTTAGCATGTTTCTTAAATATCTGCAAACATATTATGGTATTTTTGTGCTTTAGTAGAGTCAAAAACTTACATACAGCACCTTTAAATAATAATAATAATAATAATAATAATAATAAAAAATTTAAAAAAAAAAAAAAAACGATTGGGAAGATACCCTGATTCATCACATAGACTACAATCTTCTTTATTCATTTATTTTATGTGAGAATAAAGAATCAAAAAATTCTGCTGGCAGAATTTGGAAGAATATAAATCATTATAGAACTTAGCACAAAAGTCTGCAATTATTTTAACGTCAATTAGTTATATTCCCATCAACACATAGTTGCTGAATATAATTTTTAACTCCCTGACTTTCCAACCTAAAGAAATAGACAGAATTCTGCTCATCCTCCTCTAGCCAATTCTAGCGAGATCTGATAAAGGCATGGATTTACAGTAGCTACATGGATTTTAACTTCAACCCTGATACTACATAAATTGTCATCAGTGATCGATAACTGAAGAACGGAACAATCAGTAGATTAGCTGATGCTAAGGATTAGACATAACACAAGGAATATTAACCCTTTGATGCACAACGTGTCTAAAGTTACACGACTGAGTTTATTTTTTCTATATCTTTGAAAGAAATTAATTTTATCATTCAGAATTCCAGGAATTCCTCAATTAACTTATTTTTGATCATCACAAATCTTTAATTTTATTTTTTATTTTTTACTTTTTGAATAAAAATCGTTTTTGTGTCACTACCCTTCTAATGCACAACATGGGTCTAAAATGACCCATATTCATTTCCTGTGTTATTTCAATCATGGCTGAGTGTTTCTTTACTAAATCTCTGAAAGAAATGTTTTTCTATAATTTATTATTCCAGATAATCTTTATATACCTTGTTTTTAACTTCCACAAATCATGATGTTTATTTTTCCTTTCTTTCTTTATAAAAAAAAAAAAAGCTTTTTTTTGTTTGTTTGTTTTTTTTTTGTTTGTTTGTTTTTGTTTTGGTTTTTGTTTTTTGTTTTTTATTTATACATCAATTTTACACACATGGGTCTAAAATGACCCGCATTAATTTCCTGTTATTTCAATCATGTCTGAGTGAATCTTTGCTAAATCATTGAAAGAAATGAATTTTATCATTTATTATTCCAGGTATTTATTAAGTATCTTGTTTTTGATTTCCACATATCATTATATTTATTTTCCCTTTCTTAATTTATAAACAAACACAGTGTTTGTATTTCTACATCTGTTTTGCACACATGGGTCAAAAATGACCCATATAGGAACCTTTGATATTTGCTAATTTTTTAGGAACATATTTACTGCAGAAAACTATTCACCTGCCCTAAATTTCACAACTCAACATGGCTGCTTTAATTGATGTATGTAAGTCTTATTTGATCATTTATTACCACAGAAAATGTTTGACATATTGTGAAAGATAACTGGATATAATACTTGAATGGTAGGCTAAGGTTACCTTGCACTTGAAATCTATTATTAGTGAAACAGAGAAACATGTCCAATACTATTAGCTAGCTTGTTGTTGACAAAATCTATTTTAGTTATAGCTAATGTTAGCTAGGTAAACAAAATAAAAGTCAAAATAATGCGTTAGTATATACAAGTATGTATCATTGCTGTCAGGTGGAAAACTTGTATCTCCACATTTCATCATTGTTATTTATTTCTCGTCAAAACACTATTGGTGTATTTGTGTAAATGTGTATTTGTGAGGCATGTTAGCACTGAGATGGCAGTTTGAGATGGCGCTGTACCCACAAGATTTAATTTTGTCAGTTTTATTTTCATCTATTTGGTCACATTCACTACAATTAGTTGTGCTATAGACAGTTCAATTTCAGTGTTATTAGTTGTCAGTGATGTGTATGTTATGTGTGACAAAATGGCAAATAAACATATTTTAAGTGTTAAATGAGTTGGTCTAAATGACTGGTAAAATAATTATTTTAACAATGTCTTTATTATTTTGTTTTATAGATGGGTCATTTTTGACCCATGTTTGTAAACAATGTAGTAACACAAAACCAAGGAAAAAAATAAATATTAATTTGAGGTCACTGAAAAAAGATATTTTGAATATTCATGGATCATGGAATTCATAGATCAGGGAATATTAAATGCTGAAATAAACTGATTTCAAAAGATAAAACACAAAATTGCCCAGCCAAGCATGAAATAACATAGGAAATGAATATTGCTCATTTTAGACCCATGTTGTGCAATAGAAGGGGTTTTCATAGCTTGTGCATCAAAGGGTTAATTTGTTTTATTTTACAGATTGCAATGTAACTGTAAGAATAATGTAAATATGTAACTTCATATAGTTCTGTACATTTTTGTTTACATGTGCACCGGACCTGTTTGTAAGTGGGTATTGCTACTATAGAGAGCTTAAATTTTAAAGTACAGCTGTGCAATAAAGGTGTTCTATTCTATAAATACAGTATAATGAATGTGTGTAATATATTAAACTGATACAGTAATTGTCAGGTAAAATACAATTACAAAAATTATTACAGTATGTCAACCATTGCCTTTTTAATTACATTTTGTTACGTTTAAAATTGTTCTATTACAAAGCAAAATATAGTTTACATGCATTAATAAATTAATGGTCTACTTAAAATTACCACCATACCAATACAAGTGCTCAGCGTTATTTCTAAGGACCTTTAAACCATCTCTGATTGTTCTTATTATCGTGTTTTATTGTATTGCGCTTTCTATCGTACATAACTATGCACGTGATCCCTAAAAAAAAAAAATCGTTTTCTTTAGCACCGGAATGAATACGCGGAAGTGACCGTGCGTATCGATTAATATATTCTAATGTTCCAAATATAATTGTTTACACTTGATTTAGCTAAAAACCATAAATATTTGACTGAAGCTTGTCTATTAATATCTGTTGGCATGAACTTTAACTTTTAATTTTTTTTGACTGTTGCCCCGCCTCTTACTTCTCAAACCTCGTACTTTAATTTTCTTTCTATGGTATCGTGCTGGGAAAACAAGGAACAGTGTGTTTTGGGAGTTACCCATCGCGTGCTGGTGAGTGGCGTGTACCACAGTTTGCTTCCCGATTGCGAAACGTGATTGGTAAACAGTTTGCCAGAATATACCCTGACCCAAGACCTGCAGTGCAGTTTCCATATTTCACAAGTAGTTTACTAATCCGGGAAAATTTAATTCTTCCTTTTTTACCTGTGTTATAGGAGTGTCTAAAAATCATACATACCCATATGTGGACATGGTAATAACCGGATGGGCGAGGTCACCTGGCTGCGTCAGATCCTAAAGCTACCTGCTGAAGACCATTTGCTCAATTTGCGGCTGTTCAGACGGAGGAAGGAACAGTTGTGTTATACTTTAAAGACATCGAAGGATTAAAACGCTGAAGGGTTTTACGAGACGTTTAGCGTGTCGAATGGCGCGTGCGAGGATTGTGCGATTGGGAGTTATCGTTTTTCTTTGTCAGGTAAGATGTTTTTATTTATTTTTTTTGGTCGTCGAGTTATTACTCGAACATGAACGCGCAGTTTCAGACAATGAAGTCTTCGATTTGTTATACTTTTTTCTTATTTGTTTTATTAATTTTTTTGTCAGGTATTGTCGTGTGGATATGCGGAGGAGTCGACATGTAACGTTACGCCTGGATTTGAGTCGGAGTTATTCGTTTTTAAAGTGCACAGAGATCACCTTCACAGGGGAAAAAGATTAGGAAAAGGTAGGCTTTTTTTCCACAAACCTTATTAAAATAGTAAAGCAACAGAACGTTGTTTTAAAAAAAAAATTAAAATATTTATAAACAAAGTACACTAACTCATTCAAAAGCGCTGTAGGCTGTCTATGCTAACTAACTTTTACGTTAATCTGGTCTCAACTTTGATTTTGTCGCTCGTGTTTCGTCAAAAGGCTGTCTTGTCGTATAGGATATTATTTAAATTCATATTTCAGTTCGTAGAACTCTGTACTTTAACTTTTTGATAGCTACACGTCCTTTAACTTCGTAGTTATCAAGTTATTCCCTGGTTTGTTGTTGCATTTCATCTTTGTTGGTGTTTTTTTTTTTTGTTTTGTTTTTTTGTTTTTTTGTTTTTTTTGGGGGGGGGCATGAACCGGTACATTTTGAATTAGACCGCATCAAAAGTTAAATCAGAGTCTCTGAAATATCATGTTTAAGTGCTTACTGAAGCATGATATTTCAGAGGCTTTGCAGGTGTTGTGAAACTAATTTAGATGATCTCATCCAGTGAGTTTCTGTGGGTGCGGGACCACGAGATTAGGGCCAACAAATTTAACATTAAGCATTTTCCCCTTTTTTTTTTTTTTCTTTTGAATCTTTGAAATATTATCCTAGTTATTTAGTAATTTTTGTTTTTGTAGTACCCTGTATTTTACATTTCTAACGCTTCTATTTTAACATTTCTATTTAATGCAATTGGTTTTGCATGTGGTGTCATGTCTGTTTTTTTCCCCTCAGTCAGGTACTTTCCATAAAAAGTGATGCCAGTTAAAGACTGCATGTGGTTTTAGTTTTGATTTTTATCCCCTCATCTCACAACATGACAATATTTAGTCATGTAAAACATTTTATGATGAATTATCTGGATGTTTCTCATCCTCATCCATTTTATTAAAATTATCTAGAGCTGTTTTGTATGGAATAGCTTCAAGCTGCCATATACTGATTTATCCTTTCATACTAACTTTTTGAATTTTAAAAACCTGTAAAATCTTTAACCAGTATTTGGTTTCGTATTGCAATTGATCTGTAGTTTATCTCTGTACATCTTGGAGGGAGCATCCTTTCAGTGTCCCGTTAATGGTTGCTTATTCTTAAGGGCTGATTGGTTTCACCACTTCCTTTCAGACCACTAATGGATGGCAGCACTGCCATTGCAAAACCTTTGTATAGCGGGATAGTGTTTGTTTAAATGAATTATGCTGTGTAGTTTTGGTAAAAGGACTGACACAGTAAGCATTATTCTGCAGCTGAGAAATGTAGGACATACAGTAGCTATGTTATCAGTTGCAATGTTTCCATCCACACATTTTTATGCAAATTGAGATATTGCCTAAATAAAACTCAGTGGAAATGCCAACACAAAATATTAAAATGTGCATAAACATCATATATGCAAAATTGAGGTGGATTTTTTTTTTTTTTTTTTTTTTTTTTTTTTAAATCCGGTAAGTCGTGCTAAAAACAACGTTGGAAACACATTTACCGAACAAGTTTCTTAATGTGCAACAAACTCACTGACTTTGCCTAACTGCACAAACCAGCTCACCAATCTCCTTGCCTACCTTCTCAAATGGTATTTTAATCATTTTGGAAAGCCAAAGTCGGTCATCAAAATGATTTGGTATAATCACCTCCCATAACTGTCTCGCATGATTGCATTCACAAACATAAGGATGGATAATAACACAGCTAGTCAGACTCAAAAACCCTTTCATCAAATGAGATTTGTTCTTTCAAACAAATACAGGGCAGCACCTTTATCATTATAAATTGCCCATTATTACATTGAATCACTTAAACAATTATTATTGTGGGTGAAAAAACAAACTTAGCAAGTAGCTTCCCCTTATGCTTAAAGCAACATCTGTTAGTTTATTGGTTTGAAACTTTTGATGGATTGAAAGTGTTGTGTAGAAGTGTGGCTGTACCACTGTAAGTGTCATAAATTGACTTTTCTTTAACTTTCAGTAACTTTCAGTAACTGCGATGGAAGAACAAGAACGCTCTTTCAGTCCGTTGACAAGCGGTTTGATGTGAACACAGATGGGACAGTAACGCTGAAGAGACATGTGACTCTTCATGAAGGCCACAAGGTGTTTTCTGTGCACGCTTGGGACTCCAATGGCAAGAAGCACACTGTATCTGTCAAAGTTGAGCTTGTTCACCATCATAAGGAACATAATATGGATGCAGTCATGAACATCTCCTCTCCAGAGGTACAAACACATTTCCTGCAAGAAACTGCTGTGCAATACAGTGCGAGCCTGACCTCTACTGGACACTTCAGTTTTTGTGTGGTACTTTAAATGGATGTATTTATTCATTTCTGTATGTTTACAATTAATTACTGAAGATGTTAAATTCATTGGATTTTCAGTCCATACTGATAAATGTAATTTGTTGCAGCCCATTGGTCTCATAAACAAAATGAGTCTGCAGATGTTTCGTATATGCAGTGCTAAAACCTAATGCCTAAGATTTACTAAACTTTAACACTGTTCTGTATTTTGCTCCATTTATTATACATTGTAGAATAATATACATCCAGCTAGGAAACGAAGGGTTCTCAAATTACCCTAAATTGGTTAATTAACTGGTGGTCCAAAAACTTTTACTCCCCATATATTTATAGTTTTTTACCAGAACAGTTATAGTAGTCAGTAGTTGTAGTAAGCCATTTGATATTCAAAAGTTTCAGGTTGCCATGGTCACGCAAGGATATCAGCAAATGCCAAAATGTTTTTTCATGTACTACAAAATGTGCTGTTTTTAATTGTAAACAAAAATTGTTTGTTCAGTGTCTTTTACTAACACATTTAACTAATATTTTTAGATGGAATTGCCCTCTGATCAGGTTCTGACTTTTCCAAAGTCTTCAACGGGTCTAAAGAGAGCAAAGAGAGGTTGGGTTATTCCTCCATTCCATGTACCGGAGAACAGCAGAGGGCCTTTCCCAATGAAGCTGGTCCAGGTGAGTAAAAATCATGAATGGACTGTTCAAAATTAGATGGATGAGAGAGAGGTTTGTCTGTCATTGACTTTGCTCTTTTACTGTATTTAGATAAAGTCAGATTTTGCCCTGGAAACTGAAATGGTATACAGAATCACAGGTGAAGGGGCAGATCAGGATCCAAAGGGGATTTTCACTCTTGAAAGATTATCGGGGAATCTCTATGTGACTCAGCCACTCGACAGAGAAAAAAAACCTACATACAGAGTAAGTTGATTTTTAGGCTCTTAAATGTTTAAAATCAACATTTAGTTCTTGTATTTCAGCATTGAACTGTCTGATCATTCTTAATTTTTGAAAACTGTCCTCTTTTTATCAGATGAAATGGCTTGACAATTTTCTTTTCACGCGTTTACATGAGACCTTGCATTTTAAATGTGTATATCTACTAAAGGTTAAGTCCATTTTCTTCAGGACTACACCTGAGTATCAGTGTCTCAAAGCTTATAGACATGGACTAAAAAAAGACTAAAAGAAACTCATTCAGTATTTGCCTCTTAACATGCCCAAATTTCTCTCATTTCTTTAGCTAATAGCTCATGCTACAGGACGTGAAGTGAATGTAGCAGAAAAACCAATGGAAATTCTCATCAATGTGATTGACCAAAATGATAATAAGCCTGTGTTTACTCAAAATCCTTTTAACGGACATGTTCCTGAAGCTTCTGGAAAAGGTAGGTGTATAGTGCAGTTTCTCAAAAAAAGGGCTTTATTTTTTTTTTCTTCAAATGCCTCTGTAGCTTTTACCACCTAATCAGTCTTTGTTCTCTCACCAAAGGTTATGAGTTTATGACGGTCACAGCCACTGATGCAGATGACCCAGATACGCACAACGGTATAGTCAACTACGCAATTGTCAGCCAAGAGCCGCAACTTCCAAAACCGAACATGTTTGATATCAACATTTTATCTGGAACCATTCGTGTGCGAGAAACAGGCATGGATAGAGAGGTAAGAAGTGACATTTGATGAATCTCAAAGCAGTGATAAAATGACTTCATGTAAACTCATCAGCTATCTTCCTTTTCAGCAATGGCCCAGATATACTTTGTTAATTGTGGCTGCTGACATGGAAGGAAATGGTTTGTCAACCACTGGCACAGCTGTTATTACGATTACTGACAGCAATGATAACCCACCTCAGTTTGAGCAAACTTCGGTAATGTATATTTATGTATTTAGAATTGTTTTACTATACCACTTATAGAACTCATTAAAATATATATATATATATATATATATATATATATATATATATATATATATATATATATATATATATATATATATATAAATAATACACACCATACATATCTTTGTTTTAGCACATCGTATCTGTCCCAGAGAATAAAGTAGGGCATGTAGTGGCCAAACTAACAGTTACTGATGGCGATGAAGTTGGATCACCGGCCTGGTCAACCAAGTATCGGATTATTAGTGGTGACAAGGGTGGGTTTTTCAGTGTCAGTACTGGACCCAGCCAGCTGGAGGGCATCATCACCACTGTAAAGGTACTGTGTGTTATTCATACGTTTGCCCAGACAATTGGTTGTGACAACATACTTTAGTAAAAGACACTTTCTTTTCTATTTAGCCCCTGGACTTTGAGAAGACCAAGCAATACATTCTGTCTGTGATTGTTGAGAATGATGATCCATTTGTCGGTTCTTTGCCCACTTCCACTGCCACGGTCACAGTGAATGTAGAAGACGTAAATGAACCTCCTGAGTTTAATCCAAAAGAGAAGATTATTTTCAAACCTGAAGATGCACCAGTTGGTACTGAATTAGTTACTTATACAGCCACTGATCCAGACATTGGAAAATCACAGAAGATCATGTAAGATATGAAATGTTTTAATTATTTCCTTTTCTGACTGATTTCTCTGGAGGTTTTCATGTTTTATACTATAGTGAACAACAACAAAAAAAAAAGACTAGCCTCACTTCACTAGTATAACTGTTGAGAACCACCTTCCCTCAGTCAAAACTCTTCTTCCCAGCCATCAAACCACAGCATATACTGTAAACTTCACATTTTTTAAATCTCCATGCATGTCTGGTCAAACCAACATTAAAAGGTTAGTTCACCCAAAAATGAAAATTCTGTCATTACTCAATAGGGATGCTCATATTGATTGTTTAACCATTAACCGACAGTAAGAATTTTAACTGCTTAATACTATCAGTTAAATGGTTTAAAAGGTTTTTTTTTTTTTTTTTCTAAAAGTATTTAATTTTTTTCCCCCGTTTGCTGCATGGTGAAAGAAAAAATAATGCTATACATAAGTTGTTCCTCACATGCCTAGGCATGCTGCTATGGACATATTTCGCAGAGCAAGCACTTCACTTAACTGATGTAGTATACACAACACAGTGACAAGTGGCAATATTAAATGGTTATCAGAGAGTGAATCCGTTAGTGAATGGATTATAGCCTAGAAAGTGCGCAATGTCTGTGGCGCTCCCCTTACAATCACTGGAAAGCTGTCACTCATCTTACTGTAGTTCATCACGATCTCACAAAGTTAATAAGTCATAAAAGAACTTTTTGCGCAATTAATTCTTTGTTTTAATGAGAGTTCACGAACGTGTAGAGCAGAAATGAACACAACACTACCGGCATTTTGGGTGGTGAGTGGATTGTAACTTAACCACCTCTGACTGGCCACTGCATTCATGAAATCAACAGATATATCTGTGATTTAGCTATATTGCTCAACGCTGCAAAAACACGCTGTGAATAGAAACATATGACCAGTGGATGAAAAGTCCTGAACCGCAAATTGACTGCAAATTTTTGTGATTGTGTTTTTGCCGCGGGTCTAACAGTTAACAGGCAGCACTCCACTCTATCCGTACAGCATGTCGACATGTGACTAGACAGGTTGTACTCTGATGTAAGCCTGCTGTATATTTTTATGTCTGATGGGAAGAACAAGACTGGTACCGTTCTTCAAAGTGCATAGGATTCGGTGTGTCTTTTAGTTTTGTCATCTTAATTAGATAGATAGAGATATATATATATATAGAGATATATATATATATAGAGATATATATATATATAGAGATATATATATATATAGAGATATATATATCTAATATAAAAAATTATTTAGTTTAGGCCTATGTATTTTTCTTCTTCTTTTTTTTTTATTTATATTTTATTCTGATTTTCTCTGTTCTCAGAAGCGCTGCTGGTGCGTGATATTTTGAGGATGTGTGAATCCAGTTTTTGTTGTTGCTCTGCATGCCGCTTGCGAGTTAAAATAAAATATTTGTATTTTTTTTTATGTATCATCACAGATACTTGTCCATTCTATTTTTATTTAATACTAATTTATTATTCTAATTTTATCAGTTAACGGTTAATGTTTGGTTAACGAGCAGCAATTGTCAGTGAAGAAAATTAACCGAAACGAGCATCCCTATTACTCACCCTCATATCTTTCCAAACCCATAAGTCCTTAGTTCATCTTCAGAACACAAATTAAGATATTTTTGATGAAATCTGAGAGCTTTCACATGGACTATTTTAACGATGTCCTTACTACGTTTCTAGGCCTTGAACGTGATAGTTCCATTGCTGACTATGCAGGGTCAGAAAGCTCTCAGATTTCATCAAAAATGCAAAGGTCTTGCGGGTTTGGAACGATATGAGGGCGAGTAATTTATGACAGAATTTTTGTTTTTGGGTGAACTATCCCTTTAAGTTGTTTTTGATGAACATTTCTAGTTTTAACCTGTATGTTTTTGTTCCTTCCAGGTATAAAATGGGCAATGATCCTGCTGGCAATGATCCTGCTGGCTGGCTAAGTGTGTCTCCAGATACTGGAATGATTAAAGTCAGAACACTTATGGATAGAGAATCTGCTCATGTCAAAGATGGAAAATACAAAGCTATCATTTTGGCCGTGGACGATGACGGTAATTTGTGTTTCTAAGTAGAAAGAATTCTTGCAGCATAGCCTTTTTCTAATATCAGGGTGTCCGCGGGTCCTTAAAGTCTTAATGTCTTAAATTCAGATTCAATGGGTTTTAAATATTTTTGGTCAGATTACCGCTAAAATATCTTTTTCAGTCTGACGGACCCAGTGACTGTTTACAGTCATTGGACAGACCGAAGATTTTTCTTATTCCCCCCCGCGGTAGTTACTGTGTCATCAGAGAGAATTGCAGTAGCAGAAAACAGGTCGAACTACCTTCAAAGAACAAGGTCGCGCTGTTGAGGCTCACACTGCCTGTCTCTTTGTGAGAGATGTCTGCACATTTATTCATAAAAGGATGTAGTTAAGTGACATACCATGGGGCTATTTTGCGGAATTTTTCACGATTGCAAATGTAACATTGATTTTAGTTCAGTAAACAAATAGTTAAGTAGTCAAGTAGTTATTACGTTACTTGCATTTTAGACACTATTTACTGTTTTGTTCTATTTCACCAATGAAAATAGGTCCATTAAACAAAGATCAGCACATTCTCCAAGCAACACTGGGCGGAGTTTTGTTTCTGAATGATTCAGCGCTTTGAACGAATTGCTTGACTCATTCATTAACCCTCTGGTGCTCTTCGGTCACTTTTGACCGAAATTTTTTTTGGATATACATTTATTTGTATATCCAAAAATGTATTTAAAAATATTAATCTCATAATATAATTTATTACAGTTGTAATTTTGAAGGGTAAATTATTTAATCTGACTGGTAACAGCCCTATAGTGTATATTGAATTTATTGATTTAATTGTAATTTTACATGAAAGATGCATACATTTACAAAGGCCTTTTTCAGCCTTTTTAAAAGTAAATAAAATATGCAGATTTAAGTATGTAAAAGCTGATAGAACACTGATGAAAATAATGCTTCAGAATAAATTTTACACCACCAAAAATCTCGGTGATGCAGTACATTTGTGGGGATATTTTGTATGGAATATTGTCTGCTGATATGAAGAGTTAACAGTATATCATTGTAATAAATATTTATGACAGCAATGATATTTTGTTTTCTTTTTACATTAAACACATCAAATATTACATGTATGTAATATAATGTGTATTTCCATTACGGGTTTAGGTCTTAAATTTCATTTAAGGTGGTATTAAAAAGGTCTTAAAAAGCCTTAAATTTAACTTGTTCATATCTGCAGAAACCCTGAATATGTTTATGCTTATGTGCAGCTACATCTCCAGCAACTGGCACAGGAACCCTGATAATTGAATTGGAGAATGTAAATGACAACGCTCCTGTTATTAATGAAAGGAATATAAAAGTTTGCAATCGTGGATCAACCCCAGTTCTTCTCTCTATAACGGACAAAGATGGACCTCCTTTTGGTGCACCCTTTAATGTTGAGACCCAAGGAGAAACCAGTAAAAACTGGTCCACCTCAATGAATGACACATGTGAGCAATTACTAATGTTTTAAGAACTTCAACTCATTTTCACTTTAAAATGGCTGGTTGGTTGGTAATGGCTACACATGTCTAACTGTTATAATGTGCCCATTTTAGCAACTGGTGTTTTTCTGCATCTCAAGTCTCAATTGGAGCAAGGGAACTACAATGTAGTCCTGAGAGTGTATGATCAACTTAAGCTGTATCAGGACAGCTCCATTCAAGCAACTGTGTGTGACTGCATAGGAGATGAAGTTCAATGTGCTGATATACGGTCTGCAGAGATGCCTCTGTCTGGAGTGCTTGGGATCCTGGGAGGAATCTTGGCTCTGATGTGTATGTAGTTTCTCTCATGCATTTTTATGTGTTCTAACTCCTGGCAGTCAAATCAAATGAGGCTAAAGAAATTAATTGTAGCTTGTTTACTTGGTTGTCATAGTCAATGCAGTGGGCATACAGTAATTGTATGCTCTGTGTACTGATCATTATAGCAAACGTAGTTGGTCTTCAAGGTGTTGTGCATATGAACGGTTAAACTATACTAGAGAAATGGACTTTTCAGTCTCTGTTAATTCCTTATTACTGCTGAATTTTCTTGAAGTTTGCTGTTGTAAGTTATGTTGTGTTCCTTGTACCACAGTGCTCGTTCTTCTTCTGCTCTTGTTCCTGAAGAGGAAAAGCGGTACCGAAAAAGAACCCCTCCTTGCTGAAGATGATATAAGAGACAACATCTACTGTTATGATGAGGAAGGCGGTGGAGAAGACGATCAGGTTGGTTTTAATTGAGGTTTATCTTCTTTTTTTTTTTTATATATATATATTATTTTTTTTTTAAAGGGGTTTATCAGTTTTTAATGGCTTAATTCATAGTGTTTGGTTAAATTTGAAACAATATTGACAGTCAAGCATCCTGTTATTTGATGTTACTTGATTCTTCTTGAGTCTTTTTGCTTAACAACTTTTAGGCGGTATAAGCATTTCTAAAGCTTTGTGAAATACTTGTTACAGAGTTCCATAGTCTGTGGCAAGGGCATAGCTATCTTATAAATATGCTTTATGGTTTGGGTTCCATGTAAACTTAACATTCAGATGTCATTGGTCCCAACCTGTGTGCAGTTACATTTATAGTAGCTTGCAATGACTTGTTGATAGCTTGGTGTTTGGGGGGAAAAAAAAAAAAAAAAAAAAAACGTGGCTTGAGACTATATACTGACCTTCTGCATGCTGTGTAGAAGTTGGTTTCATCTTTGCAGTTCTTTCATATCAAACACCCCTTTCTGCACAGGATTATGATTTGAGTGTGTTGCATCGTGGCTTGGACAACAGACCTGAAGTGTTCCGAAATGATGTGGCACCCACTTTCCTTCCAGCACCTCAGTACAGACCACGACCAGCCAACCCTGAGGAGATTGGGACGTTCATTGATGATGTAAGTGATATGTTACTGTCTTAAAGTCTGTTTTTTGAGATATTTGTAAGTATAGCAATAACACAACTCTTTGTACCACAGAATATGAAGGCTGCGGATAACGACCCCACAGCGCCCCCATATGACTCCCTCCTGGTGTTCGACTATGAAGGAGGAGGCTCAGATACAGGTTCACTCAGCTCTGTTAACTCTTCCAGCTCAGGAAACGACCAAGACTATGACTTCCTCAATGAGTGGGGCCCACGCTTTAAGAAGCTGGCAGACATGTTTGGAGGAGGAGAGGATTAAGACTTTTTTATATATTTTTTTTTTTTTTTTTTTTTTCTTTCCCCCTCTGCGCAAGAGGCACATTGATGGTTTATAAGTGCAAAAATATGAGAATTTTATACTTCATTTCATGGTCTGGTGATTTGCATACTATGTTTAAAGTTGGAACTGGGATAATAGCACTGTTCATGCATCAGCATAAACAAAGATTTTGACTTGAAGTGATTTCTTTTCATGGGAGCAGTCCTCATCACCTCTTTAAATTAAGCTGCCAAATGAAGACTTTCAATATTTGCTCTGATTGCTTAGTAGGTAAGAAGCTATAATATGGCTTAAGATGTTTGTCCAAACTGTATATTTTATGTAATGCTTTTTGTTACCTTTTTGTTAACTTTGGCATTAAAGATTGATCTGAAGCATGAATGATACTGTAAATTTACCATTTTTGAAAATGCACTGATTTTTTCAAAAACTTTTTGTATGATATTTGCAGGTGTCTTATTTCTGTCCTTTTGTTTTTCCCCCCTCTCAGCCGAGAGGATGTTACTGACTTTTTAAATGTTTTCGTTTTATATAGTTATGATTGTTTAGGCATTGTTTTACACTGCATATTTTATTAAACATTACTTTTACTCTTTGTGTTCCCAAGTGTTCAGGCTACAGCACATCTCATACTCTACTGCATGGGATAATAAAGTTTTAACACTTTATTTTTACAGTTACCTTGTTTATACATATTACATGTACTTACTATACCAAAAGCAGTAAATTATGCAGAAGAAAGCAACTAATCTTAATAGTGAGTGCATGCTGTAAAATTACAATTACTCAATTATCCTGCAAAAAGGATACCAGATAAGATGTAACTAAATTGTTTATCAAAGAGGAAAAACACAGCAGTCTTCCAATTTTAGTAGTGGTTGATTAGAGCATGAGAAGCATGTTTTGCATACTGGAATGGAGGTATCTGAATTTGTTTTTTTGTTTGTTTTTGCAGCAATAGTGCTGTAGAGTTAGTTGTAACATTCTCTTCAAAGATTACTAGGCATTGTGACTTCATTTCAGTCTCATTATACCTGTATGCAGTTGTCAGAATTATTGCCCCTTTGGTAAATATACACAAAGGCGGCTATGGAAATTCTGTATTGTTTATCCTTGATTTTGCATTGGGAAAAAAAAAAATCACAAAAATTCATCCTTTCAATTGAAGTAAAACAATATATTTTATAATATTATTAGGACACCAGTGACTAGGAACATCAAATTGTCCAGCCGTGGCTTCCATTTTCACAGGAGTACAAATATGTGATAACAAAAAAGCCAAATTCCCTTAAACATCCATCACAAATAAGCAAAACCAAAGAATATAGTTCTGATGTGCAGCAAAACGTTGAGATTCACAAAATAGAAAGTGGCTGTGAGAAAATAGCTAAAGCTATAGCCAAAGAAACTTACCATTTCAACCATCAGGGCAATAATTAATTATGTTGTGAATCTGCCTGGAAGAAAAAGTGTCTATATTGTCTTAATGCAAAATAATGATTTCATATTGAGATTTCCTCCTGACCCCCCATTTTCAAGTGTAAAGGAATGTACTGAACTACTCGCCTACACTCTGCCCCCCTCCAGTGCCCTCAGCTGAGTAGTGCAATTTATAATCTGCTAATGTGTCATAGTGGTCTTTGTGAAACTATGATGCCTTGACCACCAGCTTGGTCAAGACTGTAAACACGAAAATGCAATGCTATATTTTAATGTTCACAGAAAAAAAATGCAGTTTCCTTTATAACAATTTTCACTTAGGCCTAATAGTTATTAATAGAAATTAATAGTAAATTTCACAAATAATTGACAGGTATCATGACATTTTTAACAACTGAAATATATTTATTTATATCTTGTAAAACTCCAATAAGCTTTTATATATATATATGGGGTCCATACAATCTCTTTCTTCCAAGGAACAACAAAAGGTTATATTAGTGACCTTACAACAAAGAAAATCGTTTTGGTTTGGAACAAACCGGCAAACGGGACGTCCCCCGGACGTCTGCGAACGTCCCTGTTTCGTCCCTTATCTGCCATTTCTATTACAACACTTGAAAAATCCAGTCTCCCATGCGTGGGCTTTTATCAGACCTGACACCTTGCAACTCAGACAAAGAGAGCTGACAAAATTAAACTAAAATATAAACTCATATTGGATTTTAAAGGTTAGGGTGAAGTCAGCTAAAATGGGCTATCAGGTAAAATGGGCCAAATAAGGTTGTAGCGTCATATCTCTTAAAATTTTTATAGTCAGTCACATTAACTGATCTTGTATTGTTTCTTCAACACTTGTTGACATGTAACAATAATTTTGATTGGTCTGAGTTTCTTAAGACGGACAGGGCAGAGTGTTACATGAAGCTTGTCAGAGAAATTTTAAGGTAAGTGAGCCACACAGTAAATTTCATTCATCACTAATAAGGGTACTAAAGCAATTATAAGTATGCTTACCAACAAAGCAAAGGTTTGTGAACAATGTTTTGACATGCTCTTCCAAATAAAAAAAAAAGTTTAATTTAAAAAAAGAAACTTTGTTTTTTGTGAAAAAGGTCATTTTAGGTAGAAATGGCTGGTTAAGCTAAAATGGGCCACAATTTCCAGCTAAAATGGGCTGCATACACACACATTTTTACACAGAAATTGAAGGTGAAAATAGGTTTATATGCCTAGATATGTATGCATACAAAATCTAGTCTTTAAAAAAAATACGTACACATAAACTACCAGTCAAAAGTTTTTGAGCGGTGAGATTTTTAATGTTTTTAAAGAAGTCTCTTCTGTTCACCAACCCTGCATTTATTTGATCCAAAGTACAGCAAAAACAGTAATATTTTGAAATATTTTTTGCTATTTAAAATAACTGTTTTCTATTTGAATATATTTTAAAATGTATTTTATTCCTGTGATCAAAGCTAAATTTTCAGCATCGTTACTCTATCAAATCAAATCAAATCAAATCACTTTTATTGTCACATCATCTCAGCACGTGTGCCTTGGTGAGTGAAATTCTTGAGAGCGTGCTCCAGGCAGTGCAGAAACAATTAACATATTGACAGTACCATTACATACTTCAGATGACAATGTGCAATATACACATACAGATACTCAGTACACACAGTGTACTATTAGACATACATACAGTTATCAATACACAATTATACACGTATATACACATTCTACATTATGTACACATATATACACACAATAATATGCGAAGGTGCAGTAGATTATACGTAAGCTGGATACGCAAATGTCATGGATGTGCATTGGATGGTATCCAGTGGTAGCAGATAGATTGATGTATTAGTGCAGTGTGTACGTGTAGTCCAGTTTGAACTAGTCACATGATCCTTCAGAAATCATTCACTGTAAAAAATGCAACTGCACATTTTCCAGTTTATTTTCTTGAAACTACATAAAAACCCTTGTCAGACCAACAAAATTACCCTAAATGTTGTCCCAATTAGTCAAACACAGTTGTCTGAACAAAGAATTTCATATTGTTGAAATGTTACGGCTTTGTGAGTTCACAGCATGCATTGCAGCATGAATAAATTATGCAGTTACTGTTATAGGATTATTGTTTTGCTGTTTGCTGATTTAATTTAAACTTTTTTTGTTGTTGTTTTATCATTATTGTTAGTTATTTGTTGTACTGTGATGTAAAGAACACATCTTTTTAACATTTGTTAATTTGTTAACATTTTGTCACCGTTCTTGAGGTTAGTGTGTCTAGTTTTGAGGCCTAGAGTATGTTCAACCACTTATATCCATTTTCTGGATATCTTAGTCTTGTAAGTTGTCTTACAAACAAAGACAATGTTATCTACTTATTAGACTAACTTATCCATTAATGTTTGTCATTTGTAAACAAATATAGTTTTGATAATTGGTGGCTTTTTAAACATTATTTTTTTCTTCCAAGAAGCAGAAAAAAAATAAATGACATCAACAGTAATTGTTGTTTCAGTTGTTGTGACAAGAATTTTTCTATTAGCAACATATGACAATCAGCATTGCCTGAACAAACAAATATACATTGGCTCAACAAAGTATCTTTACTGAGCAGAACTTAAAAACTATTGTTGTTGTTTTTTCTTTTTTTTTTTTTTTTTTTTACAGTGTTCTAATATGTGACCCTGGACAAAACCAGTCATAAGTGTCAATTTTTCAAAATTGAGGTTTATACATCATCTGAAAGCTGAATAAATAAGCTTTCTATTTGTTAGGATCGGACAATATTTGGTTGAGATACAACTATTTGAAAATCTGGAATCTGAGGATGCAAAAAAAAAAAATCTAAATATTGAGAAAATCGCCTTTAAAGTTGTCCAAATGAAGATCTTAGCAATGCATATTACTAATCAAAAATTAAGTTTTGACATATTTACAGTAGGACATTTACAAAATATATTCATGGAGCGTGATCTTTACTTAATGTCCTAATGATTTTTGGCATAAAAAAAAAAAATCTATAATTTTGGCCCATACAGTGTATTTTTGCTATTGCTACAACTATACCCCAGCGACTTAAGACTGGTTTTGTGGTCCAGGGTCACATATTCTGATTTGCTGTTCAAGAAACTTTTTTTTATTCAGTTGAGTACATTTTTTTTTCAGGATTCTTTGATGAATAGAAAGATCCAAAGATCAGCATTTATCTGAAATAAAAAGCTTTTGTAACATTATAAAATATACCATTCAAAATCTTGGAGTCGATAGTAAAAATATTTCAAAATGTTACTGTTTTTGCTGTACTTTGAATCAAATAAATGCAGGCTTGGTGAGCAGAAGAGACTTCTTTAAAAAACATTAAAAATCTTACTGTTCAAAAACTTTTGACTGGTAGTGTACATGCACACAAAAGACACCAATGCACAGAAACACACACCTATACAACATGATCAGTTCATTTTTATTGCATTGTTTAATGAAATATTCATTCAACTTTCTATTTAATGAAATACATATGGTGCTGTTGCTATGGCACACTAAAGACAATAGTGTCAATTTAATGTTAAAAATAAAATGATTTCAGCCAAAATTAGCTGTTGTTCTCTTTTTATATTAGCCCATTTTACCTGAATGTTGTGCCGTGGCTCAAGAAGGTACCTGCTGATACTCTAACTCTCTTAATTTTAAAATAATTATACTTTTTGACATTTAAAAAATATATACATATTTAAGAGACTCATGCTAATTTATAAAAACATCATTAGTTCTCATGCATAGCTTATTTGATGGTATTATAAGTCATTTACCAAAACGTGGCCCATTTTAGCTGACTTCACCCTATTCCCTACAAACACTTTTTTTTTAACTGTGATAATAGAATGCAAAATGCAAAAAAACATTTTTTTTTTTTTTTTTTTTTTTTGCAGATTGATATTATTATTATTATTTTACTATAGTATTATTTGAATTCATTGTAAAATGAAGTTAATGTTAAATTAATAATTTTAATTTCTTGAAAAAGAAAATAGGAGTAACTTTATTTAAATAGGAGTAACTGTAATTAAAAATGTCATCAAATCAGGAGTCTGTTTTCAGCATTTAAACATCAAAATCATGATACCCTTCAATAATGTAACTGAACATATAGGCTACAATTAGGTTTATGCATTCCCCATGCATGAAGAAAATAAGGTTGCATCCCAGGAGCTCTAAAAGAATGTTATAGAGTGATGAATGCAGGAAAACATGAAGAAAAGAAAGTGGAAAATAACACAGGTAAGACAAATAAATTAATTCTTTCCATTTACATATTAAACTGTTGGTAAGCCGACAAGAAAAGTTATTTAGGAAAATTATTATTTTTAGTTATTGCATTTAAGACTGCTGTACCACGTGCAGCTCAAACAAAAAAAAAAAAAAAGAAAAACAAATTGTGTAATATAGCCGCATTGGGAGATAGGCTACAAGTGTCGATCAAATGAGCACATGATCGAATTACATCACTTTAGGGCAAGCAGCATGTATCCATGGCAACGCGCAGCTGCTTAGTGACAGTTAAAGGTCCTCGGTGATTTCCTCAGAGACACGGTCTTGAGTTTTAGCTTTCGTCGGTCGAAAAGGTATTTCTACTTTTATATTTGTAGACATTAGCTACTGTAACCAATGTGTATCTCGTAATGCTTACATTTTATGAAAAGTTCACCTTTTTAAACGTTTGCTGAAGCTGTCCGTCGTGTAGGCTGCTCCTTAGGCTATGAACACTTTCGAAGCTAACGTTAGCATGTAAAGCTGAAATGATTAATATAATATTCATAGATACTGAGCTTAAATATTGAATCTCCATATGGTAAAAATGCACACTGAGACGCCTATATGAGCCAAAAAGCCCATTTGGGACGGACTATCTTCATATGTGCGCTAATTTCGGATCGCTTGGTCTAAATCCAAATTGTCAACAACAACTTTACAAATCTTTTTTCAATGGATAAACGGTAGACATATAAAATCAATCATAACACTACTGAATGTGTTCATTTTGTTGTTTTAGGTTCGACGTCAAGGGGACCCTACACGCTGACGTCCGGGGGACGTTCGCAGAGGCCCTTTAGGGGACGTCTTTTTTTGTTAGCTGGGAAAATGAGGACAGTATTTAAATATTTGGGAAATAATTATCCCTTTAACAACCGTTAAAAAGCACTGTAAAGCCTAAAAAATAGAAACATATAGAAAAGCACTTGATACACATGTGAGCACACTATGGGCACACTAGATGGCGATGTCGATACAGGTGTAGACTTTCCCGTTAAATCAAATACCTTGAATCTCTTCAGAGCATTAATTTGTAAAAGTATTTCATTTTGCTTTCAAAGTAAGATATTTTAGCAACCTAGCTAACAATATTTGGTTGCTAAATAGTTCTGCATGAGAACTTTAGCTTATGGTTCTTTCAAATTAATAAAGCTACTAATAAACTGGTAGTGCAGTATTTCAGTATATTTCAATCATGGTATCCAGTTAAAGACACTCAAAGCATTTGTAAACTTCACTCCTCACCTCAGTTATAATGTCAGCCGGATATCAGAACACAGATTCAACACTTCAGGCCCTTGATCTGCTATACTCTGGGACAGTGGTGTGGTTGTGCATTAATATGTCAATGGCAGTTTTCAACAACATTCTATTATTACAATACACATATTACAACAATACCTATCTTATATTTCTATTGAATTGAGATGTTGCAAAAGTCATGATGACTCTTCCAGTAAGTGAATGCAGCTGCTGTGGGGATTTTAAGAGAGTAGCCATGTCAGCACTGACTAATGAACAGAGAGCTGATGAGAAATGCAAGGTTGCAACACAGTATGTTGCAAATTAGGAATAACCTACAGCGTAAAATCACTGTCATACATGAGCACCACCCTTCTGAAGTTGTGTCTGTTTACATAACAAAATACAATAAATAAAAGAACGAATGAATGGACAGATAGATAACCCACGAAAATGTATATTTGTTTCCAGTTTAATTTGCAATTTTGAACTGAATTAAATATTTTCTATAATATGTGTTGGAATTTTAAATTAAAATGTTTGAAATAAAATGGGGATCAATTGTGGTAGGAAGTGGTGATAGAGGAGGGCATAGTAATATTTTTAAACAGATAAAAAAAATAAATATAAATACATAAATATATCATGCACAACATTCAAAACGCTCTTGTATTCATATGACAACCCACTTTTAAAACCCATTCAGAAGTGGAGTAGGTCATACTGTACAGTACTTTGTGCTTGGCATTAATTAAAAGGTTCAGAGATGTTGCATTTGTTAATTTGTAGCAAATATGGTAAGGTTATAAAAGTGTGAGACACACAGCACAGAAAAAATAGAATTATAGATGTTAAAATAAATGTGTTACAAGACTATCTTGTCTTTCCTATGCAACAGAAAGAATATTAATGAAGTCCAACTTAAACATATTATGGACTCTTTCAATTTAATTAAATTTTTACATTTAGATTAAGATTTTAGACATTTCAGTGGGGCATTTCTGTTGTTGAGAACAAGACAATAAAGTGAAATAAACAACAAATGAGAAGATAAAAAATTCTACTTATTAAATTAAATTAGCCTAAGAAAAGTAACAACCTATGCCTCCTAATTCAATTATTTACTAACATGTATTAATACGATTTATTTGTTTTTCGTTCGTTTGTTTGTTTGAATTAGGCTACTTATTTATAAGAAATGATTCACCGCATTTTTAGCAGTGAACCCAAATATTTAACACTCCTACATGTAGGCTACTGTAGCTTAAATGCCTAAAATGATCCAAAAGCTAGGCCTATTACTTGTCTTTTTCTCAATGAGTTTTCTAATATAAAGTGTGCGTGAAAAGAAAAACAGACACTCACTGGGGAAACAACGTGTTTCATCAAAACAAAGTTGTGCACCTGTTTGCTGCGGTATGTCGCACAAACATGGTTCCGCCCTCTTACACTTGTCCTTTCATTCTGATTGGTTGAGCAAGATGTCTATGATAATTTCTGTCTAGCCTGCACCTGACTCTCTGTTCTCTACTCGAGAATGTGGCGCAAAGACAACCTCCAAGCATCCGCTATTTATTCAACACACCATCTCCCACTTAAAACTCTTGCTCGTGCAGACCACTAGCGCTAGTCAGATTGCAGAACTAATTTCCTTTCAAAGACCCATACGATGCCAAGGTCTTTCTTGGTGAAGAAACACCTCACTAACAAGAAGCCTAACTATGGTGTGTTGGATTCAAAAAAACACGGTAAGTTATTTCCAGACCTCCGACTCGAGCTGAATATTCCGTTTCTCGTTTGTCTAGCTTGTTAAGCGAAAGCTGTTTGTTCCGTAGCCTGATAGAACTACATGCCATAGATGTCTATTTGTTTGATAGTTTGATTATCATTTTATTAAATCATATTGGATTTTGTTTCGATATTTGCAGCGTAGTAATAGCTATTAAGAACATACTGAAATTTTAAATGCAGTTTTAATATAAATACTTATAATAATAATTTAATAAATGCTGTTTAGAGCTTGTGAATGACTGAAGGGGAAGATGAAATTATTTGTTTGTTTTGCATTATAAAGTAATAACATTCTGACTTTATAAATTAGTAGGTAGGCTACATATCTGTAAACTGAACAGTTTTTTACAAAATGGTTAACATGGGTATGATTAATGTCTTAATATTAATATTGATATCTTAATGTTAATCTTATATCTTAATCTTAATATTTCCCTGATTGACACTTTTTTTTAAAGTACAGATGTTACATGTAGTCTTTCTTTTTAATGATGTCATACAAATGACGTTCATGGTCATTATGCACAAATTAAAAAAATGTTTGAGATATACAGTATATGGCCTGTCACTGCTTGAAATGTTTCAGCTTCTTCATGATAGACCTGTATGATCAGCTACAGATGTTCTATACAGCCTTGATGAGTAGCTAATGAGAAACGTATGAAGACTGCGAATAGATATCACAAACGCGCCTGGAGTTTAGCAGGTGCACGATCTCTCACAAAAGAGGGACTCTTTTGTATTAGCCCTTATTTTGGGGTTTAAAGAGTCCTATTAGAAAAGCTGAAGAGGGATATAGTGTTCCTTAAGGATGCTTTTACCCTGCATTGCCTTAAAATCTATGGTTTTGTTCTCAACTATCGGCCCACTCATAATATCTTTGCCAAAGTAGGCTTATATCTATATCTATCCAGTAGACTAGACCTAAGTAATTATGAGAGAAAGTTCTTGTTTCTCTCTCTTGGTGTTTTGACAGAAGATAGTATTGTCTTAGGAAACCCGCTGCCAGATAATTGGCTCAACTAAATACAACTTTTGTTTTACAAAGTCTCCCAGTTTTTTCCTCTCTCTCTTTGCTAATGTTTATTGGTCAATAAAATGTGCCTATAGGAATATATATATATATATATATATATATATATATATATATATATATATATATATATATATATATATATATATATATATATATATATATATTACCAATTTGTAAACTTGCTCCTTTATATGTAGTAATCCATTTATGGTCTGATTTGCCCAGAAAAGTAAACATTGTGGCTCTACGGTGCTATGAGAACATAGTTCTGTTCGTTTGATTTGCCAGACAAACAGAGTACAGTACACAATATAATTATGTTCTCATTCTCAACAATAAATGCATTAATTTGATTTTAATTGTATTGTTTTTGTATTTTCAATAAAGCAGCTTTGCCATTTTTCAGTATACCATTAGTTCAGTCACGTGAGTTTGGGCAGGACAAATTGATTAATTTTTATTTATTATTTTTCATATAGAAATGAAACACTTTTCAAATGTTTCAGAAGCATAATTTTATATATATATATATATATATATATATATATATATATTTATTTATTTATTTATTTATTTATTTATATATAATATATATTATATATAAATTTATTGTGTTAAATGAAGAGGTATCAATCTTATGTAAAACGGCAGTAAGCTATGTTCCGTGAGTATGAATAACTAGAAGAATAACTTCGTGCAGTTAACAGCAAAACTGTTTGCGTTAAAAACCAAGGTTGATGATTACAGTAATAAAATAAAATAACAAATGCCAATTTGCAATATGAAGCAGCACATGAACAGCTAAAATAAATGGAAGCAGGTTAGACCAGAAGCCTTGCACATTCAAGTAACAAATGACTCCACACACTCTTACATTAACAATAAGGTGGATAACAGGAAGAAAATGTGAAACAATCGTGTTTTGTAAATACTTTAAAGGCACTGTATGCTTAGCATTTCAATCCAGGATTATCCAATTGATTCTCAACAGTCAGCATGAAATAATCTTTGGAAATTATGAATAATAATATATTTAGTTATTTATTTAAATGTTGATATCCATGAATTCACTTTATAAGAATGTCACACCGTTTGACTTGATATTGTGCATTACATATCTCCACAGAGGTGATTCATATTGAATCTTCAAGCTCCAAACTCAAAATACTGCATCCCCATGAGACTCTGTTTCCTGCACCATTTCTTGGGAACTCAGCATTGAGCCCTACTCTGCGGATGAACCCCATCAGTTCAGGGATCTGTGTGCCTCCACAGCACCCAAGCCTGCCCATGGATGGAACATTTCTGGGTATCACTTACCCCCTACCTGTAACGTCCAGTCCCCTTCGAGACATGCGGCCTGCGCTCCCAGTGCTGGAGTGTACAAAGCCACGGTTATTTCAGCTTTCCCAGAGAGACCTACAAGACAATGTCCCTGTGTCGCCTTTAGGACTGAGCACCACTGGCAACAGTCAGAAGTGCAGTGATGAATGCTTTGACTGCCAGAAAGCTTTCTTGACCTTATCTAGTCTGGCCAACCAGAGGCAAATTCACTGTAAGTGGCAATGCCAAAAGTACTTTAGCTGCAAGTATTGTGACAAGGAGTATGTGAGTCTAGGGGCGCTGAAGATGCACATTCGGACACACACGCTGCCATGTGTCTGTAAACTGTGTGGAAAGGCCTTTTCTAGGCCCTGGCTACTTCAGGGACACATTCGCACACACACAGGTACGTTCAGAGTCTATGTACACTTGTAGGGATAGTTTTGTATTTACTGCATTGGAAAGCTGTAAAATGTATTCTTAAAGGAAAATGTCTCTTAAAAGTAAAAAAAAAAAAAAAAAAAAAATATATCGTTGTTTATTCACCCTCATGTCATTTAATTGTAATTTATACTTCTGTGAAACACAAAATGAGAAGTTAGGCAAGATGTCAGGGATTAAAAATAGATTAAAAAAGCAATATAAAGAAAATATACTGAGTCTATACAACATATGATATTACAAGTCTTATAAATTATATGATGGCTTTATGCAATGAACAGACCAAAACTTAAAGGAATAGTCCAGCCAAAATTTAAAATTGTTATCATTTGTTATCATGTCATTCCAAATCACTTTCTTCTGCTGAACACAAAATTAAGTGTTTTGAATAATGTTGATAACCAAACAGTTTTGGTTCCCATTAACTTTTCTTTTCTTTTCTTTTCTTTTCTTTTCTTTTCTTTTCTTTTCTTTCTTTCTTTCGATACAGCGAAAGTCATTTGGTTGCCAGCTTTCTTCAAAATATCTTATTTTGTGTTCTGCATAAGAACAGTTATCAAGGTTTGGAATGACATGAGGGTGAGTAAATGATGACAGAATTTTAATTTTTTGGAGGATTGTCTATAAGTCAATTTTCACTGACAGTTTTCCCTTCTGCAGTCTCAAATCTCATTTCCACTTCTGTTGAATTATAAAAGGTGGCTTTAAATGTACTTTTTTTTTGACATCACTGACATCAAAACACCATTGATTTTCACATGTTATGGCAAATTTCGAATATGTGACTGCAAATAAGGTTGAGATTAACAGTTAAAGGGAATGTGATAAAGTTTATTCTCTTCCTCACACAAAGCTGTTGTATGGCTTCAGAAGACTTGCAATATAGGTATATTTTATGATACTTTTATGGTGCTTTCTGTCCTTTTTAGAGCTTCTAGAGTAGTTTGTCACCATTCACTTTCCTTGTATGAAAAACAGAAGCAAGGACATTCCTTTTGCGTTTTCTGGAAAAAAGAATATAATACAGGGCTGGAATGACATGAGGGTCAGTACATGGAAAAAAAGGGTGTAGGATTTACTTTGAAACCATTTTCACTCTAAATTGATAAGAAATTTCACAATTATAAAGAAATGGCAAGTAATACATTGGATTGAGTTAAAATTATTAAGTTATGAATCCATTTAGTAGAAATATTAAATAGTATTTTTCTTGTAAAACATACTCCAGTAATGTTTTATTTACAACTCAGAAAAATAATTTAAACAGTGTAAATAACAATTTCATTTTGGGTGAACTACTGCTAAAAGAAGTTAGAAAATGCATTGTGTTTTGAAAATGGATGTAAAAAGATAGGACCTAACTCAAATCATTTAATTATTTTAGGTGAAAAGCCATTCTCCTGCCCCCACTGCAGTCGTGCATTTGCTGATCGCTCAAACTTTCGGGCACATTTACAAACCCACTCTGAGATCAAGAAATACCAGTGCAGAAGCTGCTTTAAAACCTTCTCCAGAATATCACTCCTGACAAAGCATGAAGAAGCTGGGTGCTGCCCCATGTCCTAACTTGTACTAGGTTGTGGGTAGTCAGGGTAAGTTACAGTGCCGAAGTTTGTCAAATCAAAGTGCCTCACACAACTCAAGAGTCTGGTATATTGACTGATATATTGTATACTCTTTGAATTAAATGAACAAACTATAATCACAATTTGCTGTACATTGCGTGTGACCTTATAAAGTTTCTAGTTGTTATAATGGTAGTTGTGATGGTTTTTCAGGTTATGGTTTTGTGATGGAAAAATTTCAATGCAAACAATAAAATAATATTTTTCTAATAACGTGTCCTGTATAGTATAATATCAAAAGATGAAATAAGTTTGAAACAACTGCTGTGTACTTCCATGCCTGCTCATTATGAGTCGATCAGATTGTTGAACTTTTGACTTTACATACCATTAAGTCCAATCCTACATCCCAGCTCACACACTATTAATTAATATGTCTATATTCAGGGCAGCTGTGGATAGGAAAATTCTTTGAGGCTAAATAAAACCTACATTTGTAATTGTGCATGGAAAAAATCCTTGTATATATATCTGTTTATTGGCAGGTGGATTAAGGCCAGCTGCATGCCATAATGTCGCCATGCCAAAACTCCATCAGTAGGGGTCTTAGTCTCCATTTTCTTTTGTCTGAGAAAAATATTAGGAAGACTGCATTTGTCTAATCTGCATTTGTCTAATGGAGTCAGTTGCTAGATATTACAAGAAACAAGTTGAATTATGATTGCTCAACCTATATGAACATCACACACAAACATGTTTACATACCATACTTTGTGTTTATAAGGGGGTGTCGTATATTTACAGATAAATACAGCTGCAAGCAACAATGGAGTCAAGCACCCCAGCAACAACATCTACAGTCCTAAGTAATGAATCCAACGAATCAAGGCAGGGTCGAGTGTACAACTGCACATGGAACCTCTGAGCATTAGATACAACCTCACTTTCTATTTGGTATCTTTCAGTCATCTCACATTATGCAACATATTCTCATTCACAAGGTATCCGATACTGCTGTATGGTGTGAAAAGATTCACAATAAAGTTAAAATTGGAAGGGGACCTTAAAAATGAAGAGCAGTGTACTGTGTTTCACATGATGTAACTTATCTCAAATAATAGTGAAGCAAGCATGATTTTACGCCAGGTTATTCCAAGATTATATTATATAAACATTTTCTTTCATCCTGTTTGCTTTCCATGAAGTAACACTTTCATTTTGGTTTAATTGTGTCAGTAGTTGTCAGTTATTCCCACTTTATTGTGCTATCCTAAACACTGAAGTCAATGTGTCCTCACAATTGAAAGTCGAACAGTTGAAAATGTACTGTTGCTTTCACATTTTTCTCATTGAATATTGTATTTCAGTGGGAAATACATCACATTACAGAACAAATGGATTGGAAATGCCATTGCCTTTATGTTTTAGCACTTTACAGGAGAACAGTTTTGAAAATCCTGTTTTTTACAGCTTTTTTTGGACCTTGTGAACCAAGCTTGGTGAAGATTAACATTTTTTTGCTAAATACAAGATGACCATTCATTTTATCATAAATTAATTCTGAACAGTTAAAAAAGTTATAAGCAGGAACATTACCATTTCAAGCTGGTAGTGATGCTAAAGAGGGTAGCAGAACATTCCCAGTACATTTCAGACTAGTTTCATTATTTTTTTCTTTATATGGTCCTGGGACTGCCATAGAGCAAAAAAATACTACACATGTCAAGGCCCTAATAATTCAGCACCAACAGGTTCTTCTTCCCTTATTAAGGGATAGCTCTAGAGGGCAGAGGTTTGGCTCCATCTGCAAGTCTCTGTGGTATTTTACCATAGTCATGACACAGCAGACACAGACTGGAATTTGTCCGTTTATCCTGACTGGAGCCAGCATGACCAAACCTTCACCTCCAACACTAAATTTGCATTCGTCTCATTCCTTAGCCCCAGTCCACCAATCCCACTGTCTGCTATAGCAAGTCTTCTTCATATTAACCATGCAGGTGTTCCCGTCTGGTTGTAGCTGTTGACTAAATCTATTATAGCTGCTGACTGAGAAAGAGCTGGATAAACTAAAGGCCTCAATGGCAGACATGATCTTGACCCCCTGTCACTATGCTCCATGACGTTTTCGTCAGCTGACGCCTATGGTCCTAACTATAACCACTGTGACTCCACAAAAGAGGTGTCCAACTCTAAAAATATGTTGTAGCCATGGTGAGGCAGGCATTGGCCCACCCCCATACTGCTTCAGAAGGGTCAAAAATAGATCTTGAGGGACTATTTCTGACCAACTGAAGAATAGGCCAAGCAGGAGGGCTCCCATTCCCACTTGCGTCTGGCAAGGAGGAGTGGAATTCAGAGAGTTTCCAATTCTTCTAATGAGTCAGCGCTCCCCATTTCCACAGAGAACACCTGTGTCTCCAAACCCTAGCAGCCAATGTACCCCCACAGCCCATATCTTCCACACTCTTTGTTCTGTCAATCACAGCTTGACTCTCAGAGAATCGGCTTTTGGACTGAGTTGGAGACCTAGGGGTGAAAGGTTGACTTAAACAATGCCATGAGGAAAACAGTAAACTTTTCTTTCCACCTTTATTTGAATTAAAGGGATAGTTCACCCAAAAAGGAAAATTCTGTCATTAGTTACTCACCCTCATGTTATTCCAAATCCGTAAGACCTTTGTTCAGCTTCGGAACACAAATTAAGAAGAGAAGAACTTGTTGAATAAAGTCATTATTTTTGTTTTCTTTGTGCACAAAAAGTATTCTCGTTGCTTCATAAAATTAAAGTTGAACCACTGATGTCACATGGACTATTTTAATGATGTCCTTACCACCTTTCTGAACCTTGAACGTGGTAGTTCTGTTGCTGTCTATGCAGGGTGAGAAAGTGCTCAGATTTCATCAAAAACATCTTAATTTGTGTTCCAAAGATGAACAAAGGTCTTACAGGTTTGAAATGACATGAGGGTGAATTAATGACAGAATTTTCATTTTTGGGTGAACTATCCCTTTAAGGAGTGACACCTCAGCCCACATGCTCCAACATATTTAGATTATTTAAAAGAAGTTTCCTATGCTAATTCTGCATTAATTCTATGAAAAATACAGTAAAACAGTAATATTGTTATTATTAAAAATTTATATATTTTGAAATGTAATTTATTTCTGTGATGGCAAAGCAGAATTTTCAGCAGGCATTACTACATCTTCAGTGCCACATGATCCTTCAGAAATCATTCTAATATGCGGATTTGGTGCTCAAGATTTTTTTTCAATTATTATTATTTTTATCAATGCTGTTTCATATTTCTTAAAACTGATACTCAACTGAAAAGTTTGTAAAAAAAAAATAAAAAAAAGGAAAGAAAAGAAAAGAAAATAAATGCTTATTCAGCAAGAACACATTAAATTGTTCAAAAGTATCAGTAATAAATGTGAGACTATTGGACTATTGTTGATAAATAATGAAAGTATTGCTTTTGGGTCTATTTCCATCTAGTAGATAAATTTGGTTGTTTTCCATGCAAACCAAATCTCTCAAAATGTGAAATATTTACATATTTTAGATTTTTGATTATTATCAATGTTGAAAATAGATTGTGCTGCTTCATATTTCTGACAACTGTGATGTACCATTCAAAATTTTGTAAAATTAAAAAAGAGAAAAAAAAAAAGAAATGTATATGTTTATTCAGCAAGGACACATTAAATGTGTGTGTGTGTGTGTGTGTGTGTGTGTGTGTGTGTGTGTATGTGTGTAGATATATAGATATATATATATATATATATATATATATATATATATATATATATATATATCTTTCGTGTCTATTTCCATCTTGTAGATAAGTTTGGATGTTTTCCATGCAAGCCAAATCTCTCAAAATGAATCTGTGACAGTGGCACATTTGTTAAGCATGATTATATGAGCTTACTATAGGCTGCAAATGATTAAAAAAAAAAAAAAAATAGGGGATTCTGTTTATAAAGTAAGCATGGAACAGCATTACACAGTGGCACACTATTACAATTCCAGCTGCTACTTTTAGCCACCTTTAAGACAAAGTTGGCCTATATTTAGCCTATTAAGCGGATGCTATCCAGCTCGAGGCAGATATTTTTACAGGGGTTCTCGGAGCAGCCTTACAGCTGCTGAGATTTACAGAATATTTTCCACACTGAGTGCTAGGAGTATATAAATATCAAGCTCCTACAACCCGTTGACACACAGTGCATGACAGTAATGTGTTGCACTTGTTACCCCAGCACCAGCACTGTGCTCTTCTGCTCTGGCAAGGAGGGGCCAAGAGTTGGTTATATCTGTCCACTTGTTGTGGAAAATAAGTTCCTCCCCGAGAACAGGTGGAGCACGGTAACATTTAGAGGCCTGTTCCTGTCAGCCAGCAACCCCACCCTATTTTCCACCCTCAATCTAGGCTTGTTTTCCGCAACAGGTTGATCATTGCATTTGCGCTACACTCTATGCCCTTTAACCTCTGAGGTCAAGTTGTGGCACCGCTCCAAAGCACTGCATCTCTCTTATGCTGGTGCTGCACATCAAGCACTTTCTCCTGACACTTCAGCTATAGGCCATAAATCTCACACATGCCCAAGCTTCAGTGACATGTTCCTGGTCATCTAACAGAAAGCTAATATTCTCACTTATTTAGTGTAAGCCATCCAACATCACTTGGATACTCACATATGTTTAATAGGAATGATCTTTTTTTATATATATATATAATTATGAATTAAACAAGAGTATGGATTATCTAAGCCTATTAGTTTGTATTTTAAAATGTATGTTATCTTTAAAGAAATATGAAAATGAAATGAAAAATAAAAAGATTATATAAGGTTATATAATATGAATGAAATAAAATGCCACTTAAGTGTACTTGAAGAGAACACACGTAATAATGTCAAATTAAAGGTTTTACTTTAAAGTACATTTTAAATTATTGTTTCAATAATCTTTATTTATTTAATTTGATGTGTTTAATTAACATCCTAAAGCATGTAAAGTACCTGATTGTAATTTTAACAGTAATTGCACCTTCATCATTACCAGTGCGTAATTACAAATATATTTAAATGCAAGACAAACATGTTTAATTACTTTAGAGTATATTTTAATTCACTGTTTGGCAGAACACTTAACCATATTTTAAAGACAATAGAATTATCAAATTACATATAAAGATGTACTTAAATTGTACTTAAGTGGGTCAAAAAAAAAAGAATTCTTAATATAAATTTTAACAATAATACATTTTCATTTAATTGCAAATATCATGCAGTTAAGTGTCCAAAAACATTACATTCAGTTAGCACTTAAGTATACTGTAGCTTACTAAGTAAAAAGTATTCTAATTCATGCTTTTTCACAACATTAAATAATATAATGAACAAATGAATAATGAATTGATTTATTTAGCTTTTAAATAATGTTATCGTATCATTGATGTTTCTAAATGATATTTTTAAAACTCAAAAGGCAATTTAAGACATAAATAGGTCATCATGGACTTGAAAGAGATGCTTGAGCACAAAGACTCAAATGCAGCTTTAGTAGAAATCTCCTATGAACAACCATATTGTGCCAACATGACCTGCTCTTATTGGGGCACACAGGGTCAAAGCAGGTCACTCTCACACTTTACAACAAAAAGGTTGATGGAGACACTTAAGGGTCCGGGCTCACAAGGAAGCTAGAATATCTGTGTCGTTAATGAGCTACAGAACATTACAACACCTGCTCCTAAATCCTACAGCTATATGCATACACAAATTGTAACGTTTCAAAAACAGCTCTAGAAAAGCAATAAAAATCAGCTCTACAAACAATGTGCAAATACGTGAAGTCATAGGTGCAAATGACTCTTCTAGCAAGAATGCTACTAAAGATGTCAGCAACAATGATTTATAATAATGCAGAACCGCTTTCCACCTGCAGTTGTCAGACTGCTGAGGTCTGGCAAGCTTTCGGCAGGTGCTGATCTTGACTGCAGGCAGGTTGAGTGAGCCAGCATGCTTCCTAAGAGCCTACCGTCACCCTGGATTCTCAGTGTTGTTGCAGATGGTCCTGCTGCCTTCCAAACTCTAGCACCTCTAAAGCCAGGCATTGCCCTGGCAACCAGCAATTGAATATAGGGTTCTTGGGTCTACAGTGGGCTGGGGTTCCCCCATTCTCCAAGAAAAAGAAGCCCCCCCATGAAAGGAGATCTATTCAGATCTGGTAATTAAGCTGCTCTCTTGTGAATGAACTCCTAGCCATGTGTTTCTCATTTGTCCCCTGCCTCCACGTTCAGACAAATGGGTCAGCGAAGGTAGTGTCATTGACAGTGACCTGCAATCCAGTTTGAATCTACCTGCAGGTTAAATCAGTGTTTTACCATAATTTTTTCTAAGATGTCCCAGCTGTGTGCAATTCTTATGTTAAAAGAAGAGTGCATCTGTGATTTTCTTAATGGGAAAACAGCTACAAGCAGAGTACACAGGGTTCAGCTGTAATAGTTTACAGTTGTAACACTGCGAAATTTACTCATGCAAGTTTGAAATGTCAGCATCTGTGTGAGCAGATCACATTTTGTGATCACATTAACATCTTTTGCGATTCATTGTCCTCATTCCTGCATATTCAAGGAAGACTGTTTTGGGGTTATGTTTTTTGGGGTATGTTTTTTTTCTTTTGTTGTGAACAGATTATTATTCCTGCCTGATTATGAAAACAAACTGTTTTAATCATTGATTTGTCTTCTTCAAATTAACATTTGGTTTGTATTGTTTTGTTTTGTTTTTTAGCCAAGCTAGCAAGTCATTGTAGAAGACAAATCAAATAATAAATCAAACACCCAATGTTGTCAGTGAGGGATAGATTAATTAAATTAGTTATTATATGTGAAAAGAAAAGAAAAGAAAAGAAAAGAAAAGAAAAGAAAAGAAAAGAAAAGGCAAGGCCACACAGGGAGATTTTGCTTGTTTACTGAAGAAAACTACACCCTATTCAGCCATGGCGTCCTCTGCCTGACACAGTTCGTAATGCAAGATCATGCTTATTGCAGTATAAGGTCTTTTAAAGAAGTGCACTTACGTTGCATTTTATTTAATTAATATTATATTATCTGCAAGTACAGTTTTTAAAAATGTGCTTTCAAGATGTAGTCCACTAAAAGTGCTCCTCAACTAATGCTAACAAGGATATACTGAAACATTATACTGACAAATTTTATAATTAAACCAGTCACCAATCAAAACACCTTACTGATATTTAATGCTTAAAGGGATACTCCACCCCAAAATGAAAATTTTGTCATTAATCACTTACCCTCATGTCGTTCCAAACCCGTAAAAGCTTCGTTCTTCTTCGGAACAAAATTAAAGATATTTTAGATGAAAACCGGGAGGCCACTGATGGCAGATGGACTATTGATGTCTTTCATACTTTTCTGGGCCTTGACAGTGTTAATTCCTGGGCAGTCAATGGGACAGTCACAAGCCTCCCAGTTTTCATCTAAAATATCTTAAATTGTGTTCCGAAGACAAACAAAGCTTTTAACGGGTTTGGAAGGACATGGGGGTAAGTGATTAATGACAAAATGTTCATTTTGGGGTGGAGTATCCCTTTAATGCTTGTTGGGTGCTGGGGTTGCACAGCTATATAATTTTGCACACAATTATCAACTGAAAAAAACTGCAAATAGGTAATTTGAAAAATATCTTGTGCAGCTGAAGACCCACACGCATCCCTTTTCTCACAAGGAAAATATCTCAGATTTGTAGTCAAGAGGCCATTCATGAAACACAAGCTTGAACAAGATTGAATTTCTGTGTAAACATGTTTTTAGATCTATTCTTGTGTAACTTGATGCGTTCATTTGTTCTGACTGTATTAAATATCACAGACATGTTTTATTTTAGTAGGAAAAATCACACCAGGTTTAAACTTTGAAATCATGAAAGAAAGTAGTAATTAATCAATAAATAAATCAATCAAATTAATAAATAGTGGAGCAAACCAAGATGTGAAGAGATGCTCTTAACATGCCTACAGTATGTCTTCTATGGTAATGGCCTCTCCCTAGCTTACTGTATCTTTATTATTTAAAATCTGTTTAACCTGTATAACAATACAAATAATGGTCTACAGATCTATTGAATAATTCTAGTCAACTATGCTGAACAGGTTTTTAAGTAAACTGTGGTTGATAGAATGTTGATACATTCTACCTCAGACCTTGAACTTGGGTAATCTGTTCATTTGCACACATTGTGACTCCTTGACACAACAAAATGTTACTTTAGCAAGTATTGTGAGTTATCTTCAGGACATTTGTACATGAAGAAGGGACAGGTTGAAAATGAGTGCTGGAGACAGTTGAGAAAGAAATGGGATGATCTACTAAAGTAAAAGTGATTTGTGTGTAATGTTCAGTCCAAAGAAGACGAAGAGAGATCAAATACTGATCAAATTATAGAAAACAAAAGAGCAATTAAACAGACAGAGAAACTAAGTCAAATAGCCTTCCCCCAAGAAGGTGCAGTATCATGCCATAAAATGCCTGAGAAGGTGGACAAGAAGATGGGAGAGGGGCAAATGAAGAAAAAAAACAAAGAGTCTATGGAGGAGTAAATACTGGGAGGAGCCATGGAGGGACGGATAAGGAAAGGAGCTGTGGTGGAGGAAGTGGGTGACGAGAACTCATAGCGACCCAGGTAACCCATGGCAGAACTGAGGGAGGGTGGAGCCTTGGTGAGGAAGCAACATCAGGGAAATTACCAAAAAACAACAGGAACAGAAGGGCTAATAAGATAATAAGAAACTAATAAGATAATGAACTAAACAACAGGTGTTCAGAATAAGCAATTAAACAGACAGAGAAGACAGAACTGAAAACACAGTGCAAACATGAAAAACTGAACCAGTGTAACACTATGTCAGATATAAAAGTGTGTATGTATTTGTATTTTTTGTATGTGTATGTTGCACTGCTTTATATGGCGGTTTTTGACATACAGTATACTGACACCTATCTGCATGGAGGCTGCATCACCGCTACCATTTTAGCACCATTTTCAGTCAGCAATCAGTAATTTATTAATTTACTCCACAAGAAAAGTTTCACTATGTGTTACCAACAGTAGTGTTTAAAAAGTCATGTGATCTAAGACAGTATCTATTTACACATTTGCCAAAAATTTTTTTTCACTGTCCAGACAAGATACTCTTAATACATATAGCATATTACTTTTATTTACTCTTTGTATGAATGACATATCTCACTATTTGCTCTTAGTGGAAATACATTATTTGGATTTTTACAATGTTAAAACTGTATCCACCACGATACACCAGAGGTTCTCAGCTCTGGCCATGAAGTCCACTTTCCTGCAGAATTTTGCTCTAGCCTTGATCAAACTCACCTACACATAGCTTTCATCCTGAAGACCTTGGTAAGCATGTTCAGGTGTGTTTGATAAGGGTTGGAGCTAAACTCTGCAGCACAGAGGACCTCAAGGGCAATAGGTCGCTCTGTTCCATTTGTTTTTGTTTATCATTCACTGCATGGTGGCCATCTTCAGCAATCAGTGTAGACGCTTGTTGGCTTCAGAAGGAAGGTCTAAATTTCCTGATTTTGTAACGCATGGGCCATGTGGATATTATATCTGAGTCGTTTATGTTCTTGCTGTCCTGGTTGGCATTAGTGTATGACCCAATCTTTTATATTCAGCTGAGGGTTGCTATATCTTTACGTTTTTTTATTTGCTTTGGCACTATTTTCACAATTAGTTGGTGATCAAAAATGCAGACCTTTTAAAATTATTTTCAACTGACAATAAACACAATATCAATATTTCACTACAACTAATAAATCATCTAGACCAGGAATTTAATTTCCTGCTGTGAAGGGCCAATGTTTTCGTAATGATGATGTAATACAAACACACTAGTACGAATGCATTTGTTATTGTAGCTGGTGCAGTGATACACACATTTAGATACTCTTTTAGACATTAAATCTGTACAATACAAAGTATCACTATTTCAATATTTTGTTAACACACATTAAGTAAACTTTTTAAAAGGTTTCATGTTGTCTGGGACTGATATGCCAGTGCCCAAAGCTTTTCTTGCTTGTAAAAACTGACTACTAGCACAAGCCAGAAGTACTCTAGTCCAGGTTGTGAAGGCGCATTTCCTTGAGTTCGACCTACTGAACAAAAACAGCCCTTTATAAAGTAGGTAATTTGAGCAGAACAAATCAGTGGATCTGCTGACCAACAGAAAAAGAGGGCAAGTAATTTGTTAAGTTCAGCAAAATGAGTGCATCTTGTCATTATGTAACTGTGCACAGACAACAGACAACACATGTGGTTAACACTTTATTTTGATAGTCCCCTTCAGACATTCTGCTGACTATTAGACTATTAGTAGACTGCCTGTTTAATATCTGCTGACATTTTAATTTGATGGACCCTCAACAGACATTCTGCTGACTAGTGTCAACTTATTAATATGTCAACTTATTCTACTAACCCTAACAGTCTACTAATACTTTACTAATACTCTAACATGTAGTTGAAAAAAAAAAAAGTAACTAACATGCTTTTGACTCAGCTCTGTACTTTGCAAGTCAAGGATTTCTGGTTGGAAGTGCCAGACTAACATTTGGGACAGGATCATCTGTTCACTTGCTAATGTAACTAATCACCAAATCAGTGTATGTTGATATTAGCTCCTGATGCATCCTAAAATATCTGCCAAATGTGTGCCAAACCTAATAATGTTTAGAGAGAGTATCCTTACTCCATTTGTAGATTGCACTAACTACAGTACTAGTTTTTACAGTGGTGTAATATAGGCAAATAAAAATTATTAAACTGAATTCCAGAGCTTAGAGTAAGGAAACACTTAAATTGTTAACAGTTCAAGAGAGGAAAGTGTTTCTAAAACTGTAACATCCATGCTCTCCAGTGAGTGTTTACAGTAAAACATATGCCAATTGGTGTAAATGCAGGCTACACTGAAAATGTATTGTAGCATATGGTCCCATGTCCACATAAATGCATGCATAAAAATGAAAAGTTTGTTTTTTTTAATCATATTATATCATTTCTATGCATAAGTTGTCACTAAAAAAGTAGCTCTAAAACTTCAGAATGCCCCTTGGCATGCATAACACAGCTGGAGAGATTGGTTTCTTTCCTGTGCATTGATAATGTATGTAGCCAGAGAATCCACGAAAATGGGCTGAGAAGAATAACACCCTGGAACAGACCATGAAAGAGAGCAGACTATAACAGGGAGCTGTTTTCTTTCATTAAATGCACCTGAAATTGAAAATGTCCAATGATTTAAAAAAAATAAAATAAATAAATAAAAGTAAAACTTATAATGCACCTGCCCTCAAGACAAGACAAAGAGACAAAAGCTGCTTGCATTTGCTATTTTCTTATAAATACATTTTTTTTTCAGTTATGGTGTAGTGTTAGTCACAAGATTAGTTCTTCTAAAATGTTATGAAATTAAGTGTTTATTAACTATTGCAATTACATATTGAACAGAAAACTTTGACTTTCTCAAGTGCAGACATGTTAATGTTTTCCAGTGAATGTTCGTTTTTATGATAACGTTTTCTAGTGAATTTTGTTTTTTCATGCTACCACCATGAGAAATCGACAGTTGAACAAGCAGCAACACGAACAACAGTCAGCCACAGGAAACATTTGCATCGAACTTCACCTTGTTTTGAGGAAGCTAAACGGCTTGGTGACCTGGTTGGACAAGAACAGAATCTATCTGCTGGCTGAGCTTGACGTTCGATTGCAAGAACATCTGCATTTAGTTGAAAATAATAGATGGTGGAATAAAAGTTACAGGGTATTTTCCCCACAGACATTTGGCACGTGTAATGGAGGTTGGAGGGGTTGTGTCGTTTTACGTTTTTACTTTCCTTTGTCAGGTAAGATTTGATCTCATCATAGGTTTCTTACAAATTTTCACTGTTGTTAATGATATGATTATTTTATGATAATAAAGACATAAAATGTCGTAAATGTGCAGCAATTATATGGAGGGAATGCTCTTTTACGCAGGTGTTTTCATGCGCATTTGCAGAGGATCTCGCTTCTAAAGTGGACAAAAGAGCAGGTAGGCACTGTCCAAAATCTTAAATCATTTGATATAAAATAGGGCACTCCGGAAAATGCTTTAAGATTTTTTTATTTATTTATTTATTTTTTTTTTAATAGGCCTATTCCTAGGTATGCTACACTACTTTTAATTAGCTGTTAAGTAATTTATGAAAAATATATAGGCCAAAGGAAATTTGGACAGTACTTAAACATACCCTCAAAAGAATTAAATGTGATTATTCAATAATTAAAAAAACACATCATGATGAGCATTGCGTTTGTCTTACATGGTATCCTGTCAGCAATAACGTGCACAGGCTCTCTATGGGCTTCATTTACATTACAGTATAAAATAAAAAAATATTAATAAATAATAAATATTTTATAAAAGTATTTTATTATATAAGTTCCTATTCCCAAGTTTCTCCTTTTGTATAGATGGTAGTGAAATTGAAAGACTAACACTCATAGCTGGCTATGGCCATGCTGACTAGTGACTAGTCTTTGTGTGAATTTCTACAGGCTTATATGCAGTCAGACAATCATTTAAAAGGTGAAAAAGAAGAATTAGGGAGACTCAAAAAATGATGAATAATTTTTTGCTATTGTGTGAATAATATGTAATATAATCTATAAAAAGTAACTGTAGTCTGATTATGAGTATTTTAAAATGTAATATAAATATAACTAATTACAAGTACTTGATTTTGATTACATGTAATCAGATACTACCCAGCACTGCTTATTAGCATGAATATTACTAGCATATTGTCTGTTTATTAGGCCCATGCTTTAAGTACACGTGCATGTGATTCTTCTTGATCCCTTGACCCTACCCAATACCTAAACATAACTACTACTTCCAGCACATCAAGTTGCAATGGTCTTTTCCTGATTTATTAAAGTTTTGGTTGGCTGTATGAACTATTGTGAAAACATTTGAGAATTTTGTGCACAGTGTTGAGAAAATTATGCATGTGGTTTGTAATTTGTATGAAATGAATGAAACTTACAGTCTTGGAGAAACTTGGAGAAATGTGTTAAATTGATTGAGAAAAACTGTAATACACACAACACATGAAATGCAGTTTCACTAATTGTTTACACATTTATCATAACTGCTTTAACTATAAAAGGGAAAATATACAAAGAACAAAAATAAATAAGCAAAGAAAGAGATATAGGAGTGAAAGGTGGTGAGTAGAGGAAGGTCTGTAATGAGAGGCAAGCGAAGAGTGAAATATATATATATATCAGGGGAGAGGAGAATGTAAAAAAGCAACAGAGGGAGGGTGTAGGAAGAGGGAAAGGAGAGGGTGAAGAAATTAATAGAGTGGAGGGCATTAGTGTCATAGAGAGAGCAAGAGGAGAAATTATAAGAAAGCGGAAGTGGACAGCAGGGTGGAAGAGGAGGGAGGAGAAGGTAAAGATGAATTTCATATGAAGAGTTACCCTAATTGTTCATGTAAAAAATCATTGTCTCTCCTTAAAAAAAAGATGGGAAACATATCCAAAGAGTTACTATGGCAATCCACTTCTATATTTATAAGTATTTTAGCATGATTATTGGTACTGCACATTTGTAGCCCTAGGAGTGACAAGTTCTTCTGAAAATGTCCAAGCATTTTTCAGAATTGAAGTGTGAGAACATTCAGGTGAATGATCAAGTTTATTTTCAATGGAACAAGAGCATTGACATGGTTGTCCAGAACAGCATTATTAGCCACAATGGTAAAGGGTTGTGGAGATGTGTTGGGGCAGAAGTTTATCGAGCATGGATTCAACATTCACACAGATTTTTTCTGACAATGCATGGCAAGCAAGAATATATTATACAATGTAAATCTATAGCTGAATATGCTCTAAAAATCAATAGAGAACACACATGTGCTTTTGATGTTAGTATTTACTTTTAATAAATAATTACCAGAAAAAAAAAAATAATGCAGTGCAGGAAAAGAACAATAAGACATGTTGCAAAAAAACAAACAAAAAAAACAAATGAAAATAAGTGCACAGTCAATTCCACAGAATTATGGGACAATAATGTAACAATGTACAAGTCTGCCATGTAGCATTTTGTAAATGTCTTCCTTCTGACCATATTCTCCATTCTGAATCCAGTTGTGAACTTCTATGTAGTAACTTCTGTCCAATCAATCAATCAATCAATCAATCAATCAATCAGGCCTGAACAGATATTGAGACACAGTGATTGGCACATTGGCACAGGCACACTGGCACTATTTTGTGCCAATAGTGAACACATCTATTGGTTTTGATATCAATTGGTTTTAATCAGAGGTGGCCTATTTATTTATTTATTTATTTATTGTAGGATTGTCTTCATTTAACTGTTTAAAAATTGACACTCTTAGAAAGAAAAAAAAAGAAAGAAAAAGAAAAATTACATTACACAGAAAGTGAAACACTCAAAGGCGAGGCAAAAATCTATGGATTTAACCTCACCCTCTCCTTTTCTATCCCCTCAGACTTGCCTTAGCACAATTTTTCAAACGGTTGTAATTAAACTCTAAAAAATAATGTGTTGGCTCAAAAAAAAAAAAAAAAAAAAAAAGTTGTGAAGGAAATTATGTTCAAGTTGAGAATTATGTTACAGTACGTTGAGTTGGAGTTAATAGCATAAACACAATTTTGTCAATAACATAAACACAAAAGTTCATTACTCAAAATAGATAAATGAATCAAATAAACTCAGATAAATGAGTTGTAGCCCTGGAACCAGTAACACACAATCTTTCAATTACTCATTTTGCAAAAAGTGTCAGTGTACATTGCAAAAAGTGACTGATTGATTCTGAATTAGTTTAAAATCCATTGTATAAAGACCTGTTTCTTGTCCTGTTTTATTACAACTTTCTGACAGTAATGTTCAGTACATATGATGAAAGCACAAGAGCTGAGCATGTCTACAGTCATGAGGACAATCACAGGGATACTACAGTGAATGCAGCTTCACAGGTATGTGCAACTTCATGCTGTGTAATACAGCACAAGCCTGACCTCTGCTGGGCCTTTCACACAGTTTCTTTTAACTATATTATTAATGCACACAAAATGAGGCAGCAAACTCATTTATTATTAATAATAATAATAATAATAATAATAATAATAATAATAATAATAATAATAATAATAATAATAATAATAATAATAATAATAGGGATGGTTAATTTCAAAAAGTAGTCTTGATCATTCAAGAGAATCCAGATCCAGAATAAGCTAGAATTAAATAATATGAAAGGCTGATACAATGCTCTCTGTAGTTTTACAAGCAATATGTGTCTTTTAAACCTTTTCATTTTACAGTTGCAAATACCCTCTGGTCTTCTGGTTGTGGAGTTTCCAAGCTCTTCAGCAGGCCAAAGGAGAAGAAAGAGAGAGTGGGTTAATCCTCCTTATAGTATAACTGAGAACGAGAAAGGTACTTTCCCCAAAAACCTGTTCCAGGTGTGTAAAAATAATAAAATGACAGCTGTAAATTACATCAATATGTGATGGTTTATATTATCAATACAGATCTATATATGTTTTATTTCTGCATTTAGTTAAAGGCAAAAATAGGCGGTGTACCTGATTCAGAGATACTATACAGTATCACAGGTGAAGGCGCAGATCAGCCGCCTGTGGGTCTTTTTGTTATTAACAAAAAGACTGGGTATGTTTCTGTGACTCAGCCACTGGATAGAGAAAAAAAGGCATTATACGAGGTAAGTGGATGTTAGTTTTATTACAGTGATCATTTTAACACTGTTTTACAATTAAGTGTTGAATTGTCAAAACACTTGTGTATTGTCTGCTTTTTAGGTGACAACTTTTGTTATTGTTTTGGAAAAATGAGTTGATTTTGAGACGTATATAGTGTTTTGGTAGTTTTAGTGCATTTTGAATGTGAAATTTACTGTTGTAAGTGGTTTACTGTTGCACAACCAGCAACATTACACACAAAAAAGATGAAAGTGTAAAAAAAAAAAAAAAAAAAACATAATGGGACCCCTTTAAATAAACTGATAAGGTTCACATACCTTCTCCAACAAAGATATTTACTCCTGGATTATTTTGCTCATTACATCAGTTTTGAACAGTTTAATTCATGCAGAAATACTGAAAATTAAGAAACTGTTTTTTTGTTTTTTTCATTTATCATTTTATATTTAATTATGTGAACCTTATTTATTACTTGATTAATAAAGTAAACAGATAAAGTATTTCACTTTAGATATTACTAGAATTTTGCACTTAACATCCGTGTTGCATCCCATGTCTTCAGCTCAACGCCGGTGCCATTTCAGAAAATGGGGACAAGATGGCATCACCCACAAACCTCACTATCATTGTAATTGACCAGAATGATAACAACCCTGTGTTTACTGAAAATCCTTTTAATGGGCAAGTTTCTGAAGCTGAGTCAAATGGTAGGCAAATTGACCATTCAGCCTTTAGAATAAATGTCTTTTAATCATTCTTTTAATGTACATTTTAATGATTCCTGGAAACAGTACTTTTTTTTTTTTTTTTTTTTTTTTTAGATGTTATCAATAGTACCTAACCAGTCTTTATTCTTCTGTCACTGAAGGTTATGAGTTTATGACAGTCACAGCCACTGATGCAGATGAGCCAGGTAATTACAATTCCGAAATCAGATACAAAATTGTCAGCCTACTTCCACCATCACCAAATCCAAACATGTTTGAAATCAACACTCTTACTGGAGGAATCTATGTGAATTCTTTAGGCTTGGACAAAGAGGTAAGAAATCCAATGAATGGATATCACAGTGGTGAAGAATGATTTCATGTAGACAATATCACCTGAAATATCATCTTCCTTTCAGCAATGGCCCAGATATACTTTGTTAATTGAGGCTGCTGACATGGAAGGAAACGGTTCAGCAACCACTGGCACAGCTGTTATTACGATTACTGACAGCAATGATAACCCACCTCAGTTTGAGCAAACTTCGGTAATTCATACACACATCTAATTGGTTTTGTTGAGTGTTCAGTGCTATACTACAGTGTAACTGTATACATGCTTTATTTATACATACTTCATACATTACATTTTATACATTATACAATTCAGTACAGCATAAAATAATTAATTTTATGTTTTAGCACATCGTATTCGTCCCAGAGAATAAAGTAGGGCATGTAGTGGCCAAACTAACAGTTACTGATGGAGATGAAGTTGGATCACCGGCCTGGTCAACCAAGTATCGGATTATTAGTGGTGACAAGGGTGGGTTTTTCAGTGTCAGTACTGGACCCAGCCAGCTGGAGGGCATCATCACCACTGTAAAGGTACTGTGTGTTATTCATACGTTTGCCCAGACAATTGGTTGTGACGACATACTGTAGTAAAAGACACTTTCTTTTCTATTTAGCCCCTGGACTTTGAGAAGACCAAGCAATACATTCTGTCTGTGATTGTTGAGAATGATGATCCATTTGTCGGTTCTTTGCCCACTTCCACTGCCACGGTCACAGTGAATGTAGAAGACGTAAATGAACCTCCTGAGTTTAATCCAAAAGAGAAGATTATTTTCAAACCTGAAGATGCACCAGTTGATACGGAGTTGGTTACTTATACAGCCACTGATCCAGACATTGGAAAATCACAGAAGAAATCACAAAGAAAATTATCACAGGTGAAAATTGTTGTGTTGGTTAATGCTGAATTGTAACTGCATTTACAGCATTTGTCTATTTTCAGGATTTTGTGATGAACGGAAAGTTTAATTTAATTAGCATTTTATATTTAAATGAAATATAAATCTTTTGTAATATAAACAAAGCCCTTGCTGAATAAAAGTATCTATCTATCTATCAGCCTGTTATGAATATACACATTCTGGTATAACACATTTTGGTTCCTCCCAGGTATAAAATTGGCAAAGACCCTGCTGGCTGGCTAAATGTAAATCAAGACACTGGAATGATTAAGGTCAAGAGTATTATGGATAGAGAATCTGTCCAAGTCAAAGATGGCAAATACAGAGCTATCATTTTGGCTCTGGATGATGATGGTAATTTGTGTTTCTTTTTAAAAGGAGAATTCTTGCTAGCACAGTCTTTTTCAATAAGTTTGTGCTTATATGCAGATGAAAACCCAGCAACGGGTACAGGAACCTTGGTAATTGAACTGGCGGATGTAAATGACAACACTCCAATTATTAACGAAGGAATTATAGAGATTTGCAATCGTGAGGCCACTGTGCTTCTCTCTATAACTGACAAAGATGGACCTCCTAATGCTGCTCCCTTCAGTGTTGAGCCCTGGGAAGACACAAAGAAAAACTGGAACGCCAGGATGAATGAAACAAGTAAGGATAATGTATATTGGAAAAATATGAACTATGATCTAATTCAAGTCTAGGTGTTTATACTAACCTATTTTATTTGCCTATTATAGAAACTGGGATTCTGTTGACGCTTAATTCTGTGTTGGAGCAGGGTAATTACAATGTTGTCCTAAGGGTTTATGATAACAATGACATGTATCAGGATAACTCCATTCAAGCAACTGTGTGTGACTGCAAAGGAGATGAATTTCTATGCAAAAAAATGACGGCCGGGACCCAACTATCACTATCTCTTGGAATCCTGGCAGCTATCTTGGCTCTGCTGTGTATGTAATTTAATTATTTCATTCATGCATTTAAAGTGAATTAAGGGGCCATATCCTACACATTTGTAACATTAAAACTATTCAAGATTTCTTCAAAACACAGGTGTGACCTCTGACCTTTAGTATTGTTTTTGCTACACTATCTTTAAGACACATATGACTCTTAAATGTAAAAAAAATCTATATGTATATAAAATGAGTAACAACGCTTATGGGTTGCTGCCACGTCCAATTTATTTGACAGTGATCTTTGTTATTCGATGTGAAGACACTCTCTATAACTCAGTTTGATACTAAATATTTACAGGGAATGTTAGGTGACTTGGATACTTTTAAATACACTCCAGCTGTAACTATCACTACCTAATTAGTGCACTATAAAGCAGGAATTCTGGCATGGATTTGCTGCTTCATACTGATCAGAACATGTCTCTTATGCTGTATTCCATTTACATCGGAAGTTGGATGTCAGAGCTGGGAATGACGTCACACCCAAGTGGACCTTGTATAGGGAAGTCAGAAAAGCAAGATGAATGTGTCCAATGTTAGCAATACCAGTTGATAAAAACACATAAAAAGCAATATTTTGCACAGATAATGCCATATTGTCATATCCACAAATAGAGGTTGGATAATACTGTGTGCAGCCCTGAGTTTATTGAGACAAAGACAAACATAAGTGATAATAAACAATATATTACTACTGTTTATCTTCTGTTGATGCACTGAGCAGCCATATTGGATTCTGAAGTTGGAGTTGTTGCAATTCCTCTGAGATTCTGAGTTGGAATTCTGATTTGAAAGGGCATTCCAGTTAAAAGTTCCTACTGGGAACTTGTAATTTCCAACTTCCAAGTACAAATGGAACACAGCATTAGTGGCCTCAGTGTGGAGAGAGTCTTTTTAACAAGTGAACAAAAGTTAAATTATAAGCAAATGTTCTCTGTCATATCACCATCATAGTTGGTTCCGAATTCTCATACTTTGAGTATGGTGCAACTTGACAAAATCAACAAGAATGAAATAACAGTTAAAGCAATACCAGCAACACTTGTGGAGTGGAGAAGACAAAATAATCAGGAATTGGAAGTGAAAAGAATAATTATTTTTATTTTGCCAGTGCGTTTCAGCATACAGGCCTTCATCAGTGCTAAAAGATGCGTTGGAAAACAGATCTTCAATAAAACCGCTGACCCAAAGTGTCACCATATTTTTGACATGACCTTGAGGTGAAGCTTAAAGTTCTCTAGGTTCAGGCTTCTGTACAGCTGATTCCCTGCAGTGTCTGAGGATGCAAAGCTTAAAATCAGGAGACAGAATGTAGAAGGCCTAATGGGTCTACTTGCAGTGTAAAACAATCAAACCTACAGTAAAATCAGGTCTTGTAAGTAGGTAACATGGATATACTTCCAAGATGTGCTTCAAAGATGATGTGACTGGGCAACAACAATCTGTTCTTACTGGGCAGCAGCCAATTGTCCAAATTCAGTCATCCACTGTAGGACTCAATTGAAGGACAATGTTCTTTTTCTTCCCAATGGATAATACACAAACAGGTCACTAATTAATGTATGACCGACACAGATAGATTGTTTTAAGGTGTAAACGTATTCTAACCCCATTGATCATTCCCTTAAGATATCGAAAAATAGGAGAAATAGATGCATTTTGTGTGTGTTTTTTTTTTTTTTTTGTTGTTGTTGTTTACATAAGTAAACATTGCAGATAATGTCAGGTGGCATCCATTGATGTCTGGGCTGGGGAGGAATTTTTCATCCTTGATATGACCCATTTAAACACTATCAGTGTATTTATTAACTTTTATCACTTTTGATATCACTTTTGCACGATTTCTTTAATCCTATATTTTTGTGTCATTTTTTGTTAGTGAGTTAATTCATGCTCTTTTTTTTTTACCACAGTACTTCTTCTTCTACTTCTGCTGTTCATGAGAAGGAAAAAAAGTAGTATTAAAAAGCCGCTCCTTCCTGAAGAAGATGACATAAGAGACAATATATGCTGCTATGATGAGGAAGGCGGTGGAGAAGATGATCAGGTTAGGTTTAATATTTAAATTTAAATTCATTTTAAAATGACTTCAGGATGTTCTTCCATTTTTTAAGGTCTGAATTCATTAGCATTCGTGTTATGGCAAATTATTGAAATATTCAGCTTTCTGTGATTTGGTGCTACTGTTTTAGAATGCATTAGATTCCTCAAATACACATCAACAGCAATTACTACAGTGTAGTGTGTACTTCTTGTGGTTGCTTCTGTTTTATATCATACACGCCTTCTACACAGAACTATGATTTGAGTGTGTTGCATCGAGGCCTGGACAACAGACCAGAAGTGTTGAGAAACGATGTGGCTCCTATTTTCTTGCCTGCACCTCAGTATAGACCTCGACCAACCAACCCTAAGGAGATTGCCACATTCATTGGTTATGTAAGTCATATAGTTTTACAATGATCAAGATGCTCAGAGCAGAACAAAACAAAGACAAAAAAGGCAGACTAGGCCAAACTGGGAATTTTACCCAGGGGATTATTTAACACAAAAAAACAGGAAATGATCAGGGTTACACAAGCTCATCTAAAAAATCTAGAGGATCAGAGATGGAGATCCAGTACAAAAAAAGAAATTTTGTTTTACATTTAATGCATACAAACATTACACCATAAAAAAAAGACTAGTCACTGGTCATTAATTCAACACCAATATACAAGTATGCATAAATAGTCATATCCCAAAGCAAGGGGGAAAAAAGATAAACCAAATAAAACAATACAGTGCCCTCCACTAATATTGGCACCCTTGGTAAATCTTAGCAAAAGGTGGCTGTGAAAATAAATCTACATTGTTTATCCTTTTGATCTTTCATTCATTCAAAAAAAAAAAAACACAAAATTCTGACCTATCACTGAAGTAAAACAACTGAAAGTGGGGAGAAAATCTCATGATAAAATAAATATTTTTCTCCAATGCATGTTGGCTACAATTATTGGCACCGATGGAAATTCTTATGAGTAAAATATCTCTGAAGTATATTCCCATTCATATTTACATTTTTTTTTAGCATACCAGGGAGACTAGGAGCATGAAATTGTCCAGTTATGACTCCTTGTTCCAAAGGATTATAAATATAAAGAAAGCAAAGGCCAAATTTGCTTAATCATCCATCACAAGGAGTAAAACCAAACAATAAAGTTCTGATGTGCAGAACAAGACGAAATAGAAAGTTGCTGTAAGACAAAAACTAAAGCATTGAAAATCCACATTTCCACCATCAGGGCAATAATTAAGAAGTTCCAATCAACTAAAGATGTTACAAATCTGCCTGAAAGAGGACGTGTGTCTATATCGTCCTAATGCACGGTGAGGAGGAGAGTTTGAGTGGCCAAAGACTCTCCAAGGATCACAGCTGGAGAATTGCAGAGATCAGTTGAGTCTTGGGGTCAGAAAGCCTAAAAAAAAAAAAAAATCAAACAGCCCTACATCATCGCATATTGTTCAGGAGGGTTTCAAGAAAAATTCTCCTCACTCATCCAAAAACAAAATCCAGCATATTCAGTTGTCAGGCACGACTAGAACTTCAAATGACACTGGCTTCGATGGTCAGATTAAACTAAAAAAAGAGCTTTTTGGCAGCAAACCCACCAGATGGGTTTAGTACAAACAGGGATAAAAAGTACCCCATGCCCACGGTTAAATATACTGCTGGATCTTTAATGTTCTTGGCCTTTTTTTCTGCCAGAGGTTCTGGACATCTCGTTCAGATGCATGGCATCATGGATTCTCTCAAATAACAACAGATAAAAAAACTAAAGCTGACTGCCTCTGTTAGAAATCTTTTAATCGGCCATGGATGGATCTTCCATTGGGACAATAATCCAAAACAAACATCAAAATCAACACAAAAATGGGTCACTGAGCACAAAATGAAGCTTTTGCCATGGTTGTCCCAGTCCTCTGACCTGAACCCTATAGAAAATGAGTTAGGTGAACTAAACAGGAGAACCACCAACATGGAGCTGTGAATCTGAAGGATCTGGAGAGATTCTGCATGAAGGAATGCTCTCTGATCTCTTATTAGGTGCTCTCCAAACTCTTCAGGCATTACAGGAGAAAACTCAGGGCTGCTATCTTGGGAAAAAGACATTGCAATAATTGGGTGCCAATAATTATGGCCAATATGAACTAGAGAAAGCATTTATTTCACAATGAGATTTCCTCCCCACTTTCAATTGTTTTACTTCAATGATAGGTTAGAATTTTGTGAATTTTTTGAATGAAAGATCAAAAGGATAAACAATACAGATTTATACTCACAGCCACCTTTGCTCAGATTTACCAAGGGTGCCAATATTAGTGGAGGGAACTGTAAATAGACAAGGAATACAACATTGCATTATATGAAAAAACTGAAGAAAAAAAAAAGAGAAAGATCACAGATTCCACCAAGAGGAAGTTCTACATGTGAGAATAACACAATTCTTTGTATCAGAATCTGAAGACTGCGGATGAAGACCCTACAGCACCCCCCTATGACTCCCTCCTGGTGTTCGACTATGAAGGAAGAGGCTCAGATGCAGGTTCACTCAGCTCCCTTAACTCTTCCAGCTCAGGACAGGACCAAGACTATGACTTCCTCAATGAGTGGGGCCCACGCTTTAAGAAGCTGGCAGACATGTTTGGAGGAGGAGAGAATTAAGTTATTCTGTGTTAAATACAACTTAATGCATTGATAATGTAAGTTGTTTTAAATTGTAGAGAGTGGGAGATTGTGCTGGAGGTTTAAAAGCAGAATCTGTCTATATATACATGATTTTGTCTCTGCTTATGTCAATATGTCAGGCATATTGGAAGTATAAAATTGCAAAATATGGGACAATTGTACCCAGCACACTTTACTCATGGCCAGCTTCAAAGATTCATTATGCAATTCATGTTCTTCGTGCTTCTGCTTCTGCTACTAACGTCTGTCAGCCTAGGGCTTGCATAGACTAGTCGGATAGTTCATCCATTAGTCGGCGCTGCTGGAAGCTATCAAGTACTCCACACTCTTAAAAATAAAGGTTCATTATTGGCATCAATAGTTTCACAAAAAACCTTTAACATCCATGGAACCTTTTCAAGTCAAGTCACCTTTATTTATATAACACTTTTAACAATACAGATTGTGTCAAAGCAGCTTTACAGTATCAAATAGAAAAATAGTTTGTCAATAATGCAAAAAGACAATAGGTAAGCTCATTATTGAATTCAGTGATGCCATCGTTCAGCTCAGTTCAGTTTAAATAGTATCTGTGCAGTCAAGTTGATGATATCACTTGAAATTAAGCGTCCCCAACTAAGCAAGCCAGAGGCGACAGCGGCTTTTCATTCCACAAAAGGTACTTTACAGTGGAAAAAGGTTCTTTAGATTATTAAAATGTTCTTCACACAAAGAAAAAAAATGGTTCTTATAAGAACTGTTCACTGAAAGATTATTTGGGGAATCAAAACTGGTTCTTCTATGGCATCGCTGTAGTTTGACGTTCAATTTACATCTAATTAAAGTCATGTCAAGTTTTTGACGTCAGTTTGATTTGCATATTGTCTTTTGACATCAGTTTTTAAGGCCAATTTGGTGTCTTTTCAACCTCAATCACCCACTGGGTTCGAATATTGGCAAAAAATATTTGGCAAATGATCCAGTGCGCATTTGTAAATAAGACATTTTTGTGCAGTGTCGAGAGCTTTGTTAAGAGATTGCAATGAGCTCAAAAAGCTTTTTAGCAATTATAAAGGGAGCATTCTTTGTGCGCTTTTTAGGCTTATCCATTCAGAATTTGGTCAAACCATATCTTGCTGTCCCTACCACCAGTACAAAGAGTGAAAGATTCTTTTTTTCCTTGGCTGCAACACCATCGCAAGGCAATGAACAAGACTGCCTGCCTCCTTGTTATGCTGAAGCGCTTGTTTTTTTTAACGCAAACCAGCGAACCATGACTGCGAGTCCGAGACCAATGGCAGTGTGTGTCAGGAGGACGATAGCAGTGAATAGACTGTGAATTTTGTGTCATTCTATTATAAAGTATTTCGAACCGGTTTAGTGAAGATCTACTTTAAGTAATGTGAGATCAGTTATTCAGGGGTGGGTTTACATTTTTTAGGGGCCCTAGGCAAAGTCAAGACCTGAGGCCCACATGCCCTACCCTAATATTCCCTTTGTAACTATTTTCTTCGAATTGTACATATTAAACAGAATTACTTCACTTTGAAACACATACACAGAAAAAAAAAATCTACAATGTGTTGTTTTTAATCTCGCTCTTTTAATTGACTGTTTAAGTTCAAAGAAACTTTAAATAATCTATATATCATTAAAAGCAAAATGCTCCTCTTTAGAGTTTTTTTTTTTTTTTCTCTTGTGAACTACTCAGCTATGAACATTGAATGACTTTCTTGCGGTAAATGCAGTTTTATGTGTTTCCTAGCTGTTTTATTGCTCCGTGGTTTATGGAACGTTCACGAGGCATGAATCATTTCAATAATTTGTACTGTATCTTCCAATATACCTTCTGATTCACATTTATTTCATGCTATAACTAGTAATAAACTGGAAAGCACTACTGCTCAGGCAACTAAAAAGTTTTAAGCTTTGGCAAGCTTTTTGTATTGCATTTCTTCTCTTATGTTTTCTTTTTTGAGTGGCGCTTTGTTATGCTTGTATACTATCTACTTAGTTTTTTTCTACAAGCAGGCCTTCAGGGCCCAATGCATTTGCATGGTGGTTAACACTGCTACTGCTATTATTGCATGCACATATATTTTCGCTGTCAAAGATGTTAAAATTACAATTTTACGTGTCAGTCTATAAACAAAAAAAAAAATGTTGCTAAAACAAAATGAAATTATTTCAAATCAAGGTATGACATGCTTGCAACTCAAAAAGGTGTGTGTTTGTTTCTGCTACTGCTACAATTTAATAAACACTAAAAAAAAAAAAAAAAATCATGTCTTTTTTTTAAAAAGGTAACAAACCTGGAGTACTTGAGTAATTTGAATACTGTTTTGATAAGTAACTAGCAGAAAGTAGTAGTCATGCAAACCCTACTGTCAGCCCATAGAAACGTTTGAAGAAAAATTAGGAAATTTGTCAGAAAGATAAAAGACAGTGTAAACTTATACTATAACAAATTTGGTGTTTCTATGTCTCTAAAAGTCTCCCACTACCTAAGCTCACTTTTTGCACTTATGTTAATGCTAATGGATTTTGAACCATAAGGTCCAGAAGCAAACTATTTTTGAGTTGAATACAATTTTTTAAATCAGTAGGCAATATTTAGCAGCTAGCAATTTCAGTTGTGAATGCTCAATCATGATGCAGTTACGAATGATATGTTCAGGGTGCTGTGGACGCTATAAAAATACTATCAAAGACTTTCAAATCTGGCACCACTGGACAACAATTTAAGAAGATATTGATAGTTTTTTTTTTTTTTTTTTTTTCAAACTGGCCTAAGGATGCTTTTGAATGGGTGTGTTTTTTTCTTTTTCTTTCTTTTTTTTAATGATTTTTGGTTACTATTTAAAGAAAAAATAATCAAAAGCATGGATGGTACTGTATTTGTTTCTGTATGTTTGTGTGGGTTTTTTTTTTTTTTTAAGAGTTATATAGAGTTGTATAACAGTTATATTGTATACATATTATATACAGTTATACTGACAGTTATATACTTACCTAGATATCAACATTTTGATTTGTGCATTTTGATTTAACTTTTATATTGTTAGTAATATTGGAGATGATTTAAGATTAACACTTACTGGACTGAAGCAACTTTGTTATCCATACATCCAAATATTATTTTATTTATTTATTTTTTTATTTTTTTATTTAACCTTTATTTTACCAGGAAATAATCCCATTGAGATTCAAAATCTCTTTTTCAATGGAGTCCTGGCCAAGACAGCAGAATAATAGTTCCATATTAAAATATACAATAAAAACAAAAACAAAAACAACATTTAACCAAAAAAAAAAAAAAAAAAAAATTACATCATCTCAACATAATTACCAGCAGCGCTCAGTAACAGCATATGTGCATTTAGTACTCAGATAGTCCTTTATCCTAATTTTAAACTGTGTCATTGTTGGTAAAAAGTCACATTTTAACTGTTTCTGCAGTTTATACCAAGATAAAGGTGCAAAAACTCTAAAGGCACTTTCACCAAAAACAGTTCTCGTTCGTGGAATATCATACATGATTTGCCTATATGATCGAAGAGTACATTTCCTAGAAGTGACTTTAAGAGTCAGAAGACAACATAGGTAAGGAGGCAATTTATAGAGTATAGCCTTAAAAAGAAAAATATACCAGTGCTCCAGCCTGTGATTGTGCAAAGATAGCCAACCAACACTCTCGTACAAGCTACAATGAGTATGAAAACTAGAATTAGTTACAAATCTTAGTGCTGCATGATATACTGAATCCAGCATTTTCAACGAAGATTGATTTGCATGCATACTGTATACAAAATATCACCATAATCCAGCAATAACAGAAATGTTGCTTGTATAAGTGTTTTTCTCGCACTAAAAGAGAAACAGCCTTTGTTTCTATAATAGAAACCCAATTTTACTCTAAGTTTTTTTTTAAACACTCTATATGCTGCTTGAAAGACAAACTTTCTTCTTAAAGCAAACCAAGATATTTATAGACTGATACTCTTTCAATTACTTTCTCATCTAATGTAACAATTTGACAAGCATTGTTTTCCTTGATTTAGAAAAGCACATCATTTTGGTTTTGTCTGAGTTTAGCACGTGTCAAATTATAAAGATTCTTCTGAATAATGTTAAAAGCAGATTGCAGCTCTTCTAAGGCACTTGTTAAGGATGAGGCAGAACTGTACAAAACTGTGTCATCCGCATAAAAATTACACTTTGCTTTGGTATATTCTGACACAAGTCATTTATGTAAATAGTAAATAAAATGGGACCCAAAATGGACCCCTGGGGGACACCATTTAGTATAAGTAATGAATTTGAGGACACACCATCAACCTGAACACTTTGTATTCGGCCACTCAAATAGTTGCCAAACCATTTGACAGCTTTTGGAGACATTCCAATATCCACCAATCTCTGAACCAGGATACAATGGTCAACTGTGTCAAACGCCTTTGAAAGATCTAAGAACAATGCAACACAATATTCTTTAGAATCAATAGCACTTATGAAATAATTTAACACTTTCATAGTGGCAGTGACAGTGCTATGTTTTTTACGAAAACCTGACTGCAAATCATTTAAAATGTTTTTTGTTTCTAAATAATCTTTCAGCTGGTCACTTATAAGCCCTTCTAAGACCTTGGCTAAAGCAGATAGCTTAGATATTGGCCTATAATTATTTGGATTTGATCGGTCCCCACACTTTAATAAAGGAGTGACATATGCTGACTTCAATACACCTGGTATTAATCCAGTTTCAATAGTCAAATTGAAAATGTGTGTCAAAGGTTCTGCAATATGTTCAGCAGCAATATTTAAAAAGTATGGATCCAACCCATCAGGACCAGAGGATTTCTTGATATTTAACCTTATAAGAGCATCATATACCTCCTGCATTGCAATAGGAACAAGATCAAAATCGATACGTACATTTTCCCTAGACAAAGAGTAATCCTCTTGTCTCCTCTGTTGTTGTACTGTATGCTCAAACAACAACCCAGAAGATATAAAATGGTGGTTTAGGGAATCTAGCATACTTTTCCTGTCTGTAATAATTTTATCATTCAACTTCAATATATTTGGCATGACAGTATCCCTAGAGTCAGAAGACAGTGATTTTATAACTTTCCAAAATTTAGAGGGATTTGCTGAACTGTCACATATTTAATTTAGGTAAACATCTGATTTTGCTTTGCATATTTGAGAGACACATTTGTTTCTCAGGTACCTAAAATGTTGCCAATCTGAGCTATTTTTGGATTTCTTTGCCGTTGACCAAGCAAGATCACGCTCACGAATTAGATCAGACAATTTCTCTGAAAACCACGGATTATCACACCCTTTAATCTTATATTTCCTAAAAGGAGCATGCTTGTTTATAATGTCCAAGAATAGTGATTTAAAATATTGCAACGCTATCTCGGGCTCCGGGATCAAATTTACCCTGGTCCAATCACAAAGATTAAGATCAATTAAAAAAGCTTGTTCACAGAACGACTTCAAATTTCTCTTAATTATAATACGTGGTTTACATTTAGATATCCTGGTATCTCTCACACCAGCAATAACACAGTGATCACTCATATCATTTGCAAAAACAGCAGTAGCTTTGTATTTCTGCGGTACATTTGTTAAAAACAAATCAAGGAGCGTAGACTTTTCAGGATGTTTAGGATTTGGCCTAGTAGGCGAGTCTATAATTTGGGTCAAATTCGCTGAGTCACAAAAACTTTTAATTAAATCAGATGCAGGAGTTAGCCAATCCCAATTTAAGTCACCAATTAAAGCCAATTCGGTATATTTCATAGATGACAAACAATCAGACAATAAGGACAATGTATCTTTTGGCGCAGAAGGAGGTCTATAGCATCCCACAACTGTCAAAACACAATTCTGCGATAATTCAATTTTCAACACTAGCAATTCAAATTGTTTAGGCACAGACTTAGATAATTGTACTGTTGCTTGCAAACTGTTTTTTACATAGATCGCTACTCCTCCACCTTTAGCACGACGATCAGTACTAAATATATTATACCCCTCCATATAAATATAACTTTCAGGAGTGGATCTACCCAGCCATGTCTCAGATAACACCATAACATCAACATGTCGATTTGGCCCAAATTCTGACCATATCAATTTTTGGCAATAGACTTCTCACATTTATATGTACAAAACCAATACCAGACCTATTTAGAAAATCGGCAGGAGTTTGCAGCGATATCATATCGGACCCAGGACCTGGGTTAGGTTGCACATTTCCTGACATCAGCAACATAAGTGTAATAATACATTTCAACATGCGTGTATTAAGACAGTGCTTTCTGCAACTTTTAGAGTTTTTTTGATGGAATAAAACAGTCATTTAAAAGGAACAAGCTTAAAAGATGTTTCAAATTTCCATGTTGTGAAACCAAGCTCATGCCATACATCCAGCCCCCCTGACTGCCGACCAAATCCTGTGTATAGCCAATAACCTTTGATCGTGGTAACAAATAAAATGCATTTAAGCAAACGTTATAGTCACTCACTAGGACTTCCCGGTGCACTTCATACTCTGAGATTTTATGCAGACAGAGCAAAGACAGAAAGGCAAGAATCATACTCGCCATGATGGAATTTGCAGACCACAGAGCAGGGTAGCCGGCGTATAGCTAGTAGAGACCCAAGGTTATAGCTGATAGCTAGTGGAAACCCAGGCTGTAGCTGGTAGCTGATGGAATAGAGGCCAGGTTGTAGATGAAACCAGATTATAGCTGGTGGAGACCCAGGCTGTAGCTGAAGGAGACCCAGGCTACAGCCAGAGACCCAGACTGTAGCTGGTGGAGACTCAGACAATAGCTGGAGCAGGAGACCAGGCTGTAGTTAATGTAGACTCGTTTGTAGGCTGTAGCTGGTGCATGCTGTAGCTAGTGCAGAGTAATGCAAAGTGATGCAGGTTTACACCAAAAGTAGATAAACACAGAGATCCAGGCAAACGCCACACTTCTGGAATAGTTCTCCACCTAAGATAAAAATAGTTCATAAGTTGTGGGGTAAACCACAATTATTCAAGTGGCTTACATAAAGCAAACAATTTTGTTAGAGAGGATGTTAAAATCCATAAAAAATAAAATAAATAATAATAAAAAAAACTTTAAAACAAGTTAAAACAAACAAACAAACACTAAACAGAAGAAAGGATAGGCTGCCATCTTGGCAAGGGGGAGGGACTTGACACTTGATTATACATCAAGCCGTTGAGAAATGTTTATTTGTACATCACCATTGATTTATATGTTTTGCTTCCACAATAAAAATGTCAGAGCTTTGATCATAAAACTTTAAAAGCATAAAATATCATATAACTAAAACATATTATTGAGAGATATAGATTAACAACTGATAATTATATGGATTTTGTGAAAGTAGTCTGCTATATTAATTATATATTTTTGCTCAGTTTGGACCTCTTAATACAACTGAGGTAAGAGCTCAAAATTCGTCTGCATCATACTATAAGAGCCAATAAAAGCCTGATGTATCAAACATAATACTGAACAAAACATGCAAACTTTTTTAGATTTTTTTTTTGTTTGTTTTTTTGTTTTGTTCCAATGAACTGTTCTATTTCAGAATGAAATTAGATTTATATTTAAAATTTTACAGGGTTAAACATGTAGGTGTTCAAGTGTGACTGTAGCTGCTGAGTGAGCTGGATAAACTAAAGGCCTCAAAGACAGACGTGATCTTGACCCCCAGATGTTTGTGTCAGCTGATGCCGTTGGTCTTCACTGTAACCACTGTGACTCCACAAAAGAGGTGTCCAGCTCTTGTTGTAGCCAGGGTGAGGGAGTCATCCTGCTCCGGACGGGTCAAAAATAGATCTTGTGGGACTATATTTGACCAAAAGAAGAATAGGCCAAGCAGGAAGGCTTTCATTTCCAATGCCCCTAATGAGTCAGCTCTGAGCTTTTCCACAAAGAACACCTGCGTCCCCACTACTTCAGGGACAAATTACTGAATTTGACCCATACAGCCAGAGTTTGCAACCACTTTGGAATAAAGAGTAATACAGAACAGAAGTTCATTCATTGTTCCATACGTTGAAAGGTTTGAGGCTTGACATGTTTTCATCATATTTAGGTTTTCCTAGATTGAACTGTGAAGAAAGAAGATGCATCAAGTTGACAGTGCTTCTTATGAAAAAGAAGCTTGCTTTGTAAACAAGGGCTGATAAATTTTGCTTAATTTCATTTTGCATCTCAGATTGAATATCCTCTGAGTAGGTACTGCTTTTAAATAAGTGATTACTCTGTGACCATTAAAAAATGTATGTTTGGTCACACTTTAGTTTGGGTACCAATTCTCACTATTAACTATTAGCTACAACTTTTGCCTCCATAAACTCATAATTTGCTGTGTATTAATAGTTAATATGGTAGTTAAGTTTAGATATGGTGTAGGCTTAAGGGACCTAAAATATGGTCATGCAGAATAAGGCATTAATATGTGTTTTATAAGTACTAATAAACTGCCAATATGCTAGTAATAGGCATGTTAATAAGCAAGAAGTTAAAAGTTAACATATTGGCTGTTTATTAGTACTTATAAAGCACATATTCTGCATGACCATATTCTACATCCCTAATCCTACCCAATACCTAAACTTAACAACTACCTTACTATTAATAAGTAGCAAATTAAGAGTTTATTGAGGCAAAAGTCATAGTTAATGGTTTGTTAATTGTGAGAATTGGACCTTAAAATAAAGTGTGACCATTCTATATAATATGAGTGTGTGCAGTATGAATGTAATCCAGACATTCTATATTCGTCATATTGTCATTGTCATGTGACCTACCGGCACTTCACTGCCATCTACAAATCCTTTCTCATGGCCTCATGGGATAATAAATTGTTACTCCAGAATCTTGTGGGAAATAGTAGGTTACCCGAGTACCTTAATATAGTATTCTCTTGAAAAACGTACATATTGTAATCTCTGTTTACAATTTATTTTTTACTTTCATCAGTGCCAAGGACTGTGGCTGAAACTAGGGGATGATATGTTGTGTATATTTGCAAGTATGATCATCAGGTAGAGTAACGATCAAAAAAAAAAAAAAAAAAAAAAAAAAACCTTGCTGGATTTATTTTAATCCACAATGAAACCTATCCAAAGTTCAGTATAATAATTTGTAAATAAAAGTGAAACGTAAACATAAATTTACATATGCATTAATGTTGTACATTTGATTGATCTTTGTTACGTTAGGCTATAGTTTATTCCGGCACTGCTACAATACTATACAAACTCTTCTGGCATAAGCATGAGGAAATCTTTTTTATAATAAGCTCACAACAACTAAACTGCATAGTGGCACACTATTACATTTCCAGGAGCTAATTTTACCCACAGTTAAGGCAAAGCTCACCTATATTTAGCTTATCAAACAGATTCCAGGGAGATATATTTACAGTGGATCGCAGAGCAGCCTTATAGTCATCGAGATTTACAGAATATTTTCCACACTGAGTGCTGGGAGTATATAAATATCAAGCTCCTACAACCCGTTGACACACAGTGCATGACAGTAATGTGTTGCACTTGTTACCCCAGCACCAGCACTGTGCTCTTCTGCTCTGGCAAGGAGGGGCCAAGAGTTGGTGTCCACTTCTTGTGGAAAATAAGTTCCTCCCCAGAACAGGTGGAGCACGGTAACATTTAGAGGCCTGTTCCTGTCGTTCAGCCATCTGGACTTTTTGTTGCTCCACAGGATGATTACTGTATTTGCGTTTCACTCTGTGCCCTTTAACCTCTGAGGTCAAGTAGTGGCACCGCTCCAAAGCACTGCATTTCTTTTATGCTGTTATTGCACATTAAGCACTTTCTCCTGACACTTCAGCTATAGGCCATAAATCTCACACATAATCCAGCCTGACACAAAAATTTTTTTTTTTTTTACTATTATAAAATTAACCAGTAACACTTTACAGTACGGTCCTATTTGTTCAGTGACTAACTAACAAGAAGCAATATCTTTGCTAATGTTAGATAATAAAAACACAGTTGTTTATCATTCACGTTCATAGTTAAATTAACATTAAAATTAATTAATCCTCTTCACTGTTATTTTAGTATCACTGAGGTACTATTAGTTTTTATTAAAAATTAGGATATATATATATATATATATATATATATATATATATATATATATATATATATATATATATATATATATATATATATAATTATTTTATTATTATTTTTTAGCTATTTTAGCACATTAAGTTAAACTAAATGAAAATGTTTCCTTGGAAACTATCTGAAATAAAATAAATGTAGTATTTTTAATCACTTATTTTATGGTTAACATTTTTATGATCTTAGATTTAGTTCTTTTTAACAACCCTGGTTCATTGTTAGCTTATGTCACCTGATGGAAATCAAACCTAATTGCAAAGATACATGCATAAATACAACTGAAATGCATAAATACAACAAAAAAAGCATGATATTCACTTTAAGTAATGTAATATACTCTAGTTTAGACTTATTTGCCATTTCGTACTTGATTTCTTCACACAATAAATGGTGTGAATTATTACAGGGCAGATGGAAACAAAGTGATCCAAAGTAACGTCTCGGTTACGTATGTAACCCTCGTTCCCTGAAGGAGGGAACGGAGACGTCACGTCGGATGACCGACGAAATTGGGATATCGCCAGAGAGACCAATCCACTTCGAGTGTAACTAAACGAGCCAATGGACATTGGCATGCGATTATTGCATCCAGCTGCCGCTGATCACAGCGTGAGCATAAGAGGCAGCTGATGCACCGCATCAATTATGTTTTCGCTGAGGAGCCGAGCCGGCGACCCGGCAGCTCAGCGGTGGTACAGCGACTGTGGCGACGGGACGTGACGTCTCCGTTCCCTCCTTCAGGGAACGAGGGTTACATACGTAACCGAGACGTTCCCCTTTCAGTCGGTCACGCCGAGTCACGTCGGATGACCGACGAAATTGGGATCCCTACCAAAGCGCCACAGGAGCTGCCCCTTCCAGTGCCCTGTGTAGGGCTCCTGACCCTTCCTATAAGGCAGACGATAGGACCGGGCTCTACACAGAGAAGGTCAACTACTGGTGTTCCTTGAACAACCCAAACAGTAGGACTAGGATAACACTGGGAAGCGTGCCCTTCCACTTGGAAGAGGCACACTGCGGAGTCACCTCCTCCCAGAGGGGGTTAAGTGACATTCAAACATGTGAAGTAACCCCGAAGGGCCCTATTGCACATGGAAGTCTCTGAGATGGCTCAGGCTGCATCTTTAGAGATGGCAGAACGTGGTCCGCCAGGGGAAACATGGCTCTAATAAGAATACCGTGGAATACACATATGGGATCCCGACAGGGTCTCTCATATGGGCACTAGCCTCGCACCAGATTTCAAGAATTCATTGGCTGAAGGCCTGGCGCCGGACGCCCCGCCGCGTCTGGACGCCGGAGTGCTGGAGGACTCAACAGGGTTTGCCTGGTTAAGGAACTCTCTGGAGAATTAGGCGTAAGGACGCCGCAAGCCGACTCTGAGCCGGCCCTCTCAGTGCCACTACCCGTTTGAGGTGAGAACACAGGAGGAAACCGGTTCGACACGTAGGCTATAAAACCTAGCGAACGTGTTGGGAGTCGCCCAACCCGCAGCTCTACAGATGTCTGCTAGCGAGGCACCACGAGCCAGCGCCCAGGACGATGCGACACCCCTAGTGGAGTGAGCACGCAACCTGAGTGGGCAGGGCACACCTTGTGCTTCGTAGGCCAAGGTGATGGCATCCACTATCCAGTGGGCCATCCTCTGCTTGGAGACAGCCTTCCCCTTCTGCTGTCCTCCGTAACAGACAAAGAGCTGTTCTGAGGTCCTGAAGCTCTGAGTTCTATCCACGTACTGACGCAGTGCGCGTACAGGACAGAGCAAAGCTAGGGCTGGGTCTGCCTCCTCCAGGGGCAGCGCTTGCAGGCTCACTACCTGGTCCCTGAAGGGCGTGGTAGGAACCTTGGGCACATAGCCGGGCCGGGGCCTCAGTGTTGCACTGGAGTCAGCCGGCCCAAACTCAAGGCACGACTCGTCGACCGAAAATGCCTGCAGGTCCCCCACCCTCTTGATTGAGGCCAATGCAGTCAGGAGTAGGGTTTTCATAGAAAGAAACTTCAACTCGACTGACTGCAACGGCTCAAAGGGGGCAGTTTGTAGGGCTCTTAGCACCAAGCCAAATCCCAAGAGGGAAGGGAGGGAGTCCTCGGAGGATTTAACCTCCTGGCCCCCCTAAGAAACCTGACGACCAGATCGTGCTTCCCCACCGACCTCCCCTCTATGGGGTCGTGGTGGGCAGAAATAGCAGCAACATATACCTTAAGGGTGGAGGGGAACAGCCTACGCTCCAACCCTTGATGCAAAAAGGAAAGCACGGCTCTGATCGAACATCTCCGGGGGTCCTCCTGGTAAGAGGAACACCATTCGACGAACAGGTTCCACTTCAGCGCATAGGCCCGTCTTGTGGACGGTGCTCGTGCTGAAGCGATAGTGAGCGCTACCTCCTGGGGCAGGTCACCTAGAACCTCCGCGTCCCGTCCAGGGACCACACATGAAGTTTCCACAAGTCTGGACGCGGGTGCCAGAGGGTGCCCCGTCTCTGAGAAAGCAGATCCTTCCTCAGAGGAATCGGCCAGGGAGGGGCTGTCGCGAGGAGCATGAGTTCCGGGAACCAGGTCCTGTTGGGCCAATATGGAGCCACTAACAGGACCTGCTCCTCGTCCTCCCTGATCTTGCACAATGTCTGTGCTAGCAGGCTCACTGGGGAAAACGCATACTTGCGCAAGCCCTGGGGCCAGCTGTGTGCCAGTGCATCCGTGCCGAGCGTTGCCTCGGACAGGGAGTAGAACCACTGGCAGTGGGTGGTTTCTGGAGATGCAAACAGGTCTACCTGAGCAACTCCGAACCGACTCCAAATCAGCTGGACCGCCTGGGGATGGAGTCTCCACTCCCCAGGAAGTGCCGCTCGAGACAGCTCGTCGGCCGCCTGATTGAACACTCCTGGGATGTGGATGGCACGAAGGGACCTCAGATGCTTCTGACTCCAGAGGAGGAGGTGGCGGGCGAGTTGCAACATGCGACGGGAGCGCAAACCGCCTTGCCGGTTGATATAGGCAACGGTCGCAGTGTTGTCCGTACGGACCAGAACGTCCCTGCCCCGAAGGCGCCCTCTGAGGCGGCACAGGGCAAGGCGTACTGCCAGCAACTCGAGGCAATTGATATGCCAACGCAGAAGGGGGCCCGTCCAAACCCCTGATACTGCGTGCCCGTTGTACGTGGCACCCCAGCCAGTGGTCGAGGCATCCGTGAATACCACAGCATGCCTGGATACCTGCTCCAGGGGCACTCCTGCCCGAAGGAACGAAGGATCTGACCACGGGCTGAAGGTCTTGCGGCAGGCCGGTGTAATCTGAACCCGGTGAGTACCGCGTTTCCACGCCCACCTCGGGATTCGACCATGGAGCCAGTGCTGAAGCGGTCTCATATGGAGCAGACCGAGCGGAACTATGGCCGCAGCTGCAGCCATATGCCCCAGGAGTCTCTGAAAGAGTTTCAGTGGGACCGCTGTCCTGCCTGATAAAGTCTTGAGGCAGTTCAGCACCGACTGAGCACGTTCCTGGGTGAGGCGTGCTGTCTGGTTGACCGAATCCAACTCCATGCCGAGAAAAGAGATCCTCTGCACTGGCACGAGTTGCTCTTTTCCCAATTGACCCGAAGGCCCAACTGGCTGAGGTGCCTGAGCACCAGGTCCCTGTGTGCGCACAACAGCTCTCGAGACTGTGCAAGTATGAGCCAGTCGTAGAGGTAGTTGAGAATGCGCACACCCCGTTCTCTCAAGGGAACAAGGGGCCGCCTCTGCGACTTTGGTGAAGACACGAGGCGAAAAGGGACAGCCCGAAGGGCAGGACCTTGTACTGATATGCCCGACCGTCGAACGCGAATCGCAGGAATGGCCTGTGTCGCGGGAGAATCGAAACATGAAAGTACGCGTCCTTCAGGTCGATTGCTGCAAACCAATCTAGGGGACGGACGCATCCAAAAATGCGTTTCTGCGTCAACATCTTGAACGGCATCTTGTGAAGTGCACGGTTCAAAACTCGCAGATCCAAGATCGGTCGTAACCCACCGCTTTTCTTGGGCACAATGAAGTAAGGGCTGTAAAACCCCGACCTCATATCGGCTGGAGGGACCGGCTCTATTGCATCCTTCGCCAGTAGGACTGCAATCTCCGCGAGCAAGACAGGGGCATCGACGGCTTTGACTGAAGTGAACCGGATGCCCCTGAACTTGGGGGGGACGCCGGGCGAACTGAATCGCATAGCCGAGTCTGATGGTCCGCAGGAGCCACCGGGACGGGCTGGGGAGCGCTAACCAGGCTCCGAGAGACCGCACCAGCAGGGCCAACGGGCCCACCGACATGCCCGCGGTGGGGCAGCGAGGTGGAACACAGGGACCGGCCCCAGGGCCTGTGACGGCCTGGCCTGTGACGGCAGGGGGCGGGGTCTGGGTGTGTAGTGTAGCACTCACCTGATTTCTCCTCGCGTGGGAGGAGACACAGGAACCCGGCTTGAGGCTTGTGACAGCCCGGCGTTTGACGACTTGAAGCGGGGACTGGAGTGCTATTGCCCTTACCTGGTTCCACGAATGGGCAGGAGGGGTGCTCTTGGGCAACCACCCGCTGCCTGCTGGCGAGAGAGGAGGAGGGAAGCGATCCTGTGATGCACGGATCACCACTCTCCTCCTCTTGAGACCCGGAGATTGAGGAGACCGCTCTTTACTGATGTTTTGGGTACCGCTGGCTGCTGGGCCAGAGGTGGAACAAAATGAACAAAAGATACTCCACACGGCCCTCCTCCGGGGGAGGGAGTGGTGCAGTCACCATCTCCTGATGAGCAGTCTCCTCCATCTCTGGGTCGACCGTCCCAGGGCCTCTTGCACTTGCGCTTGCCGCCAGGTTTGGCGGGGGCCTGGACGGGCTGGGCGTCCTGCCTGCGACCGGCTCCACGACGCTGCCTGGTGAAAGGCTGCTGCGGCTGCGCGGGAGCGGGGGCGGCCGCAGGGGGGCGCCCACGGCGACGAGCAGGCTGAGTGGCTGCAGCCGGAGTGGAAGCAGCAGGTTTCCTCCGGCGCATGATGTGTTTGCCTCAGTCTGCTTCTGGGCTGCCGAGAACTGCTGGGCAAAGCTCTCGACAGCGTCGCCGAAAGGGCCGGTCTGTGACACGGGAGCATTCAGGAACTGTACCTTCTCCTGCTCCTTCATGTCAGCGAGACACAGCCAGAGATGGCGCTCCTGGACATCGCACGACCCAGAGACTGTGCGGTCACCTTCGTCACTCGTAGCGCGAGGTCCGTCGCAGCACGCAGCTCATGTAGAACCGCCAGGTCGTGACCACCCTCGTGCAGGTCTTTCAGTGCTTTGGCCTGGTGGACCTGCAGCAACGCCATAGCGTGGAGGGCGGAAGCCGCCTCCCCACAGGCTCTATAAGCACTGCCAGTTAGACCTGACGAATACCTAGAGGCCCGTGAGGGGAGACACGGATCACCCCGCAGGGTGGAAGCGGCTGTTGGACACAGTTGCATGGCCACAGACCGTTCCACCGAGGGGATGCCCGCATACCCCAAAGCGGCTCCACCATCGAGGGTGGTGAGAGCGGAAGAACTACAAGATGTGTTTCGGGCAGTGAAAGGTGCCCTCCACGATCTTGTCAGCTCCTCATGCACTTCCGGAAAGAATGGCACCGGAGGGGGGCGCTGAGAACCAGCGCCACCCCCACCGAAGAACCGCTCGCCCAGCCTCGAAGGATCGGGACACGGTGGCTTTTTAGGATTCCACACGAGCCCGACATTCTCGGCGGCCCGGGAAAGCATAGCCGTCATCTCTGGGTCTGGCACGGACAACGCTACCACACCCGAAGGGGGCAACGCAGCCGGGTCATCATCCCCGGAGAGAGAGGGCCCACCCTCCGATGCAGTGATCGACATCTGGTCGTCAGAGGGGGCACCGAAGGAAACGCGTGGCCAGCGCGCTCCTTCGGCAGCTCCACCGGCTGCGGAGTGCTTGAGGGGTGAGGAGTTCCACTTGGGGAAGCCCTCACCGTAATCCTCAATCACCTCTGACTCCACCGGATCCAGTGTGCACGCCGGATCACGGCAGGCAGAGGGACTCTGCCATGTTTGACATAACAGAGTCGCACTCCGAGATGGTCATGTCCCCGCAAGAAGAACATGAACCATCCACGAAAGCCACCTCAGCGTGCTGAATCCCCAGACACGTGAGGAAGCGATCGTGACCGTCCTGAGGCGCCAGGAAATGACCACACCCAGAAACGCACGGGTGAAAAGACATCTTTAAAAAGACGCGATCACCCGTGTTGCTCTTTTAGAGAAATTGCTCTTTCAGAGAAATGCTCTTTTAGTGCTGAAGCACGCAGGGGAGCTGGCCACCGCACACTCCTAGTGTGGCTGTCAGCAGGAAGACGATCTTTCTCTCCCGGACACCGTGACCACCGCTGCCGCGCCGTAACGCCCGCACTCGCTCGCAGAACACTCTCTTGGAAGGGAGAGCAGTAGCTTTAACCACTACCGCTCGGCTCCGAAGCGAAAGGATAATTGATGCGGTGCATCAGCTGCCTCTTATGCTCACGCTGTGATCAGCGGCAGCTGGATGCAATAATCGCATGCCAATGTCCATTGGCTCGTTTAGTTACACTCGAAGTGGATTGGTCTCTCTGGCGATATCCCAATTTCGTCGGTCATCCGACGTGACTCGGAGTGACCGACTGAAAGGGGAACTCAGTTATCTATTCAAACTATAAATACACTAATTCTAAACTTACAGTGAAAAGTTTGCCATAATACATATTAAATAATTATTAGCACTTTGAAAGGATGTAACAACTGCTGAAACTGGTTCTGCAGGGGATATAACTTTTGATTATTAATAGAGTGATAAAAGCTGTTTTGGAACATTGGGTAATGTGGCACAGCTTAATAAACAAATGTGACCCTGGACCAGGGGCGGACTGGGGCCGAAAAGTGGCCCTGGACTTTTTGGCACAGAGCGGCCCACGAAACCCGGTCCGCAACACATCGCACCACACCATAAATGACTAGCATTCTTTACATTATAATTAGTCTTTCCTGGCGTATATGGCAAATATTATATTTTTGAGAATTTTTATGAGGGACAGTTTAATATCACTATAAATACCTATATTATCAGTCCATATGACACAATGCTTTGGTATCATCTAGAAGACTTGAATAGTGCAGAATGCAGACTGTTTTTATGGTGCCTTTCTATTGGTCATATACAGTATTTGTCCTTTTGCAGGAGCTTCACATCTATCATTTTAAGGAATAGAGCTCCAATTGTGGAAAAGACTATACTTATTAATTATTTTGATGATGAAAAATACAGTAAACAGTACTGTGAAATATATAATGTTACAATTTAAAATAGCTGTCTTCTATGTGAATATATAATAAAATATAATTTATTGCTGTGATCAAAGCTGAATTTTCAGCTTCACTACTCGTCTTCAGTGTCACATGATCCTTCAGAAATCATTCTAATATTCTGATTTGCTGCTCAAGAAACGGTTCTGCTTATTATGAATGTTGAAAATTGTTGTGCTGCTTCATATTTTTGTGGAAAATGTGATACCATTCAGTCTTGGGTAACATTAAAAAATATAAACTTATATTTTTTCTTCAATAAGGTTGCATTAAATTGATTTAAGTGACAGTAAAGTTATTTACACTTATTGTGATGTACTTATATTTCAAATAAATGCTGTTCTTTAACTGAGAACCCTTATACCAATAATAAAAACCATTATTAATAATTGATCACAAATAATAACTGATAATAATTAAGCAGCACATTAAGTAGCATTAAATGATTTATGAAGGGACACTGAAGACTGGAGTAATGATGCTGAAAATTCAGCTTTGATCACAGAAATAAATTACATTTTAAAATATCCTAAATAATAATAAAAAAAACACTCTTTTAAGTGTAATGTTTCATAATTTTATTGTTTTTACTGTATTTTTTTGATCAAAAATAAATAAATAAATAAAAAGCCTTATTATTTCAAACTTTTAACCACCAGTGTGTATATAAAATAATGCATGTGAATTAATAAGCAACTTATTTTTTATTAGGCCTATCATATAAATCACTTTCCTATGCACAGCACTCGAAAGAAAAAGTCTTCAGATGTACAGTGTTCTAGAGTAAGACTGAGAATGATTTTTATAGATTTTTAAACATTTTCAATGCATTAACTCTTATCTCATGTTTGCTGAACACTGCTATATTATGTACATTGTGACGAATAACGTAAATGGCATTAAAATCTGCGTAATTCGAAAAGGCCAGTAATAGTTTGCATTCCTAAAAATTAATATCTGTCCTTGAACATTTTTTTTTATTTTTTATCGTAAACAGTTGGCAAATATTGCTGAATTGTCTCTTCATGTTTAGATGCTTACAGCTTACCTCAGCTCGCATTCAAGTCGCACAGTACAACAGTACATCCCGCCTTCTACACTTTGATTGGCTATTTCTAACATTTTGACATTGACGAGCGCTTATGAGCCGCTGCACTGAGCCGGAGCGCACTAAATTACTTAGAATTTTTGAATCAAGCCGCGCGGCTCATTCGTCTGGGCCGATGGAAGGATATACGTACGTTTACTACAATTCATTTATATATATATATATATATATATATATATATATATATATATATATATATATATATATATAATTTACACAAAGGGCCAGCCCACATTGTACAGCGGCCCACCGGGAAAACGCCCGGTGCTCCAGATGGCCAGTCCGCCACTGCCCTGGACCACAAAACCAGTCTTAAGTAGCACAGGTATATTTGTAGCAATAGCCAAAAATACACTGTATGGGTCAAAATTATAATTTTTTCTTTTATGCCAAAAATCATTAGGATTTTAAGTAAAGATCATGTTCTATTGAAGATATATATATATATATATATATATATATATATATATATATATATATATATATTATTTACAACCATAAATATATCAAAACTTAATTTTTGATTAGTAATATGCATTGCTAAGAACATCATTTGGACAAATTTAAAGGTGATTTTTTGCAAAAAATTTTTGCACCCTCAGATTACCGATTTTCAAATAGCTGCATCTCAGCCAAATATTGTCCTATTCGATGGAAAGCTTATTTATTCAGTTTAAAACAAAAATGACCCTTATGACTGGTTTTGTGGTCCAGAGTCACAAATAATTCCATATTCTAGCTGGGTCAGAATATTTACATTTTTTTTTTTAACCAAGGACCTCTTTCATTCCTCCAAATGGTTTGCGTTTACACCAAAGGATAATGCCATTAAAGATGGGTGCATCTGTGTTTTTATTAAGGGGAAAACTGCTACAAATACACTGCGTAAGTATCTTATTAAACCTCAGTCAGTATTACAGCTTCAAAAATGCACACCACCATTAACATCAGCATTGTTATTACTGTTATCTCATTATTATTCATAGTCGTGAATGCATAATCACACTGAGCAAACACACAAATGCTGGTCCTGCAGCCACCGGATCACTGGAGGCACCTGAGAGGCTGTGGTGCCCTCTGCCTGTGGCAGCACAAAACACAGGTTCTCAGTAAAGTTTCCTGGTCAGGTGCCACCTAGGAGGTGCATTCAATAACATCATCATTCTTGAGTACTGAATCCATCACATGTCCATGAGTTCGCCACGTTTCATCCTCAAGCATCCAGCGTTTACTGTTCCAGTAATAAAAAGATGTTACTACAGTTCTGAGCCGCTGTTCTCCATTGAGTCCTTGGCCATTCATGAAGTTTCATATATAGACAGACCGTGAGCCATCTATTGTTTGTTTATGTTGTTCTGGTGGACAGCCGTCAACCAACACAAGAAATGCAGAAGTTCTCTATGTTTATCTGTGACAGTATGCATTGATGTTACAATACAAAAAGAGTGAAAAATATACATTTTAAGGTCATTCTCAAAGGTATCAGAACCGGAGAGCTGTGTTGTACAATATCAAAAGTTTCACTTAAAAAAAAAAATACATACTATGCTACAGCTGTGCACATGAATATTGTTTGAGCACTATATTTAGACACTTAAAAAAAACATCGAGTAAAAACAGTGGGATACTGGGAAACTCGGTTGTCTTTTTCTATTTTCTACTCTTCAATTTCATCTTAATCTTTCAGAGCACGACCATAAAATACCGACACCATGTAGAACCTCAAAAGAAGCCAATGAAAAACACATTGCCATCAAATACAATGAACACATTTTCAGTAGGCAAATCTTGTTTGGAAACTATTGAAATATTCTTTCTGCTTAGTTTTTACTATTGTGAGGACTTTTTTGCCATCATGCTTTTGCAGATAACAATATAACATTACCGATTTCTGAAAAGTGACAGCATTTCTGAAAATGTTTGATGTTTTTTTGAACCTGACCTACCCATTTCACATAACAATGACATGACAAATTATCTGCCTCTTGTAAAATACATTTGGCAGTTAGTCGCGTTAAATAACTGGAACAAAATTCCTACTCAATCATCAAAAGACATTTGAGTTAATTAAAGTGCAATGTTTTTAACATGCTTCTTCGCAGAAAAGGTGATTGCACCTTAATTCAAATTTCCACATCTGCCACAAAAAAAATGTGGCAATCTTGCCATTTTATGTACAAACCAAAAAAAAAAAAAAAAAGATTAAAAAAAGTGATCACTTATACTATGAATGTATAAGCCTCTTAACAGGCCTCTTAATAAATACCAACAAGGACATTCCAACATTACCCAGAAGGCCTTACACAATTATAAATGGCCCTGTTTTCAGTACAAATGTACATCAAAAGACAAATGACATCTAACACTGTGTCCCAACAAGATGACAAATTTCCAGAGATGTACTATAATTTGTCTGTCCACACTGAAAGTGTAAATGCAAAAACACAAAAGCAAATCAGAGTAAATTTGACGATTATTCATGCACTAACAGAATTACTGTAATAATGAGATGACATCTTTGAGATTGTCCTCTGAGTGGCAATGCTCATAACTTCAAATGAATCCAAGCTGCAAGGACAAAAACTCTGAATTGCACGGAAGATTTTGTCATGCCATTAGGACAGTGTTATTCTTTAAGAAATCAATATAAACTCTACTATGGCTTTTGAGAAAACCATACAGGAAAGATCACTCTAAGTGATTACACATTAAACTTTCTAAATGAATAGAAACTGACAGCAAGATATTTATGGAAGCAAATGACTGTTCACATCACACAAGTTCAAAAATGTTCCTGTCTTCCAAGTCATGGAGAGTCACTCTCATGCTGCAGACCTTTACAGAAATCAAACCTGATTTCATTCCTGGCCATTGAGTTTCAGATTAGATAATGATTGTGACACGCTTAACCTTGCTAAAATAACAATAATTCACAAATTGGAGATAAACACAATAGCTCTATTTCGTCAGATTAAACAAACACTCTTATCAACACAGAAATGAATCACAAGTGGAAACATCATCTTATTCTAAAAGAAAAGTTGGTAACTTTAAAAACAACTGTTTCCAACCATCCCTAATGGTCTTCCGCTCTTTTGTCAAGATTGGCTCTAAATATATCAAAACCACTACATCTGGCAGAGTTATCAAATCTATAACAAATGCGTAATGATTCACCAGCATCAAACAAATCTGCCAAACTAAGCATGCCACAGAAACTCAGAAGCTTGGAGCACATCATTGTAGATCTGCAACATACACTATGCAGGTACATAAATGCAAATGATTCTAGCTAGTTCTATTCCAAAACGTGTCAGAAGTATCTGTTCACAGCATTGCTGTAATGGCAATATAGCAGACATTAGAATAAACTGTTTTCTATTGAGGCAGTTTTCTTTTGTATCAAGTACGGCCATGGCGAAACAACAGTTTGATAAGAATCTTGTCTGATAAAAGTTAACATGTTTATAGCTAGCTACTTAAAATGCATCCAGTTTAATAGCACAGAAATTTGAGTACTGTGGTTTGTTAATGCCACAGTTATTACACTGTAATAACACCAACTTTCCTAAACACTTCCAAGGAAACATGTTTGGTTTTACATATTTTAATACTTTGTTTGGTTTTAAATACTTTTAGAGAAAGGAAAACAAAGAACGTTGACTTTGCGCTATGCTTTGGCATTCACATTTGTGTACCTGTGTAGAGTAACGGTCAACTCAAGGTGTATCTTAAAGACATAGTTAGGTATGTCTGTAAAATAGGGATATTAGATTCTGATCCCTAATGCCTAACCCTATCACACCAGTGCTCTTCTAAACATCAGTGCTCCTTAACACTGTACATAGGCTTGGATTCAACACTTACAAAGTACAGAAACCTCTACCAGTATTAGTAAAAGACTAAAAAAATTGAGTCTGTGCTCTGAATGAGTTTGTGGCCAAAGTGTACAATCACACAATCTTCCACTTCCTGTTAAGATGTTCTCAAGTTTCTCCATATCAATGCTGCTTTCAAGTCACATTGGAATAATTGTATTTAGTGGACACGAATGCCTGTTAATACAAGAATTATGGCGGAAGCTGGTATTGATCAAAATGCAATGTAGTTGTGAAAATGAATTCACATCATAATTTTGAATGGAAAAAGGTGCTTTTAAAAGTAATTACAGCATCAGCCAGCAGGCTAACTAGGCCATGCTAATAAACCAATCCTTGGCCACCTGGCGATCATTAAGTGTGTGAAAATTTCCCATCATTTTATGTGGCAGCACAAGAATGTTAAAATATGTGCTAAAAAGCTTCCAATGAACTTCCAGGAACTTGCCCAATGAATCCATATTATTCCGACCAAATCGTTTGAATTCACATCACATCAAAATTAATATTACAGAACTCGTAAAATCCCCCAAAGGACTTGAAGTCAGCACTAGTGAGTGATACAGATGAACAGTACCAATGGATACATTAAAAGATAAAACGTTTCAGCACACCTCTAGAAGCTTGCCGTCTTATTATTTGTGCACCATTTAAAACTGAAACTTTTTTCAAAAAATATAAATTTGAATCTTATCTGACGCTTCTTAGAAAATATTACTGTAGCAAGTTAAGAGCAGAGTATGCAGTCCTGTTGGTCAATATTCTGTTATTGAACTATAAAAGAACAACGATACTAGAATTCAGACATGTAGAAAACTGTGACGAGTGCAAGTATTCACATCAACTCTTGATTAAAAAAGGGCAGATGGTATTCCGCATTCCACAAATGATGAAATGAGTGATAATGAGGATGCTGAAGATCAGTCTCTCATTCTCTCTATTCTCTATTGGTATTGCCTAAAGATGAGAGTTCATCACGAGGACAGCCAACCCCAACATAGTTCACTTTTCAGCTTCGCTTTAATGTGATGAACTGTTTGAACGCTGATCCCTCTGTACTGATTTTCACTTCATTGCCGGGGTCTATGTCACATTTGAATAGAAAACAATAGGAAGAACAACAAGAACAAGCATGGTGATATTTATATATTCCTTTGTCTGACTTTTTGCATACATCAGTGTTTTGTTGGTTGATGTTTTAATGGTTACGATAATGATGATGATAAGCAACCAGAAGCTCCTCCCCTTAAAATTCAGGAAGTGACAACCTTGCTCAAATGTTATGCAACTGGCAAACAAGCTATAGAGCTACTTCAGGATCTAGCTGGAGTGTAGCTCAGAAATATAGACCAGAAGAGAGGTAGAGTGAGAGGAAAACAGAGGAACAATGAAAATATTTAGCCTAAACAAGACAGGTGAGAAGATCCTTCACATGGCTGTGTTTGTGGAACAGAATTTAATGTAAGACTCTCAGTTCTCAGACAGTGAGAGGGTCAGTGCTGCCTGCAGTGCTGCCTCCTCATCAATACTGTAGTCCTGCAAACGCAGACATAAAAACAGAAAAGAACACACCCAGGTTAGACTACATCACAAAATTAAAAGAAATGCAATTTTGTTTAAATGAAATAAAAAATATTTAAAACCATTTTTTTTTTTTTTTTTTGCATTTCAGTTGTAAAATACCTTGTAAAGAAATTATAGTTTCACCTTTGACAATAGTGTGAACTGCCAAAAACAAAAAAAAACGTGTGCACATGTACTGTATTACAGTAATGAAAATTTTGGAGTGAAAATGTGCTTAACTGTCATAACAATAATGTCACTTAATGGTTTCATTTTCTTTATGCAAAATATCCCATATTTTCTTTGGCTTTTGAGATTAAATGTAACCAAGATATGTTTTTATGAGATTCACTTGAACAGGGAAAAGTTGCTCTTCTTAAGCGAAACTTGGTGAAGGTGAAGTTTGTAAGATTTTTAAATGTCAAAATACATTTTCTTAACCCTGTTTATTGACTAATATAAATATGCCATTCATAGGGTTAAAAGTGTGAACATTGAGGCTCCCAGGCCCCATCAAAACATTTAGAGCAGTCCACTCAGATCTGTCAATCTCTTTTCAGCTCAGCCTATAGTAAGAGTTTGGGACATGGCTACTGTAGCAGGCTGGGCCAGAGGGTGTTTAGCTGGTGTGGGATCACAGCTAAAATGTCCCATGGGAAAAACAAATTCAGATTCAGTTACAGAAGTGTAAGACAAAATTCCAAGACTCGCCAAAATACGGCAACCAGGTAAAACAATGATAAACAGTGGTGGTGCTTTGGAGGAAGTTGGAGGAATTTGATGGAATGTATGGGTTTCAATCAAGACTTGCAGAGCTTCTTCTCGACAGGTAAGTTAAACTCAAGTGTTTGCAACACATGCTAGTTCTTGACTGTCAAGCTACAGATATTGTGATGTGTGAAAGGTTGTGATGAGTGTAAGGGGTGTTTGCAAAGTTGGACTGAAAATATGCTTAATTTTTGCAATTCCTCCAGGTAACACTAGTAGCACATAAATGGCATACTTCACCTTGATACAGGTTCATCAATTGCATGAAGAAAACAAATCTGGTTTAATGTTTTGCGCTGTAACACTAATTTATTTATTAAGTCCACTTCCCTCCTAGATTCTTAATCCTGTAACACATCTGGATGTTTTATTTGCCATAAGGTTTTGTATGAAGTCCCATTACTGTTTGGATACTGCTTTAGAAGGTGGCTGCCTATGTAGGCAGAAGAAAGTAAGGCAGCTCAACATGGTATCGGGAACAGAGCATTAGAATAGAAAATGAAGAATATATAAATCTAAACTATAAGCTTTTTGCCTCCTTACCACAAATGTGTCATAGGAGAATTTGTGCCGGTGGAGAAGATGCTGCAGGAAGTTGGAGCTCTTATAGCTGGGGTCACCCCAAGGCATAGCTGAACATACTGGACATACCTACAAAGATAAAACATAAGAAAAGAGTGTTTTCCAGTAAAGACCATGATCATTTCTTGACTTGGTGCTTGATTTAAAACACTGAAAGAATGGCAGAAAAGCAGATTGGACATTCTGCTCAATATCTCCTTTCGTGTTCCACAGAAGAACAGATATGTTATGGGTTTCGGTCGACTTGACGGTAAGTAAATGCTAGAATTTTCATTTCAGTTTATTGTTCTTATTATCAATACAAGATATTCTGTACAAGTGCATGCATGCCAATAAGAAAAGTGGTACTTGGCACCCCTGAAACTGTAAGGTAACTGACACTCACCACTTTGTTGGGGTCATTGCGATGGCTCTCCATGCAGTGCTTCACTAGTTCCTGTTGGTCCAAGTTGCGAGCGCCACAGTATGGGCACACAAATGTGGAACGGTTTGGAATATTGCTGTTAAAAACAGAATTTTACTATGTCTTAACCATGTGCTCTGATAAACCAGTATCAGATCTACAGTATTACATAATAAGCAGTAGCTCTGGAGCAAAAGAGTAAATAAGCAAATGAACACAGTTGTGTAACAATCTGATTATCAGTGTTCACATGAATAATGCAAATGTGCAGCCAGAGGGTGTATAACTTTGTGTAAATAACCTTCAATTCTATAAGAAATGAGCCAAGAACCTTCTGTTCACATTAGCCATTTGAGGCATTCCTGACCGCCTAGTTTTCAGCAGCTCCTTCCTTTACTCTACAGGGATTTCAAAAACTTTGATGATGTTATGTTTTATTTAAGTCTAATAAACATTAATACGCCAATGAAATATTATTATTGAGTAACTTGCGTTTGAGGCAAAATGTGATCAATTACCCAGCAAACATGAATACAGCCCACTATTTTTTTTTTTTTTTTTTTTTTTTTATTTACAATTATTTTCTGCTGTTCTTATTCCAGCAAGCTACAAGACCATTCACATCCAAAAGAAAAGTCAGCAGAGAAGAAAAGGGTGAAATTTCAGTAAAAATATTTGGCACAAGGCTTAACCAATCAAGTTGTTTCAAGAGCGTGACACACTTTGAATCGTTTACAATGTTTTATGGGAGTGAGCACTGTTGACACGATACTGTAATTCTGACTTTTATTGGTGAATTGGTTAATTGTTTTAAGATTACGGGTAATGTAACTTACTTCCGGGAACCACATTGTCATGCTTTATACTACCAAGAATTACACCTATTACATTAGACTTACATAAATCACATAAATATTTAAAAATAAAACATCCAATTAATTAAACATAATACTAATATTATATATTTACAAATAATGTCCTGAAAGTGTTTGACCAGAGATAATTTTTGTCAGGGGAGCCAGATATCTGCCTTGTTTAGAATTCTGCCATGCAGCTTGAATACCCTGATGGTCTGGCAAAGATGTTGGCTTGCTCAGTGGGAGCCTTTTCATATTTGACTTGCAAAGCCCTATCAGCAAACAGCATGGAAAAGACTTCAACAGACTGAGACATAACTGGATTAATAGATGAGGCTTGGGCAGACAGGCATAGACGATCTTAAGGTCTCTATCACTGTCACCATGACCAGATACTGTTCTGGATCTCCATGGTACCAAGTAAGTACCACAGAAGACAAAGACTGTACAGCTGTGCCCACAATCTTAATGCCACTTTATCAAACAGTATCCAGAGGGCAAGCCTGAATCTAAATACCGATTTGTCTACCGAGATGCCTCCAACTGGTCAGGATTTGAAGCAAGTGTATGATATCCCATAACACTGCTGGTGAAAAAATAAAAATGGCGTCTGAGTGTCTGACACAAGATGAAAGAAGTAAATATAATGGTATCACTACTTTCAACTTAGGACTAGAGATATAAAGACAGTTTTCATTAAAGTCAACAAGAATATCAAAATTGACCTCATATATTTACTTCATAAAATTTGATTAAAATGTAATAACTTGCTCCACCTCTGAAACAACTTTCCTTTTCTGCTGATGTCAACAAGCCTTCGTATTTTTTAACAAATTCATTCCAACCCACTTGTGATAAAGACACTTTTCTCAATCAAATTAATTTCCAAAATAGAATTTATTTCCAAAAATATTCCTGACTAGGGGTGTGCGATATTGACAAAAAAAAATAAAATAATAATAATAAAATAATAATAATAATAATAATAATAATAACTCAATATTTCCTGGGTTTTTATATAATGATAATCAGCAATATTTTGTCGAGTGTTTTTTTTTTTTTTGTGTGTGTGCTAGTACACTGTCACTGTCATTGAGATCTGACTACTAAGGCTTTTCATATTCTGCATATTCTTTGCCTTTCATAGCAGTGACAGTAAGTTTTCCACTAGGAGGCAATATTTGACCCCTTAAATGATTTCCAGAGGATTTTTACCTTTATAATGGTAGCATCTTTTAAAGTCTTACATTTAATCAGTAAATTAATTAGAATAATAAGACACTACAGGGCTGTTACCTGTATCTACAAAATCCATCTTTGCACTGAAGAAATGGCACAGAAGTGGCATTTAGATCTATTTAAACAGATTGTTTAATGCAGCTCAGATAAGACTTGAATGCATTTACAATTGCATAAATAATGTGATGTGTTGCAGGGAGATGCAAAACAGTTCCACTGTTATGTTATTTGAAAAAAATCATTGACATTAAATTAAAAAAATAAATAAATAATAAAAAAGCCAATAAAATATAACTCAAAATTACAACGTATTGTTTATTGAACTGTTTTCTAAAATCAGTATGACAACTGCAGTCATGCTGATATTCAGAAGAAACAGCACTCTTGCTTGTGTGATACTACATAACTATATCATTTTATATATACAAAAAGACAAAACCCTATATATCTTGAATTTTGGTGGCATTCTACTGGCATTCAAATAGGCTACATGCCACAGTGAAAGTGCACACTATAGGCATGTTTTTGTTTGTGACACAATCGATAATGTCAGCTTGCACATCATTGAAACAATAATTGCGATATTATCGGAGACAGTACATATCACACACCCCTAGTCCTGACCCACAATTCATCAGATTGTGGAAGCAAAATGGGTTATGAGTATTGTTTAATACTGAATTTAAATATTCTCTTAACTCTAAAGCCCTCTAAAGCTCACTTGATTTTGTTCTAGATCATCAAACGTGACATTATGGTGTCTTGGAAAGAATCAGTCTGAACCAGTTTCCTGTTAAATCAGTGACTCACTGGGCATTGAGACAGAAATATGTCATAGTGTCACAGACGCGCTATTGAACAAGGTCTCTGTGTTTACTGAAGTAACATTTGTAGGGTGGCATAAAGGTCTGCATTAATAACATGGTTCTGCAATATTTGTGTGATGCTACCACAAACAGTACGATAAACAGTCGTGATGCAAGACTTTTGCAGACAGAGACACAGTGGGAATACACCAACATTCTCTGCTTTGAAGAGCTAATTAATTCTTATCCTCCTCTCGCTTTTCCTGTGCTTCAAAGGAAGAGTGAAGCACGACAGAGACGCACACACATAACTCAACCTGGAGTCATCCGATTGGACTTTTATCGGATTCCTGTCAGCAAAACTTTCTGTCTGTCTTCAACTGTCAGACATCAGTTTGACATCTCTAGATCTAAGTATACCTACACCATTAGTGTTTGGGTCTAAAGAGTACCTGTAAAGAATTAAACGCGTCCTGGATCCATATTTTAAAGCTCTTCACTGCATTTTAACTGTTGTCCCAAAGAGCATTGAGTGCTTCAGAGAAGCATGAGTCATAAGGCAGCATTTGCCTAAGAGAGACTTGTGGGATTGGTTGCTTTTTAACGTAGGGAGAAAGAGGAAATATTCTAAAATGCTGTGTCCAAACCAGTTTCCATTGACGTAATTCTATTGTTTGTCTTGACTGAAAATGTCCTAATTGGCCATGATGATGTTGCATCATGCAATATTTTCATATTTGATGTTACATATACAATGGAGATGGATTTTAAAGTGGATTTTTTTAAAATCACCTATAATAAGGTGGGGGGGAAAGGAGTTAAAAAAAATTTACTAAGTGCTTTTTTTATTTTGTTTTGGATCAAAAAAAGGAAAAATATGTTTGTATTGTGAAGCCTTAGTACAACATAATACAAGATTAAAGTAGTAGTATTTTGAGAATAAAGTCAAATTTACGATTGTAGATTGAGATTCAAGTTGTAATAATTTAGTTTAACTATTTTGAGAAAAAAAAAGAAAAATCACATTATTAAAAGATAAAGTGTGATTATCACAATGAATATAATGGTGTTCCAGCAGCATGGATGTAGAGGACTAAACGTTTAAAAGTTAAAAGTAAACCTGTGCAGTAAAGTTAGTTTCACTTTGGCTGGATATTTAACTTCCTGGACTGTCTGGAAGTGACAGTCTTACATAGTTAACACTAGCACAAATACATTACAAAAATATGACGCCTCTTAAATGCCATCCTTACATAAGAGACGGTGTGAAAATACCACAAAAAACTGCAAACCGTCTGTGGCGTCCAACCTTTCATTCATCACACGTATTTAACCTAAAAACAACAATAAGAAAGGTTCTAATAGTTAAAGTAGGCTCCTACTCTATTAACTGACTCAATTATAAGAACAATAAAACAAATGTTGGTAATGTGATAGCACCATTCCTTTTGTATGTATTTCTAACTTTTAAATTCATTCCAGCTCCCTTCCACTCCCACCTATAAAGAAGAGAGGCACCAAAGCCTAGTGGCCTACACAGCTGATAAGGCCAAATGACAACAAACACCCTTAATAATTTAATTTTATTTTATAACCAAAGGTGTTTTCACCAGCACTGCGGTGTTGAGCAGCATATTGATGTTAGTGTAATCACTTTGAGCATCGAAGAGCACTGCTTGATTGGTGAATGTCTCTGAAGCAAAGTTAAGTCTTAATGTGTAAAACTTTAGTTTGAAAAATGAGAAATTATTAAATATTTTTATTTATCTCTATATATTTATTATGTCAGTAAATGAAAATATTTTTTTAAACATTACACCAAAAGTTATAAGCCATAATGAAGTTACAATAAGTGATTGACATTTTAGCAGTTCATTAACCGACAGAGACTCGCACATTCACGTGAAGTGCATTTTTGTAAAACACATTCCTTTACAACCTTGTATATAGAAAACACTCTTAAGAGTTAAGATCCATAGAGAAAAGCCACCCGTATTGCTGCATTCCACTGTGTCTGCATGGAGAGCTTTTCTTTTGTGTATATTACTATAGTAGTATATTGTGTATATTACCATTGCAAGTCAAGACTAAAGCAGATTCATCATTCATTACTTTTGTTTTCATCTTGAATCCTAAATTCAGAAATCACTTGGGTGAATTGTGCAGGCAATAATTTAAAGTAATAATAAATAGCCTAAGTAACTAAAAAAAAATAAATGAAAATGAGGAGGGAAGTAGGCCAAATCAGTCACCATGGCCAATACGGTCTGCACAATATAGTTAGCAATGCCACGAATATAAGCAACATATTATCATTTTAATCTCATATTGCTATTATTTTTGTAATACTATGACTTTATTTACAGAATTTTTTACTTTATTCCACAAAATTTTACAACTTCAGTATCATATTGCTATAACTTTATTGTTATGATCTTAGTTTTTTTTGTTTTTTTTACATGACACTACAACTACGTCACACTTTTTCAAATATGTGAATTACCATCACACTTATTTAACTGATTTACAAAAATTTAGAGACAAACACATCTGAAAACCTCTTTCCAAAGTGTAGTTAAAAAAAAAAAGTTGATGAGAAAATTGAGGCAACTGATGAAGAGAAAAATAAAAGTTATTACCATGATTATGTCAACCTGACCTTAAATGGTCCCTGGAGCGATGCTTACCTGGGAATGGGTTGTGAGGTGGGGACCACAGGCATGAATTTTGGGCAATTGGCCATCTGTTCCTGAACCTTTGTGCAAGATGAAATATGCGACCGCATTTTGACCAGGGTGACCTGGGATATTCAAAGGGACATAATAAAGCAAAGTGAGTAACTCGCGCTGTGATTTAAGTGTCTCTATTATGCTTTTTTGGATATTACCTTTCATGTAGTGAATAATATAGCTGTTTGTGAATGTAAAAGTTCTGCAAAGATCAAAGTGCATGACAAATGGAGTTATTTCTCAAAAGAAAGAACTGATCCTGAACTGCCTGAAACGAATCATCAGTAATTCAAGACTTACTTCCGTTGAAAACCTATAGTTTGGTTTACAAACTGTAATGTTACATCACTAATTCACGGTAGTGCTTGGTTAACGGGTTAAGTTTTTACTATTTAGCAGTCGTTATTGGAGGTGATGCTGCAATGTATATTATTTATTTATTATTTATTTATTTATTTATTTTTACCTTGGATGAATGTAAACCTATTTTAAAATATCTCCAAAATAAAATTAGGAACAGCATAAAAAGGACACTTTAATACAAATAACACCTTGATTAGGGCATTTAACTTGCAATTATGTACTGTACTGCAAACGGTGTAAATATGACCCTTGCTGGTCATGTTTTAAATCCAGCAGTTATGTTTTGCTGACTTGATAAAACTAAAATATCAAAAAAAAAAAAAAATAAAAATAAAAAATTGCTGAGTCAAATCAAACAAACACAATATAAAGGTTCAGTGGTCTTTCTAAGCTCGCAATGGCAAATCAGGGCACCTCAGTGTGTCAGATTGTAGTTGCTGGGCTGTGCTTGTTTTGCTTTAACTTTTATTTACCATTAAACTATCACTGCAGTTTTGAAAGGCTCCTGCGGGAGAGACAGGATGTCGTGCTATAGTGTCCCTGAAGCAAGCTTTAGTGTAAATGCCTTACATAATGACAGCTGCACTGTTCAGAGAAACATGCCTTGTGGTACTATGCCCAGTTTTCTTTTTTTTTTAATTCATATTTGTTTGCGCAAGCACAAGAACTAACCTTTTTGCTGCACCCTCTACATGGTGCCTTATATGAAGAGAGCTGCTTCTCCACGCTGGAGGATTTGTCCACTTTCTTTGGATCAAAAGGCATGCGGCAGAGTGGACAGAGAGGCGATGTCACCTGCAGACATGGCTGTAGACAGTCCCCACAGAAACTGTGAACACACACAGACACACAGACACAAACATATTACAGATCTATCTTAAAGTTCTCTCTTATTATTTTTTTCTCATTATTATCTGTTTACAATATTCAGTATACATCACTGTTATGTACTTTTCTGAAAAGGGATTCATAATTTGGACCAAACAGTCATTTTTGTCAAATCGATTCAAAATATCTAATCCTATAGTCTAGAGCATCTAAACGATGAGGAAAAAATACCTCAGGTTCTTAAAGTGACAACAGTCTGCTGCTGTCTGTGTCATTTATTGTTCACTAAACAATAAAAGAAAAAAGGAAATAACTTACTGCTCTTGACTAATTAACTATTGTATATTTAATAAGAATACATTTATATTTTATTCATACGGTGAAGACTATGCAGCTTTTTATGTTTATATTTGATTATTCAATTTCTGAATTATTTCTTACTACAAAAAATTTATTGTATTTAATTTGTATCTTTTTTCTATTGTAGGCTATTTGTTATATAAAAAATAACTATATTGCGATATATGTTGTTATTTTGAAATAAAATTTCTCATATTGTGAAATAAGAATGGTCATAGATTAGAATGATTTCTGAAAGATTATGTGACACCGAAGACTAAAAATTCAGCTTTGCCATCATAGAAATAAATTACATTTTAAAATCTATTACAATAGAAAACAGTTCCTTTAAATTGTAACAATATTTCACAATATTACAGTTTTTACTGCATTTTTTTCATCAATTAAATTCAGCCTTGATGAGCATAAGAGACTTATTTCATCAAAAAAAAAAAATTATTCAGTACGTTTTCGATACACTCAAAATGTAAAAACTCAATTTTCAACCTCTTTCCTTTATCCATCTCATATAGTGAACAAACTGACCACTTTTCATAATCTAATCAACTCTAAATGCATAATATCAAGTTGCAGCCTGACCCTTTCTACATCAAATACCCTGTTTCATATAGAAATACGATTTTTTTTTGCAGAAGTAAAAAAAAAAAAAAAAAAGGAAAAAAAAAGTGGTTTCAGGTTGACCTCAGAATTGCTATTAAAACATACGAATGCTCTAATGATTAGTTATAATGCTATTTTTATGATCATGACAAAAATCATATAGCATATGAATACCAGCCTTCTGCTAACAGTAAGATAGCTGCTTTGATCACAACAAAAAGCAAATCATGAATTATCACAATCGTGCCTTTGAGTAAGGCACTTACTTTCATATTTTTCCAGAAGGACTTGCTCCTGTAATAAGTGTACTATAAGTGGCACTGGATAAAAGCGTCCACTAAATGTTTAGTAACTGCACAAGCCTCTGAGGAGAACAACAATTTTGAACCACTGAACTCTGGCTGGCAGGCAACGGGCCTGTGAATAGCTGAACAAATGCTGATGTATCAGACTATCAGGCATTTAGCCATCACCTTTCAAGCTGGCGTGACTCAGCACGGGGTCCAAATACATGGCAGCATCAGCAAAAAATGGCTAGTGAACTTGCGGTGGCAGCCTTGACACATTCTGACTGATGAGGCAAGAGTTTATGGGACTGTAAAAGCAATGAATCATTTCGAGTTTTTTTCCGCTAGGCTTACGCTGTGTTTTATGGTATGTTGAATCCAGGGCCAGGGCCAAACAAGAGCCACTCCATCACAGTCTACACTGAAACGCGGCACTGACTGACTCATGAGGGAACTGGAAGTGAAGGTCAGTTGCTAAGTGTAGTGTTGCATCTGCAAAGCGTGTCATGCTGTAATTAAATAACTGCTTTCAGCCCTCTTGAGTTTTGGTCAAATAAGCATACGCCATGTCTGTTTTTATTTTTATGGATTCTTTTATGATTTAAATTAAATTTATTATCAAAAATGGTGGTAATCAAATGAATGCATAAAACTTTAACCATTTCATTAATCTTTTAAAATGTAATTAAATTAAATTTGAACGATTCCTTGCTGTTTTTGGCAAAGTACTCTACAATATAAGTTTACAGCTTATATTAAAACATGGAAGAAAAATTTTAATATTCCTTAAAAAACAATGTTTTAATAAACTGTATTATTATTTTTATTATAAAAGTACATTCCATTGTATGATAGTAATAATTTTTTGTCATGATATCTTCAAGTTAAACCAAACTTTTATTTTTTCGGGTTGTAGTGAAGACCTTCGAGTGTCTATGTGTATCTGACGATCAAATTTTATCAAATGAAATGCTGAAATGGTCGTGAATAAAACTCTCAGAGCAGCTCTGAAGCTCATCTGAAGTTCACAATGAGATGGCAGATGCTAAAAACACAAAAAGCATCACACATACTAGAGCATGTGTAGTGGGAGTAAACAAAACAGCACTGCTCATTCACACAGAAACACGCAGAACAGGCAGATTTCTTTCAGTCTTTTTTGAGGTTTAATATTCAAAGACACAGTCTATTTCATGGTTGTATTAAGTGTACAGCCCTACTTGATTTATCCAAATGTTGCCAAATTCCATTACATTCCATGTAATACAGCATTTTTTTTTTTTTTTTTTGTGACTGGATTCCGCAATTCCATGTGTTTTCCAGATTGTAAATCTTAGGTCCTTACACTTTCAATACAGCTTAATACATACTGTGAACTATGCACATATTTCTTTACATTTATTTTTGGCCCTTTTCCACCTGTTTTTTTTTTTTTTTTTCAGTGAGAAGATGGGAAATTATGTTGGGAAGACAAGGATACAAAATAAGAATGTCACAAGCTAAATTACCTGCATGAACACTATGGCTAAATGCCTAGAAACATGTAGAATTATCTAGCCACAGTTCTAACATTCACATTGAATTTGCAAACAATTATGATCAATAATAGAATCAAATATTTTAAGAAAATAACAAATGAACGAACGAATGAATGAATGGATTTTATTTTGCCATTGTACTAAAGTTTGTATTTTATTTATTTTTTAATATTTCCTTGAAAATATTACCTTTATGTTAAGAGTAGGAGGAGATGTAACTGGAAGAAAAACATTTTCATATTTAAATTAAAATTCCTTTTTTCAGAAACTTACATTTATTGCTTACTTATAAAAACTTATGACAATATAATAATTAATCTATTTGTAAAAAGCTTTTCACAATGCATACTGTACTTTCAAAGAAGCTTCACAGAAAATTAATGTTTCTACATTACAAATAATAGAGATCTATTATCAGAAGTGAATGTGTCAAAGTAATGTCTATTTGTCATAAATGTACAGTTTTAACATGATACAAATCATGCAATTAGTTACCATATATTTAAGCAAAAACAATGACTACATTAAAGCAATGATAAAGCTATGATTACAAATCAAAAGAAAATTTGGCAAAAAAAAAAAATAATTCTAAATAATTGGTATTACATTAGCCACTGGCACCTCTGCTCTCTAACTATTATTAGTAGCATAGGCCATTAAAGAATTCAAATCAGCTGACCAGTGTTTATGATTTTTGGTGGGAAAAAAATAATCCCATCAAATGTCATTCCCTTTGTGAGAGTTTCACTGAGAAAGAGAAATGACCTTGTTTCTAGTTTGAGTGTTGCTGACTCGGTCCTGCTCCATTGTGCTGCTGTTGAGCATTGCAGACATAATGAGAGCAAATGAAAGCAGGTGCTGGTGGTGAGTTGGGCTTGAGGCTGCTTAGGCCTCCACCCATCTGCTGCCTCTTTCCCTACAATCCCGGTTTTTCACTGCTTAAAGCCGAGCAGGATGGCTGCCCTTCCTCCCTTAGGAGAATGGAGCTTTTTCCATAGCTTTGTAAACATCAGGGAAAGAGAGAATGACTCCTAAACAGACAGAATGTTCCAGACAGGACTTGGGCAGGAAGTCTGATGGTCAGAAACAACAGACAATAATTTGACAAGCTTTCTTTCACAGATGCCATCCTCAAGCAGCAAGTACAAAAGAGACTTTACATAGAAATCAGTGATTTCATCATTGTGTGTTTCAAATAGCATACTACTGTACCTACTATTTTTGAAAGAAAGTAATATGTATACAGTGCACAATTTGCAATTTCAGCATAGAATTCCCAGATTACCTTCCAATTTCTGTGTATAAAATGAACATAACTGTGAATTTTAACTTCTCACTGGCATAAGCTGAAACTTTTTACACAAACATAAAAACAATTGAATTAAACATACATAGTGAGATCATGTGACAAATGTAAAGTTTCAAATATTAAATATTGTACACAGTCTCATAATATTTTTTTTTAAATCTCCATTATATGCAGCATCCACACACACACATATATATATGCATACATATACATATATACACACATATATATATACATATATATATATATATATATACACACACACACACACATATACATATACATATATATATATATATACATATATATATATATATATATATACATATATATATATATATATATATATATATATATATATATATATATACACACACATACATATATATACAGTGGGGCAAAAAAGTATTTAGTCAGCCACCAACTGTGCAAGTTCTCCCACTTAAAAAGATGAGAAAGGCCTGTAATTTTCATCATAGGTATACCTCAACTATGAGAGAGAAAATGAGAAAAAAAAATCCAGAAAATCACATTGTAGGATTTTTAAAGAATTTATTTGCAAATTATGGTGGAAAATAAGTATTTGGTCAATAACAAAATTTCATCTCAATACTTTGTTATATACCCTTTGTTGGCAATGACAGAGGTCAAACGTTTTCTGTAAGTCTTCACAAGGTTTTCACACACTGTTGCTGGTATTTTGGCCTCTAGAGCAGTAATGTTTTGGGGCTGTCGCTGGGCAACACGGACTTTCAACTCCCTCCAAAGATTTTCGATGGGGTTGAGATCTGGAGACTGGCTAGGCCACTCCAGGACCTTGAAATGCTTCTTACGAAGCCACTCCTTCGTTGCCCGGGCGGTGTGTTTGGGATCATTGTCATGCTGAAAGACCCAGCCACGTTTCATCTTCAATGCCCTCGCTGATGGAAGGAGGTTTTCACTCAAAATCTCACGATACATGGCCCCATTCATTCTTTCGTTTACACGGATCAGTCGTCCTGGTCCCTTTGCAGAAAAACAGCCCCAAAGCATGATGTTTCCACCCCCATGCTTCACAGTAGGTATGGTGTTCTTTGGATGCAACTCAGCATTCTTTCTCTTCCAAACATGACAAGTTGAGTTTTTACCAAAAAGTTCTATTTTGGTTTCATCATTCTCCCAATCCTCTTCTGGATCATCCAAATGCTCTCTAGCAAACTTCAGTCGGGCCCGGACATCTACTGGCTTAAGCAGGGGGACACGTCTGGCACTGCAGGATTTAAGTCCCTGGTGGCGCAGTGTGTTACTGATGTAGCCTTTGTTACTTTGGTCCCAGCTCTCTGCAGGTCATTCACTAGGTCCCCCCGTGTGGTTCTGGGATTTTTGCTCACAGTTCTTGTGATCATTTTGACCCCACGGGGTGAGATCTTGCGTGGAGCCCCAGATCGAGGGAGATTATCATTGGTCTTGTATGTCTTCCATTTTCTAATAATTGCTCCCACAGTTGATTTCTTCACACCAAGCTGCTTACCTATTGCAGATTCAGTCTTCCCAGCCTGGTGCAGGTCTACAATTTTGTTTCTGGTGTCCTTTGACAGCTCTTTGGTCTTGGCCATGGTGGAGTTTGGAGTTGGACTGTTTGAGATTGTGGACAGGTGTCTTTTATACTGATCAAACAGTTCAAACAGATGCCATTAATACAGGTAACAAGTGGAGGACAGAGGAGCCTCTTAAAGAAGAAGTTACAGGTCTGTGAGAGCCAGAAATCTTGCTAGTTTGTAGGTGACCAAATACTTATTTTACCGAGGAATTTACCAATAAATTATTTAAAAATCCTACAATGTGATTTTCTGGATTTTTTTTTCTCATTTTGTCTCTCATAGTTGAGGTATACCTATGATGAAAATTACAGGCCTCTCTCATCTTTTTAAGTGGGAGAACTTGCACAATTGGTGGCTGAGTAAATACTTTTTTGCCCCACTGTACATATACATATACATATATATATATATGCTGTCAATTGATTAAAAAATTTTAACTAATTAATCACACTTTTTTTTTTCTGAAATTAATCGCAATTAATCTCACCTAACAATAAAGTTTTTAAATATAAAAAAGTCTCCCATTTGATCTGTCATGTGATGTTGCAATGATACGTTGTCATGAAAGTTTACATTCTAAATTTAGATTTTATGTACATTATAATTGCTGCTCACACATGCAGCCTAGCGTTTGGAAGAAATCTAGTGTCTTTGCATACCGTGCATATTTTTTTGTGTTCAGATGTTGATTTAGAATGTTACAAGTTGTGGAAGGATTCATGAGAGGAAAAGAAAGCCATGTTGATTATTAGAACAAATAAAAAAACAACACTGACCCATATGAACCATGTAGCCTTCCCATCAGAAAATCCAAAAAGCTATTTGCAGTGTACAGTATCTCACAAAAGTGAGTACATTTCAGCAACCATTTTAGTATATCTTGTCAAGGGACAATACTATAGAAATGAAACTTGGATATATTTTAGAGTAGTCAATGTGCAACTTGTATAACAGTAAAGATTTACTGTCCTCTGAAAATAACTCAACATATGGCCATTACTGTCAAAAAAGCTGGCAACAAAAGTGAGTACACCCTAAGTGATAACAGCTATACGTCGTTTAACCATGCAAAGCCACATGTCCTATTCATCATGCTCATGTTTTTGTCTGCTTGATAGGACTATACAAATTTGTGTATCTTGTATTAGAGCAGTTAAAATTTGGTGCTTTGAGTACAATCCTCTCAAACTGACCACTGGATGTTCAACATGGCACCTCATGGCAAAGAACTATCGATTTGAGACGATTTGAGAATTAGAATTGTTGCTCTCCACAAAGATGGCCTAGGCTATAAGAAGTTTGGTAACACCCTGAAACTGAGTTACAGTACAGTGGTCAGGGTCATACAGAGGTTTTCCAAGACTGGTTCCACTCGGAACAGGCCTCGCAAGGGTCGATCAAAGAAGTTAGGTCCTCGTGCTGTGCGTCAGGTGCAGAAGCTGGTTTCAAAAAACAGACACGAGTGCTGCCAGCATTGCTTTAGAGGTTGCAGAAGTGAAAGGTCAGCTTGTCAGTGCTCAGACCATACACCACACACTGCAACAAGTCAGTTTGCACGGCCGTCATCTGAGAAGGAAGAATCTTCTGAAGCTGGCTCACAAGAAAGCCTGCAAACAGTTTGCTGAAGACAACCTGCCCAAGAGCATGAATTACTGGAACCATGTCCTGTGGTCTGATGAGACTAAGATAAACTTGTTTGGCTCAGACGGTGTCCAGCATGTGTGGTGACGCCCTGGTGAGGAGTACCAAGAAAATTGTGTCTTGCCTACAGTCAAGCATGGTGCTGGTAGCATCATGGTCTGGGGCTGTGTGAGTGCTGCAGGCAGGCCCGGATTAAGAATTCAGAGGCCCCTGGGCACAATGTCTTGTCGGGCCCCCCCACACCCACACAAACATATATGACAGCTAAACACAATCAAGGTTTTGAATTATAGGGTACTATTTGCTGGAAATACCTCTAGCTTATAGAGGATTTACACTGACAGTTTACAGCCTATGATCGTATCCTCTATCATACAGGATTTACATCACATGATTGCAACAATGCTTTCCTGGACCAGCAGCAATCTTTGCAATAAGTGTAAATAGTAATTATGCTATCTATACTTTATATTGGCAGATACTATTTGCACCTCAGTATTTTTGTACATTAACTGGATGCAATAATAACACAGGGCCTCATTCATGAAACATGCATAAATATGTGAGTAAACTCACAGTAATCTGCATGTAAAACAGACCTTCCCGAAAACTCTCCTCCGGATTCACAAACGTTCATAAACTTCAGATTTGATAGTTAAACATGCATATGTTAATGAATTCCAATCATTCGTAAGGGCGCGCGTGCACGCTTGTTCACAATAAGCATAATCCCCGCCTATGAATTACAACTACGTAAGTTACGTGTCCAGAAACACAGTGGAATATTTCAGAGTCCTTTCTCAGGTTTGGTTCCAGTATATTTCATAAATGTAAAAAAGACTAATAGGTCATATGCCTAACAATAATATTCAATTAACTTGTCCATCATCAGTGCTCTTCTGAAAACGGCCAGCTGGTGGCGCTTGAGAATGCTTTGGTGGCACAGCATTTTTCCAGCTGACGATTTGATGTGGAATATCCACGGCAGTAACGTATTACTAGTATCTAATTTTGAAGAATATTACTGAATATAAAAATGCAGTATATTATAATGCAGTACAAATAACCAGTAATAACTTCTCTATTGTTGTTCAGTCATTGTACAAGTAGGGCAGTTGGTCGGTGTAGCGTTTGTCCTGCCCCTCCTCCATTGATTGGACGGCTGGGTAAAAAGTTAAAGTGACGAGCGCTGCGTTTATGAAGGATTTACACAAAAATTCGTTCTGCTCGTATTTCATGAATGAGGCCCATAGAGTATAAGTAATCATTTATAGCTCTGCAAAAGGCGAATTTGAACCCAGGTCGATCGCATCAAGATACAATTCTGTGAGTCTGACGCGCTACTGCTTGCACCACTGAAGCCGCTGAATTGACTGTTCGCAAAAAGCTTGACTGACAGGTGATCTGACCAATCAGAACGCGGATATTATGTGCCGCCGCTGCTATCCACTATCTTGCCCGACAGCTACGGTCTGTCTCCATAGAAATACATGTTAAAACGGGGTAAAAGAGATCGACTGAATTGAAACTTTTTCAATATAACTAAATATAAAAACGTGCGGAGGGTTAAGCTGTGCTGTTGTTGGCTGCCACGGTAACGGCAATAGGCTAAGGTATTCCTTTAAAGTACTTGTTTTGCGTACCAGAAAACCTGTCATGTCTGGCGCTGTATGCATGGCTTGCAGCGCTTAAGTTAAATACTGAGTGTTAAATAATAAAATAATATGTTAAAGGGGTCGTATTATGATCTTTTACAAAGTCTTGATTTTGTTTTAGGGGTGTACTAGAACATGCTCTCATGCTTGGTGGTTCGAAAAACTAATTATTTTTCACATAATTTACATTATTACAATACCATTCTCCCCAGTCTGGCACAGACGGCTCGATTAGTTCCGGGTTTGATGAAGGCCCGCCTTCCGAAAAACGAAATGTGTTGTGATTGGTTAGCTGTCCAAGTGCACTGTGATTGGCGAACAGCTAGGCAGAACGACTAAAACCAAATTAATTCTCTGCCAGCGGGAGGTGCTGTTGGAGCGGGAGAGAGCGAGGTTTCCCCGGTAACGCTGTACACAAAGCAGAGCTCCGCTCACAAATCCTGCTTTATCAGACATTACATGCAAGATGAAGATTTTCTGAAGACAGTCGGTTTCCATCAGAAACAAAGTGATATAAAAACACCCGCACCGGGTTTCGATTTTGAAACGTGCATTCGAATTTCCGCAGGCGGGATTTATTTTAATGATTTATTCTAATGGACCAATTTGTGATGTCACAAATACAGGAAAACAACTTTGTAGTCCAAACGAGCCGTTCGTTGTAGTTCTTGAAAAGGGATTTTTTCCAAAATGAAATATCTCCCTTTGGAGTGGACTTTGAGATTTGTAACTTTGTAGATCTTTTTTATGTCCAAACATACACACTGACTAAAATTCAAAAAGTGAAAAAGCATAATAGGACCCCTTTAAAACGTGTGCTCTTATCATTCTGTGGACAAAATCCCATGAACTTCGCCCTGATCGGGAGCTGTATATGCACGTGCGCTCATCTGTTTTCAATGCAGGTTAACTGCGACGCTTCATGTCGTCTTCCCACTCATTAAACTATGACCGGTCCTTTACAGCAAAAAGACGGTCACTGCGACACTCTAAAGTAATGAAACTATGACACTATGTACTTTTTTAAAACCAGTTTTATAGGGTTCACGTTATATTGTTGGCTCGGAAAATATGTAAATGCGCATGTCCAGTAGCTGCAGCTGTATCCCTTCTAGCCTTAACCATAAATCAGACAGAAAAGCAGATTAACTTCAGTGGACCTAAACTTAAAATGATGTGTTCCGCGATTGAAATAAAACACTTTCTGATTTTTATTTTGTGCTTTAAGTAAATATGAAAAGACGATCGGTTCATGTGTTTGAACTGAGGCAATACAGTGATCTATCACGACACACTGAAGAGCCACAAAACGGTATTTATTGTTTGAATTTATTTAAAATGACTCAATTTAAAAGCTGAGGGTCCTGAGACCTTGTTTCATATCAGAAGTAACCTGCTCTGTCTTCTCTGTCGGTGTGTTGTCAGTTTTCTCTTTGCTCTGCGATGTATTTCTCACTGCGTGAGAACATGATTTGTAGTGTGAGAGCGGCACTGTTTGTCGATCATGGCAACAGTAACTAAGGGTGGGCGGGTTTTGCGAACGGTCAATTGAATGTGTGTTTTTTTAATCTTGAGTGTCAACCAGACATTGCTGGGCGGAGCTAGTGTAAATAGCGTTTGCTTACTTAAAGACACTGATTTTTTTTTCTTCCCCTCGCTTGGGCCCCAAGTGCTCATGGGCCCCTGGGCCAGTGCCCATAATGCCCACTGGATAATCCGGCCATGGCTGCAGGTACTGGGGAGCTGTGCTTCATTGAGGGAAACATGGATTCCAACATGTACTGTGACATTCTGAAGCAGAACATGATGCCCTCCCTTCAGAAACTGGGCTGAACGGCAGTTTTCCAACATAATAATGACCCCAAACACACTGCCAAGATGACAACTGCCTTACTGATGAAGCCGAAGGTGAAGGTGATGGAGTGGCCAAGTATGTCTCCAGACCTGAACCCTACTGAGCACATGTGGGGCATCCTCAAGCTGAAGGTGGAGAAGCGTCATGTGTCTAACATCCAGCAACTCTGTGATGTCATTATGGAGGAGTGGAAGAGGATCCCAGCAACAACCTGTGCAGCTCTGGTGAATTCCATGCACAGGAGGATTAAGGCAGTGCTAGATAACAATGGTGCCCCTACAAAATATTGACACTTTGGACACAGTTTTGACATGTTCACTTAGGGTGAACTCATTTTTGTTGCCAGTTATTTGGACAATAATGGCTATATGTTGAGTTATTTTTTGAAGACAGTAAATTTGTACTTCTATACTAGCTGCACATTGACTACTCTAAAATATATCCAAGTTTCATTTGTGTAGTATTGTCCCTTGAGAAGAAATACTAAAATTGTTACTGAAATGTGAGGGGTGTACTCACTTTTGTGAGATACTGTAATTCGGTACACTATTCCACACATCCTCCTCCTGTTAAAGTAGAACAGACATGTTCACAATCTGACTTACTACTGCAGAATATATAATTGTTTTGTTATATTGATTGGTCCAGATAAAGTCACATAAAAATAAGTGGGGCAGACTCATTCTGCTCCTATGGCTCTCAATTACATTTTTCACCATCATTTACATTAGAAAAAAAGAGGGGATCAGCAGAGCAGAGCAGAGCAGAGGACCCTCTGTCTAGGGTTGTGCCGATTGACCAGGGGTCGGAAACCTTTTTGGCATGACATGCCATTTTTAATTTTTCTGGTTAACCACTGTGCCACTTCGCTGCCCCACTGCGGGTACGTCGATGGTCCCGCTGGTCCTGCTTGTACGGTGTCTGGGTGCCTGGCTACCCAAACCTTCTCGCTGTCTCCTGCGGACCATCAGACTCGGCTATGCGACTCAGTTCGCCCAGTGTCCCCCCGAGTTCAGCGGCATCTGCTTCACATCAGTGAAGGCGGCCGATGCTCCTGTCTTGCGTGTGGAGATCGCAGTCCTACTGGCGAAGGATGCGATAGAGCCGGTCCCTCCAGCCGATATGAAGATAGGGTTTGACAGGCCCTACTTCACTGTACCCAAGAAAGGCGGTGGGTTACGACCGATCTTAGACCTGCGTGTCTTGAACCGGGCCCTTCATCGTTTACCGTTCAAGATGCTGAGGCAGAAACGCATCTTCTGGTGCATCCGTCCCCGAGATTGGTTTGCAGCAATCGACCTGAAGGACGCGTACTTCCATGTCTCGATCCTTCCGCGCCACAGGCTATTCCTGCGGTTTGCGTTCAAAGGACATGCAAAGGACATTTCAGTACAAGGTCCCTGTCGCCCCGTGTCTTCACGAAAGTTATGGAGGCAGTCCTTGTTCCCCTGTGAGACCAGAGCAGAGCATTCTCAACTACCTCGACAACTGGCTCATACTAGCTCAGTCTCGGGATCAGTTGTGCGAACACAGGGACTCGGTGCTCTCGCACCTCAGCCAGTTGGGCCTTCGGGTCAACTGGGAAAAGAGCAAACTCTCCCCGACGAAGAGGATCTCTTTTCTCGGTATGGAGTTGGACTCGGTGGAACAGACAGCACGCCTCACGCAGGAACGTGCTCAGTCAGTGTTGAACTGCTTGAATACGTTCAAGAGCAGGACGGCAGTCCCACTGAAACAGTTTCAGAGGCTCCTGGGGCATATGGCAGTTGCAGTGGCAGTCACACTGCTGGGGCTGCTCCATATGAGGCCACTTCAACACTGGCCCCATGGCCGAGTCCCGAGGTGGGCGTGGCAACGCGGCAATCACCGGGTCCAAGTGACACTGGCCTGCCGCCAAACCTTCATCCCGTGGTCAGACCCTGCATTCCTTCGGGCAGGAGTGCCCCTGGAGCAGGACTCCAGGCATGCTGTGGTGTATACGGATACCTCCACCACCGGCTGGGGGGCCACGTACAACGGGCATGCAGTGTCGGGTTTGGACGGGCCCCCATCTGCCTAGAGTTGCTAGCAGTACGTCTTGCCTTGATCCGTCTCAAAGGGCGCTTAAGAGGCAAGCATGTGCTGGTCCACACGGACAACACTGCGACCGTTGCATACATCAACTGACAAGGTGGTCTACGCTCCCGTCGCATGTCGCAACTCGCCCGTCACCTCCTCCTCTGGAGTCAGAAGCATCTGAGGTCGCTTTGTGCCATTCACATTCCGGCCCTGCACAACCGGGCAGCCAACGAGCGGTCACAAGCTGCGCTCCCCGGGGAATGGAGACTCCATCACCAGACGGTTCAGCTGATTTGGAAACGTTTCGGAGCCACTGTTTGCCTCTCCAGAGAACTCTCACTGCCAGTTGTTTTACTCCCCGACCGAGGGAACACTCGGCACGGACACACTGGCACACAGCTGGCCGCGGGGGCTTCGCAAGTATGCGTTTCCCCCAGTGAGCCTTCTTGCAAGGTTTAGCGGCAGCTGGATGCAATCATCGCATGCCAATGTGCATTGGCTCATTTAGTTTACACTCAAAGTGGATTGGTCTCTCTAAGCGAGATCCCAAAGTCGGTCATTACCAATGTGACGTCTCCGTTCCCTCCTTCAGGGAACGAGGGTTACATACGTAACCGAGACGTTTTCAAGTCGATGAACATTTTGGTGCTGAACTGCACCTACTGCTCCTACAGACAAACCACAGCTGTATAAATGTCATACAGTGGTCAAACAGGATAAACTAAAAAATACTGCTATTTCTGTAGATGAATAAAATAAGAACACGGTTCACCTCAGGTAAAAATATAGTAAATGAAAGTAAACGACAGTAAACAAAAAATATAATAAAACAAACCTCCTGCTGTTGTGGCCCTTGAAGGCTACAGAGGTCCATTGTTCTCTCTGATAACAAACATTTCAATATTACATACATATCAGCAGTGTTCATTTTTCTTTTGAAAAAAAGCAGGCAACTATTGCTCCTGTTTTGCAGCCAAAAGATGTAATTTGGTGTATGTTATACTCATTCACCTCTCTAAACTTAAGAATATGGAATAAATAATACACAAATAATACTGAGCACAAACAACCATTTTTGCTGTGTCATATCAGAGTAGCTATTAATTTAACATTTAAAGTGTTCCCAAGTTCTTATTGTTGCTTTGATATACTTGTAGGATTCCTGTGGCAAAACAGACATAGATACACCATTGAATCAACTCATCACGAGGTCTAAACTAATCATCACTATCACGTGACGTCAATACTCTGAGTCAGTTCCTGTCAGCGCCTCGCCGTTATCTGCTCAGAGAAGTGATAAAACTAATTTGATCAGGAAAACAACAAAAGCTCTTTTTGTATCAAGAACTAAGGAGTTTGTTCATGCGACACGTGGTTGAGATACCTCGTGATCGCAATGTATGGAACTAGTATATCTACAGGAAAGGATAATTAAATTAACTGATAACCTCAGGCCTGCAAACACACAGAGGATCTATACAGCCCGACATCCCATGACCCGCACTGTTGACCACCTGCTTCCTGTTCTTCTGCACTTTCAGTTCTTTTCTTTACAAACAAAAGACCCAGAACCTTGCATGATGATTTGTAAAAGACAACCATTTAAGATCATTTAAAGTATTAGAGCAATATACTCCCAAACAATATGCTCTATGATTGATATGTTATTGCAACCAATGAAGTCTAATCAACGTGGTAACCCTTTTCAGTATATAAAGTTAGGAAAGTGTATGCCAGATAACCGGTGTTTAGTGTGGCGTGAAAGCTTGTTTTATTAGCAACAACTTGGTGTGAATGAAATGATGATTTTCAGTATCATACGCATGATTATAACATTTTATATAAATCTGCTAGGATATTTTCTCCATGTAATAAATTGAGTAGCATGTGATTCATGCATGATAAAGGAACAGTACGGGGCGAGGTTAAAGACCTGCAACAACCTCTGATTAGAAGACTGCGCCGTGGGATGGACAAACTCAGCTCTGTCAAGACCCCATTGTCCGAAGAGATTCAGGGCTCTTTCGCCTTCTTTTGATTGCGCTCCAACTGGCGCTCACTCGCCACACCATCATGCGATTGGGTCACTCAGAACTCTGAACACTCCGTTGAAGCTTCGTGACTGCCTAAATCTTCAAAGTCTAAAGCCACTCAAACAGACTCTCCGAAGAACTTCCAGCGCGCCGTCACGTCACAAGGAAACCAACCAATCACCGCAAGGGCTTCCCGAAAGACGTCATCCAAATGACAGATCGGCAACCAACCAGCGAAGGGATTTCCTCAATCAGGAAAGGAAACCCCGCTGTCAGCTGTCAACTCGAACGAAAGTAGCAAACAAATCACCATCTCTTGCTGAACTGGGCGAATTGATCTTTAAGCAGTAATGATAAGCTAAGGATCTCTGCTTATGATTTTCCTTAGGTCGAATTTAACGAACTAGCAAATGAGTGCTAGACTTTTCGGACTTCCTTCAAATTGCAATAACTCTCAACCTATGAAACGTTTGTGTGTGTATGTGTGTGTGTGTGTGTGTGTGTTTTAGCTTAGTTTAATGTGCCGCAGAATAGCGAATAAACTTTTGTTTCATTTTAAAGAGCAGTGTTTGTGTTTTGTGCTTGATCAGTTACAGATCAGTCCCTGCCTTGCGCTGTCGATCCTTTGTTACCTTGCTCAAAATTAATAAGATTACCATTTTGTTTGTATTGTCATTGGTCACGAAGTAATATAAACAGAATTGTTAAGATATACTGATTTTAACGCTCGCTGGACGAATAGTTGATAAAGTATAAGCTCTAAATTTTTAATCAGATCAATTTGAAGAAATCAACATCGAATCTTTAAGAATCGATTGCCTAAAAGCTGAGATAAGAGCTCTCACAGTGTAAGCTTAAGAACTCATTTGTTCACACTGAAACACATTGAAACCTCCATTTGCCAAGATTCCAGCTTTGCGTCTTTCCTATAATGCCTGGTGAGGTTGGAGAACACCTGACAAGAGATCATAGACAATTTTTTCTATACAGAATCTCCCCAGATCTATCAAATTCCAAGGTCCATGTTCATGTACTCTCATCTTAAGTTCACCTCACTAATTTTCTATAGGGCTCAGATCAGGGCACTGTATTGGCCATGACAGAACCTTAATTTTGTGCTCAGTGACCAATTTTTGTGTTGATTTTTTATTTTTGTTTGTTTGTTTGTTTTTTAGATTGTTGTCCTGATGGAAGATCCAACCACGGCCCATTGTAAGATTTCTAGCAGGGACAGTCAGGTTTTGATTTTTTATCTGTTGCTGTTTGATAGAATCCATGATGCCATCTATCCGGACCTCCAGCAGAAAAATAGGCCCACAACATTAAAGATACAGCAGTACATTTCATTGTACACATGGGGTACTTTTTTTTCCATCTTGAGTGTTTGCTGCCAAAAAGCTATTTTTTTTAGTTTAATCTGACCATAGAAGCCAGTCCGGTTTGAAGTAGTGTATGGCAAATTAATATGCTGGAGTTTGGTTTTGGAAGAGAGCATTTTCTTTTCTTGGTTTTTTTTTTTTATTGAAACCCTCCCGAAAAGCATGTGGTCATGTAGGTGCTGTTTGGTTATTATTATTATTATTATTATTTATTTATTTATTTATTTTTTGACCACGAGACTCTATTTTCTGCAATTCTCCAGATGGGATCCTTGGATAGTCTTTGGCCACTCAAACTATTCTGCTCGCTTTGCTTCAAGACAATACAGACACATGTCCTCTTTGCTTTGAGGACATGTATCATGAGGACATCAATTATTGCCCTGATGGTGGAAATGGGAATTTTCAATGCATTAGATATTTTCTTACAGTCACTTTCTATTTTGTGAAGCTCAACAATCTTTTGCTGCACATCAGAACTATATGCTTTAGTTTTACTCAATGTAATGGATGATTAAGGGAATTTGGCCTTTGTTTTCCCTTATATTTATATTCAACAGGAAGCCCCCCTCCCCATTTTCAATCGTTTTACTTCAATGAAAGGTTAGGTTTTGTGAATTTTTTTGAATAAAAGATCAAAAGGATGTACAATGTAACAATGCAGATTTATTTTCACAGGCTTCTTTGTTCATATTTACCAAGGGTGTCAATAATTCTGGCCACAACTGTATATACAGTATAACATGTATATGAGTCTAGTATTCCATCGCAATATTCTTGCATTTCTTCTATGCATAAAAGAGATATTTCATCTAGTACATGCAGTCACTAGTACTCTATAGCAATGACTTTTAAAAATCTATACTTCCATTCATCGTTCTCTCTCATTCATCAGCTGCTGGTTCCTTTCATCATCTCACTGTTGTCTCATCCTCACCTTAAGTGCCCTCCTCAATCATTCTTAGCACAACAGGATTCAAGTGTTGGCATCTCATTTAACTGTGTTGATTAATTCAATAGCTCTAGAAAAAGCTCCATGTGTTGTGCTTGAATGTGTCACTGAACCAGGAACATTAAGATCTAAACTCCACCAGCCATCTGATGCACTTAGCAGAAGCCAAGTTCAGCCTTAACTTTAAAACAAAGTTTTCTGAAGACCTAACAAGAAGGAAAATACAACCAAAATATAACAAGATGATGCAACCAATGTAGACACCATTAGATGGACAAATAGATCTTGCCTGAGTTTGAGCCTACATTGCTGTCTCAAGCTGGTCAGGATTTTCAAACAGAGTAATATTGTGATAGTGCCAAAAGGGCCAGTGTTTACACTTCTCAGGGAAATCATAACACGAATGACTAATATATATATATATATATATATATATATATATATATATATATATATATATATATATATATATATATATATATACACACACACACATATACGTGTATAAATATATATATATATATATATATATATATATATATATATATATATATATATATATATATATATATATATATATATACACACACACACACAGTGGGTATGGAAAGTATTCAGACCCCCTTAAATTTTTCACTCTTTGTTATATTGCAGCCATTTGCTAAAATCATTTAAGTTTATTTTTTTTCCTCATTAATGTACACACAGCACCCCATATTGACAGAAAAACACAGAATTGTTGACATTTTTGCAGATTTATTAAAAAAGAAAAACTGAAATATCACATAGTCCTAAGTATTCAGACCCTTTGCTGTGACACTCATATATTTAACTCAGGTGCTGTCCATTTCTTCTGATCATCCTTGAGATGGTTCTACACCTTCATTTGAGTCCAGCTGTGTTTGATTATACTGATTGGACTTGATTAAGAAAGGCACACACCTGTCTATATAAGACCTTACAGCTCACAGTGCATGTCAGAGCAAATGAGAATCATGAGGTCAAAGGAACTGCCTGAAGAGCTCAGAGACAGAATTGTGGCAAGGCACAGATCTGGCCAAGGTTACAAAAAAAATTTCTGCTGCACTTAAGGTTCCTAAGAGCACAGTGGCCTCCATAATCCTTAAATGGAAGACGTTTGGGACGACCAGAACCCTTCCTAGAGCTGGCCGTCCGGCCAAACTGAGCTATCGGGGGAGAAGAGCCTTGGTGAGAGAGGTAAAGAAGAACCCAAAGATCACTGTGGCTGAGCTCCAGAGATGCAGTCGGGAGATGGGAGAAAGTTGTAGAAAGTCAACCATCACTGCAGCCCTCCACCAGTTGGGGCTTTATGGCAGAGTGGCCCGACGGAAGCCTCTCTTCAGTGCAAGACACATGAAAGCCTGCATGAAGGACTCCAAGATGGTGAGAAATAAGATTCTCTGGTCTGATGAGACCAAGATAGAACTTTTTGGCCTTAATTCTAAGCGGTATGTGTGGAGAAAACCAGGCACTGCTCATCACCTGTCCAATACAGTCCCAACAGTGAAGCATGGTGGTGGCAGCACAATGCTGTGGGGGTGTTTTTCAGCTGCAGGGACAGGACGACTGGTTGCAATTGAGGGAAAGATGAATGCGGCCAAGTACAGGGATATCCTGGACGAAAACCTTCTCCAGAGTGCTCAGGACCTCAGACTGGGCCGAAGGTTTACCTTCCAACAAGACCATGACCCTAAGCAGACAGCTAAAATAACGAAGGAGTGGCTTCACAACAACTCCGTGACTGTTCTTGAATGGCCCAGCCAGAGCCCTGACTTAAACCCAATTGAGCATCTCTGGAGAGACCTAAAAATGGCTGTCCACCAAAGTTTACCATCCAACCTGACAGAACTGGAGAGGATCTGCAAGGAGGAATGGCAGAGGATCCCCAAATCCAGTTGTGAAAAACTTGTTGCATCTTTCCCAAAAAGACATGGCTGTAACCATGGCTGTATTAGATCAAAAGGGTGCTTCTACTAAATACTGAGCAAACGGTCTGAATACTTGGGACCATGTGATATTTCAGTTTTTCTTTTTTAATAAATCTGCAAAAATGTCAACAATTCTGTGTTTTTCTGTCAATATGAGGTGCTGTGTGTACATTAATGAGGAAAAAAATGAACTTAAATGATTTTAGCAAATGGCTGCAATATAACAAAGAGTGAAAAATTTAAGGGGGTCTGAATACTTTCCGTACCCACTATATATATATATATATATATATATATATATATATATATATATATAAAATCGAAACAGACAAAAAGGAGTATGATCAATTTTGAATTTGACAAAAAAAAAAAAAAATTGTTTATATATCTTATTATTATGGCTGCAATTAAAAGAAAAACAATTTTCTATTCTCAAAAGAAACCTGGTTTTGAACATCCTATTCAACAACAGAACTCTGTACTTTTTATCAGTACAAGGTTAGGATATCATCATAACATCATAACTGGTTGAGACAGGCTTCAAATTCAGCTGAAGCATCTGTCATTCTAATATGTTTTATTGTGACTCTATGAGTCAAACAGCTCTGAGCCACAGCAAGTGTGAATGAGTGAATATGTGAGAGAGGTAATGTTTGTGGATCACAATCAAGACTATTAACATACCTGCTTTTCAGCGAATCAGTTATGATTACTGGACGAACAGGGACGATTAACTGAAAAAAATTCAGTTGACATTTAGTCATCCTCATGTCAACCTGACATGATCCTTGTGGAATTAAACCAAATGAATATCTCAAAGATCACAGAGAAATTACCAAATCTTTTCTGACTTAAATAAAAGAAAGCAACATGAAAGGGAAAACAAGAAAGGCTTAAAAAGGATAAATCTTTAGGCATATGCCTCCTACTCTTGAGATTAGCCACAGCATTGCATATCCCATGAATGTGTTATATGAATGTGTTATATGAGTGTGGGCAGTTCTGTAGAAAACCAAAGACAGCATCAGAACGCAGCCCCCATTATTTATGAGGGCGGTCAACTACAGTTTAATCAACATGCTACAATCTCACCTGCATCTCTGGCAGGAACATATGGTGGCGTTGACATAGAGAGATCAGGATTAGGACAGTTTTTTTTTAACCTACTTTAAAACCATCTAATCTGTATTCGGCAGGTAGAGCAGGGGATGCATTAGAAAATGAACATGTAGACAAGTGAAGCCTGTGTGCCTCTTATTGTTGTCAAGCTAGTGCAGGTGCTTCAGTGACAACTTTCCTATTTAAATGCATAAAACTCTTTAGAACTCATATTGTATAACACTAAAACCAGTAGGTAATGTTTGCTAAGGTGAACAACACTATATTCCTATGGTTACCAGTTGTTTAATTCTTTTAACATAAGTATTAAACTTTGGCACTTTTTGACTTTGGTTCTGCTCTTGTCGAACCATTTTGCATATTGCCATCATCATCATCATCATTTGTTTTGGTACACCTTGATTTGGTATCATAGCTTCCTCATCTTTAAAATCAAATGCATCTCTGAAAAACTGGTTGTGGTACACGTGTCTTTTTGCTGTGCAATTTTTTATTGATTTTCATTAAGTAAACCTAAGAATTACTTTCGTATTTTTAGTAATATTTTAAACACATATTGAACAACTTTTTTTTAACTAATTAGTAATAATTAGTTTTTTTTTAATCATATCAATTTAGTATAAAATATGATATGAGTAAATGTTTCTCGATTCATCATATTTTATACTAATTTACATTTATGCATTTAGCAGATGCTTTTATCCAAAGCGACTTACTGTGCATTCAGGCTATACATTTTTTTTTTATCAGTATGTGTGTTCCCTGGGAATTGAACCCACGACCTTTTGCACTGCATTGTATTTGCATAATATGTTTTGCCCCCAACAATAAAGCACTTTAAATATATACAACTAAGCAATTAAATATTATTGAGAGATATAGTGTGACAACTGATATTTATAAGCATTTTAGGTAAGTAGTCTGCTATACTGTTAGAAAGAGCTCACTGATTTATATCAGAATTTCATTCTACTTTTTGGCCATATCAGCAACTGCACCAAAATTTTGCTGTTTGGGCATCTTAATATATATATATATATATATATATATATATATATATATATATATATATATATATATATATATACACACACACACACACACACATATACATACATATACACACACACAGACATGGCCAAAAATATCGTCAACCTTGGTAAATATGATCAAAGAAAGCTCTGAAAATAAGGTTTATTTTATTTTTTATTTTATTATATCTTATTATTAATCCTTTTGATATTTTATTTAAAAAATTCACAAAAATCTAACCTTTCATTGGATAATAAGAATTTAAAATGGGGGGAAATATCATTATGAAATAAATGTTTTTCTCAAATACACGTTGGACACAATTACCCCTAGAAATTCTTATGAATAAAATATCTCTGAAATATATTCCCATTCATATTCACAATTTTGAGCACTCCAGGGTGATTATGAACATGAAATTATCCAGCCATGGCTTCCTGTTTCACAGAAATATAAATAGGAGGGAAAACAAAGCCCAAATTCCCTTAATCATTCATCACAATGAGAAAAAACAAAGAATATATTTCTGATGTGCAGCAAAAGATAATTGAGCTTCACAAATTAGTGAAGTGGCTTTAAGAAAAGAGCTAGAGCAGTGAAAATTCCCATTTCCACCATCAGGGCAATAATTAAGAATTTCCAATCAACATATAATGTTACGAAACTGCCTGGAAGAGGACGTGTGTCTATATCGTCCTAATGCACGGCGAGAAGGAGAGTTTGAGTGGCTAAAGATTCTCCAAGGACCACAGCTGGAGAATTGCAGAGATTGGTTGAGTCTCGGGGTCAGAAAACCTTAAAAAAAAATTGTCAAACAGCCCCTACATCACCACATGTTGTTCGGGAGGGTTTCAAGAAAAATTCTCCTAGCTCATCCAAAAACAAACTCCAGCATATTCAGTTATCAGACATGACTGGAACTTCAAATGGGACTGGCTGCTATGGTCAGATGAAACTAAAAAATTAGCTTTTAGCAGCAAACACTCAAGATGGGTTTGGTGAACAGGGATAAAAAGTACCCCATGTGTACAATGAAATATACTTCTGCATTTTTGATGTTGTGGGCCTATATTTCTGCTGGAGGTCCTGGACATCTTGTTTAGATACATGGCATCATGGATTCTATCAAATACCAACAGATAAAAAAAAATCAATAAGTGACTGACTCTTTTAGAAATCTTATAATGGGCCATGTTTGGATCTTCCAACCGTACAAATCCAAACTCAAATCTCAAAAACAACACAAAAATGGGTCACTGAGCACAAAACCAAGCTTCTGCTATGGCCATTTCAGTCCTCTGACCTGAACCCTATAGAAAATGAGTGGGGTGAACTGAAGAGAAGAAGCACCAACATGGAGCTGGTAATCTAAAGGGTCTGGAGTGATTCTGGATGAAGGAATGGTCTCTGATCTCTTGTCAGGTGTTTTCTAACCTCATCAGGCATTATAGGAGAAAATTTAGAGCTGTTAAACTGGCAAATGGAGGTTTCAAAAAGTATTGAATAAAAGGGTGCCGTTAATTGTGGCCAATGTGTATTAGAGAAAAACATTTATTTCATAATGATATTTCCCCCCATTTTAAATTCTTATTATCCAATGAAAGATTAGATTTTTGTGAATTTTTTAAATAAAAGATCAAAAGGATTAACAATGCAGATTAATTTTCACAGCCTTCTTTGATCATATTTACCAAGGGTGCCTATATTTTTGGCCATGACTGTGTGTGTGTGTATATATATATATATATATATATATATATATATATATTCTTTGAATATGAGCTTCATATCCTTCTATATGAGCCATAAAAGCACATATGATAATGAATTAGCCTAACACATGCACTTTTTTTTATAAAATGTTCCATTTCAGATTTTTCTGACTATTGTTTCATATGTCAGGCTTTTCAGGGTTAAGCATCAATTATAAAGAAAAAAGATCCCTCAGGTTTACAGCAGCTGTGTGAAGGTTACAGTGTTTCCCTCATCAAAAATTCATTTTTTCCTAAAAGGGCAGTAAAAGGGCAAGGGCAGTCCCTGGGTGTTTCAGCATGATAATCAGTCTCCTCCCAGTAATGCTCTACTCAGACCTCCAGGTGAAAAGCAATCAATTTTTAGGATAACAAGCTTCACTCTTCACAAAATACAGTACAGCAAAGTACCAAAACACGTCAGTAATCAAAGGCACAAATTGCTGTGTTTGACTTGTTCATTAACATCTATATAATAAAAATAAAATCCAAAAATGAGCTGCCTTTATTTGATTTACTGTAAAGACTAAAAGTGAAGACTTTTGCAAAGTGTATAAATTAGCATATATTCATAATTGAAGTAGCTGAGATACTGACAGTTCAAATTTGTCTCTAAATGTATCTATTGTTATGGAGCACAATACTGCTCCATGGATCAAAGAGCAACTAATTCAGCCATCCAAAGCAACTGTGGGTTATTTTAGAGACTGTTCTATAATATATAAATTCAGAACTCTTGTTTTCCTCTATGAAAATTTCTTCAATTCTTCCTTAATTACAGTACGTGTAACAATACTATCAATGTGTCATTCTACAGTGTCATTTCCAGATGTTTTTTTATTATTTTTTTTAATATTTTTACAATAGTTACTGGTATTATGAACTTACATTACCAAAAAAAAAAAAAAAAAGTAAACATTACTCAGAAAAGAATCAATAATATTGTAAACATACCTAAGAATCTGCATAAAATCTAAATGTATTCACCTAACACATGAAGAGATAATACATTAAGCAAAAATTAATTGTTATATTATAGAGCGCTATTTTATGCTATAAGAGACTTTCAGAATTAAAGTAACAATACTATTGTTGTATACACTGCTGTTTTACGTGTTTCAAAACTTAAAGTGAGTGACAGCATCTGCCAAAGCAACAGCCCTGTTTCTGATTTCTGGGAGTCTGTTGATGTTGGCCTGGGTCTTTTTATTTTCCATTATGGGCTGTGAAGTATTTCAAGTATTGAAACAGGGTATTACGGTCGGAAAGTTCACTCTTTTTAGTGAATCGGTTCTTTTGAATGTTCGTTTCAATGATTTGATTCAGGAACCGATTCAGTGATTCATTTCAGAATTCAGGGTGATTGTGATTGTTTTGTCACGTGATGCCACGTAAGTACCCTGCCAAGCTGGTTCTTAAAAACACGAACGCTTTATGTGAGCTCCTCATGTTACCAACAACTTTTGCATTAAAAGTGTCCCACTCAAACCAGTATAAATGCATTTTATGAACACAATAACAGAATATCAGTTATTGCCATTTTAATTACAATAAACCTGTGCGCCCAATCAACGCACACAAATTAAAACGTACATAAGATCAGTCGATAACTCAAACACGGTTCAAATTGATTCAGTCGTATTTGCGAATCGGTTCGAATGATTCTTTCCAAAGAACCGAAACAGACATGAAATGCTTTCTATGAGCTTTCTCGCTTTGTTCTCTCCTGCGCGACGCACAAATGGGAAGTGAAACTCAAAAACCCCCAACAGACGGATATGATGTTTCTATTTTTTCTCGAAATGTTTTAGAATTGTGCAAGCTCATAAAATGCATAAACTAATTAAAAGATGACAATGTCGAGCATCCTTTTTATGTCCCAAGGCTGACAAAGAAACATATGATGTTGGAGTCGTGCAAGCACAAAGGGATGCAAACAGTTTTTCATCTTCAAAGCCTTACATTACAAAATTGATCTTCAATAAAATAATTACACTCATATTGAAATGCATCTGTGGTTATGCAGGATTTAAACTACTATTCTCTAAAACAATGGAGCTGGTGAATTTTTTTTTTTTCCACATCACTAAATATTTTTGCAATTAACGCACACACTGTAGAAGTGTACATGCATGAATGCCAAAGCAAAGTGGCCACTCGAAATTGATGTTTTGCCTCTACGACAGAGACACTAAATGGAAATTGAAGAAATGCACTATACTCACGTATGAGCGCAGCTTGCGATGCTGACAGGTTTGTGGTACACCTCCAGACAGATGGGACAGGAGAACTGGCTCTCCAGGCTTTCTCCAGGTGCGGCTGCTGCGGCTCCATTTTGCTGCTGATGCTGTCTGAGCTGAGCAGCAGACACAAAACTGCGGAACATCGCCATCATGAACACGGACCGCAGGATAAACCACTAATACTGCCGATGCAAATAGGATTCCGTGGTTTTAACGAATGCCTCGCAGGGAAAATGTGATTTACACGACATTAGATTCCGCATCTGCGATCTCCAACAGTGTTAACCAAGTAGGACACGCCGTTGTTGCAAAGAAGTAAACATTACATGGTAGCTTTAACGGAACGGTCTCGATCCGATTAGACCAACAAAATGATGGGAGTTGTAGTTCTTACAGCGATCGTTTAGAGCGAGTGACTGTTTAATAGAACTACATTTCCCAGATATCGCATTCACAACAATTCCATGGAGCATAGATAGATGGCGTCAACATGAATGTAGCGAATGTGACAAATAGGTCTACGTTGTCAATAATAACAAAAAAGGAATGAATATTATTTTTATATGAAAAAAAATAAGGATACAATTTGAATATTTTGAACATTTCTTTTTGACTGAAAACGCTAACTTTTTAATATACATTAAAGTCATGAGATGCATAAACTATAGCTAAAATAACATTAAATATGAAAATAAATAATAACAACACGTATTTTAATATTTTATCTTCGAATGATATAGGAATTTCATTCGAATGATATAACAGTTTAATGCCAATAAACAAAATAAATAATTTTATATATTTAATATATATATATATATATATATATATATATATATATATATATATATATATATATAAACCTTTACATAAGAGCGCTTGCTTTGCTACTTTTCCAGATCAAGAAGTTTTTGTATGTGTGTATATATATATATATATATATATATATATATATATACACACACACACACATATATATATATATATATATATATTTATAGTCATTTAGCAGACGCTTTTATCCAAAGAGACTACAAATGAGGACAACAGAAGCAATCAATTGTAGTATTAAAACAACTAAAACAGATCCAAAACTAAAAGCTAAAACTTTATAAATACTATACATACACATTTAAAAAATAAAAATAAAGAAATTAAATAAAAAGGACAAATACATACAACAAAATTTCAAAACTTAACATTTAAATGAAAACAAAAAATAAAGCTAAAAACAATATATTAAAGAACAAAAGGTATGAGTATAATAATGATTCTAACATAACACTAGGCCAAACACCAAAAAAAAAAAAAAAAAAAAAACTACATATAGGCTATGTGTATGTACAACCACACACACACACACACACACATATATATACACAAATATATACATTTATAAATTCAATATTCTTTCATTTCCATGTAGTTTTGAAGTACTAAAATAACTCAAATTAAATAAAACTAAAACTTTATAAAAAACCTATACAGACATAATAAAAAAAAACTAATAAAATAACAAATATTATTCCAACTTTAACTAAAATTAAAATAGACAACAAATAAAAATCAAACTACATTAGCTTATCAGTAATCTTAAAAGAATATCACTGAGCCAAACATACATGCTAAAAAACAACAACTTACGCATAGTAAGAAATGGTTATAAAAACTGAAACAGAAGTGAAACAAGTAGGAAAGAGGAGAAATAAAAACCGATACGTGTATGCTATTTACCAATAATCACACAGAAAACAAACATAATGCATTAAGGCTACAGATAACATTAAAACATTAATGTCAGACGATGTGAAAATTAAAAATATCGGTAATAACACTGAAGTAATCAAAGGACGCACCCATATGGGCGTGGTCACGGTGCGTCATCAAAAGGGGTCAGGAAAATACACTGAACACACGTGAAAACAAGCGTGCGCCAGTTAAACGATTCTCCTGAATAAGAGTTTAGAGACCTGTTCGCTTCTGAACGGGTTGAAGAAAAGCATCGTATGGTTGGAGCCGTTTTGTCTCTTAGTTTGTCAAATTGAAGCGGTCATGTGTCAAGTTGAAGAAGACTATAACGGTCTGGAGAAGATACCTGTGCCGACGTAAGTTGACTTGAACAACAGCTGTGTGACAACAATTCATTTAGGACCATAATGTTTTGGACATCTATGATAATGATTGTACCATTATATCACTGCTGATATGACTCCATAATTGTAGCAACACCACAGTACTGTGTTGTAAACATAATGTGCATGGTGATGTACCAATCATGTTCTTGCACATTAATATGGTAAGTATACTATAGCACTACAGTGATTCATATTTTTTGTTGTTCTTATTGACAAATTGCACAAATTCCTTTTATGTGTGACACATGTTTAGGCTTAACAGAAAGTGTATGAAATGTAAGGAGGGAACTGCTGTGCTCATTATTCGGGTCAATGATGCTTTTTGCCGGTAGGTCATTCATCAGTCTTCTCAATGTGTCACTTACACTTAATTATGTGATTCAGCATTATCAAAAACTGTATCTGTTTACTAGGTCCTGCTTTAAGGAGTACTTCATACACAAGTTTCGGGCCATGCTGGGAAAGAACCGTGTCATCTTTCCCCAGGAGAAGGTAAATATAAAAAAAAGTAATATAGAGATAATAATCTCTTGACCTCCTCAGTTTCATGATGGGTTGTGGAAAATGGAAAAACAGAAAATATCAGGGAATATTAATGATTATAAAAGAAAATCTAGTTATGTTCTGCTTCAAAATATTTTATCCCCAAAATTTTGTTTGGAGCTGCAGTAATGTTTAGTTTGTTATTTTCAATGAATCGGTTCCTGGTTCACAAAATGGTCGAATGACTCATTTGCAAATCAGTCAAATCATAATGATCGTTAAAAATCCTAATCCAGCAATGACTGAAAAGGACATGGACAAATGAATGGTAACTCATTGGCCAAAAAGTGTGAGAAACCTGTAAATTGAATTTAAGTGAATTATTTTTATTGGCATTATTAGTTTCAGATCGAATCTCCATGCCAGGAATAGTAAAATTGTATTTTTTTCTGGTGCCCAAAACTACCTAACTAAAAGTTTTTAATAAGCCTGGGACAAGACAAAGTGATGATGATTAAGAATAAGCAGGGCTTATTGAATAATCTTCATCTGAACTGCATCTTAACTTTACTTTGTCCAAACTTTGTCTGAAGTGGATTTGTGTTATTTTACCAAAACATAAAGGAATGATAAAATGACTGCTTTGCAACATCGTCCTGTGACATTAAAAACCTTGAAATGGAGACATTCTCTCATCTCTTACATGTGAAAGCAAATAACTTATGAAACCACACAATTATAAAATTTATCAGCAATAGAAAGCTTTGCAAGAGCATGGAAATAATAAGTAATCTAAAATATATAAAAAATGACATAAATGCTTAAATAATTATATAAATGCTTGAATTAATAAAAAAGCATAAAGAACATAAAACACAACACATACGTACGGTTGCTGTCTTGATGCTACATTCCTTAGATCCTTCAACATCTACACTTACTGCTCATCTCCTCAGTTTCACTTGAACTTAAATGAATTGTTTGTTCATTGACCTTCCCACTAATTGCACTTCTTAGGTTCTTCTTGCTGTTTCTGGTGGCGCAGCCTCTTGCTCGATGCTCTCACAAGTTCAAGAGGTAAATACACAATGTTTTTTCTTGCTCTCTTGGCATTTTTATGAAACAAAACAAGCCATAGTTGTTTAAGGTTGTGAAGTTGGACTTAGTAACATGGTAGCTTGTTTGCTGATCATTCAAAGTGGTCTACCAGCTCGACTAAGATGATTTGACAGGTTGGCATTGGCCATAAAAGCTCATAGTCTAACTGATCAAAAATCTAGGCCAACATGGACCATGTAGAATCAATGTAAAACAAGCAACCATATGAAGTTTGCCTTCCAGCAGCTTTTACTTTTCTGGTTTTAGTTCATTTTTAGATAATTTAAGCCAAAGGAGAAATGGACCCCTGACTGAGCCTTGTTTCTCCCAAAGTTTTTTTTTTTTTGTGCACTACTATCATCACTATCATACACTAGTAGATACACTACTATCATATATTATCAATTCAACTGTACTGACACTATCAGATAAGAACAACATTTGAACTGAATTGAGCTAGATAATAATGACGCTAACTTTGTAACGTCAACATTGTCATTGAAATGAATTTAGCAAAATAATGACACTGTTGCCTTCTGTAGAGCAGCTTATAGTTGAATTGAACTTATTTCATAATTGATCAACATTGCAACTGTTATTGAACTGAACTGAATTAACACAGAATTTACTTGAGCTGAATAATGACCCTGTTGTCTTTTGTAGAGCTGCTTTGCAGCTGAAATTGAAATCTGCAAAATTAAGTTATTTTCCTGTTAATTACTATGAAGCTGCTTTGACACTGTATGAATAAATGTGACTTTCTGCTTTTGTTTTTCAGGGACTGAGTCGGGATGCTCCCAAAAAGTTGAAATTTGTATCTGGAATCATATACATTGACGGTAAATCTGTTTGAATTGGACAAATAGGACATTATTCCTGTTTCTCATATTTATGCTTTAGCATTGAACGGTTGGTGATATTTGAAGTTGTGCATGGTATTTATTAGATGGCGGAGCTTGTGGCCGGAGTGCAGAGGAGCGACAGAGTTCTAATGCTCAGCTGAAGAGCATCTTCACAGAGACTGGCTTCCCTTACTTTATAGTTCCTCTAGAGCTGGTAAACCGTCTAAGACCCAATACATTAACAGACTAATTTTCTTTCCTCTGTGTACTTATTAATATCGAATAATCATTAGAGACATGATTAGTCCACAAGTCTTAAATGGCATGAATCACTTTAGCTGTGGTACTTTCAGGTCGTCACTTTGACTGTTTGTAAGGTTTGTTTGCAACCCATGAGAGACTCTGACTGGTGGAATGCTTTGCTCTTGACTGCCTCAGGTTTTCAGTCTGCCCACCTCTGTACTAGTGCCTGGGATGTCTGATCCAGACCCGTCCAATCCCAGCTATAAACAAGCCGTGGATCAGTATATCAAAGAGAAACAGACTCTCACAGAAGAGAACGTAGCCAGTGCTGTAGCTCAGCTCAGTATAGAGGACTCTGCATATTCACCCGAACACAAGCTGGCATTAGAGAGGCTGTTCTCATCACTGAAGACACTCACAGCCAAAGAGGATATGTTACAGACCTTAAGGTGAGTTTCTTTACTTTTTTTCTGTATATTTTTTTTTTTTTCCCTTTTGAGTGACTCTTCATAAATCTGATTCATTTTAGCAATTTTTTTGTTCAGAGAGCTAATTTCACTGAATAATTTCACAAAACTGATTTATCTGAGTCCCTTTACAACATCTGACTTATGTAGAAATACCTATTTTTATACAAAGTTAAATAATGATTTTGTCACTATGCTTTTAATTCAGTTAATGGTCTTTACTAGTTGTATTAAGTGTAAGTAAATGTATTTGTTCAACTTTTACACCATGCTTTTACATTAATAGAGATCCTTCTTGATTCTGAGCCATATAAATACAACTCTGAAACTACTTTAAATTATAAGTAGCCTTGCCGTTTCAAAGTTGCTAGCCCAATACTGCGTCAGAAATGAAAATGCATCACAAAATGATGATGCACAGTTGCAATGTGATAAGATTCTAGTGACAAACAATTTTCCACACCAGACGTGTCACAGCTGCAAGACACTGCTAAATCAATAACAAATCAGAACCAATCAGAAGAGCGTGTTGGCGGGCAGTGTTATACTTGTTTGATCACATAGAGTCCTTGAAGTTATTTTCAGTATCTCAGATAAATTATCCATTGTCACTATCATTATGGCTATTAAAGTCATGCATAATGATGTTCCAGCTCAAATTAAATGATTTTAATATTTAATTTGACAAAACCACAATCAGTACCTGAGCTTTTAGCCAAGAAATGAGAACCATTCCAAAAATAGAATCTTCTGTCGCTTATTGTGTATCGCGTTGCTGGTTTGGACAAAAACTCTGATTAACGTGGAAAAGATACTTTTTATCTGTTTAGGACACCGTGTAATACTTCATTCTAATGGCTCAGTTTCTTTATTCTGCTGTTATATAAATTTGTATTACAACCGTTAAGATGCATTTTTGATCTTGTCCCATGCAACATTTTTTTTTTTCTCTTACATGTCTGTTTTACTCTGCACTCTTTCTTCTCTCATACCAGTAATATAATAATTTGGCAACACTTCAGTATAGGGACCGTTTCTAACTATTAATTAGTTGCTTATCAGCATGCCTATTATTAACATATTGGCTGTTTATTAGTTCTTATAAAGCACATATTCTGCATGACCATATTCTACATCCCTAATCCTAACCAATACATAAACTTAACAGCTACCTTACAAACTATTAATATGCAGCAAATTAGTTTATTGAGGCAAAAGTTGTAGTTAATGGTTGAATAGCGAGAATTGGACCTTAAAATAAAGGGTGACCAGTAATTTCAACTTCAATCAATATTTTTTTGTCCATGTAGTTATTAATTTGGTAAGGGATCATGTTCAGCCAGCTACACTCTTAAAAATAAAGGTGCTTCACGATGCCATAGAAGAACCTTTTTGTCTAAATGGTTCCATAAAGAACCTTTAACATCTAAAAAACCTTTGTTTCACAAAAGGTTCTTTGTGGTGAAAGAAGGTTCTTCAGATTATAAAAAGGTAAGAAAGAGATGGTCCTTTAAAGAACCTTTGACTGAATGGTTCTTTGTGGAACCAAAAATGGTTCTTTTATGGCATCGCTCTGAAGAACCTTTTTAAGCACCTTTATTTTTAAGAGTGTAGTCATTATCGCAAAATAAAACCATTTTTTATGATAGATTTTGCGATAATGACTGGCTAACTGTACATTATCCCTTACTTAAGTGTGGCTAACCTCTCAATTTTTACTTGACTATAGTTTAACTAATTTAAGAGTAGATTGACAGGCAGCAACTTCTTTAAAAGTGTGTTTGAAGTGCCAAACCCAAGATGATTTATTAGCACTTATTTATTTTATATAATTTATATAATGACAATGGCTCAGCTGAGTCATCTTCCTCAAGCTTTTTGTGGTGCTTTCCTGATGCTTTCATAGTCTTTCTTTGCATCATGCACCCTTTCACCCCTGCTGTCTCTGATCACTTTTGTGTGACATTAGACTGAATCATCACTGAAGAACTAGATCTTTGAAATCTGTTTGAGTGTTGAGTCAGACAATCAGTCTCTCTTAGAGCTTAAAGCTTCACTGGATAGAACCTTGAGTGATGGAGTGATTAGAGACATTTCCCTTCACAATGAGTATCACTCAGTACATTCTCTGAAGCTTCTTATCACCTATAACTAACAGTTAAGAAGACAGTATATGAAGTGTATTGCTGTAATGTGTCCTTTTAATATTACGCTCTCCAACTGAAGTGATCTAGAAGAGATGTGTCTGGCTTGTCCACTGTGTATTGAGTATTCATTCACAATGTTTTTAGTTGAAGTTAAGCAATATTTTAAATAGTAATGATGTCTTTAGTCACTTTGTATTTAGATAATTTTGTCGATTTGGACCATGACAGTTGGTTAGTTTCACTACCCTTTCTTACTCGCTCTTTTTCTGTATGACAGTTCAGGGATTCAGCCGAATTCCTTTGACCAAAAATATATTCTTGAAATTACCCCCTTAGATTTTGAATATTTTAATACTTTTTTGAATATTTTAATACTTTTTCACATTTGCATGTTCACAAATGTATGGTTATTGGTCATGAAGTTAAACAAATAAAGTATTTAATCTTTTTTTCGTTTTTATTTTAATTGAATAATTAAGACAAAAAAAAATTTAAATTTTTATGTTTTCATTATTTTTTAACTTTTCATCAACTGATGAACCTTCTGTATTTTTATTTATTTATTTATTTATTTTTCGCAAACCCCAGTTTGGGACACCGTTTTAGAATATTGTCCCATAAAATATTGAAGAAAATGGTTATACACTTTGGTGGTCATCAGTGTTATTTTAGTATCATTAATATTATAGTTTTGTTTATATTTTGAATTTATTTTATTTGTACACTTTGTTTTCATTTTAATTTTAGTTAAAAGTTTGTTTAATTTTGATGTGTATTTTTGTCTTTTTATATTAGTTTATTTTATTATTTAAAAAAAATATCTATATAGTTTTAGTTTTTAGTTCAACATATATATTACATTTTACATTACATTACATTTACATTTAGCAGACGCTTTTATCCAAAGCGACTTACATTGCATTCTAGTTACAGTTTTTACATTTTATCAGCTCTTATATATATATATATATATATATATATATATATAATATTATTATTATTATTATTATTATTATTATTATTATTATTATTATTATTTTTTTTTTTTTTTTTTTTTTTTTTTTTACAAAATTAAATTTAGTCCCCATGCTTTTAATCCAGTTAGTACTTTTAGTATTTCAATTTAAACTAAACAAAATAAGAAAATGTGCCTTGGCAACTAGCTGAAATAAAATGTTTTGTTTTTTGTTTTTTAAGTAATAAAAATAGTTTTAGTTTAGTAGATAATTTATCACTTTGTTTTAGCTTTACTTAACTATAATAACACTAAAGAAAATGCATGATTGCAGAATGCCATTATTGACCTCAAATGCACTGGAGCATCTCTGAACCAATCATAATCAAGAATTCAGCAATGCCCTGGTTAAAATATTTCAGTTCATAAATGTTTATTGGTACAGGCAGCACCTGATTCTGCACATTGCCCGTAAGAATGGCTACTCGAAGGTCATGATGGGAGATAGCTGCTCACGACTGGCCGTCAAACTGCTCAGTAATATCGCTCTGGGTCGCGGAGCAGCACTGGCTTCAGATACGGTGAGCAAAGTTTGTTCTGAGCTGTCATACGATTAAAACAAGTCCAAATGTTTCTTATATCAACATGAAGCTGTTTTGTAGGGTTTCTCTGATCCTCGGTATGGGGATGTGGTGATAGTGCGGCCCATGAGGGACTATTCATCCAAAGAGATCGCCTTTTACAGCAGGATGTTTAATGTGCCCTCAGTTTTTATCTCAGGACTGGATACCAAGGTGAGAGTCTGTCATCAGGAAAAAATAATGTCTCTCAGTGGTTCCTACATCACTGTCATTTCTTCTGCTGCTAACACCATTACGCCTTCAGTCATGTATATCTCTCATGCTACTTCAAATGTTGAGTCAAAGCTTAGCTGAGGATACATGTGATGATACATCATAGCCTGTATTTCCTGCTGATTTTGGTACCATGTCAAAAATATCTTATTCTAATGACATTTATACGGTAATCAAACATCTTGATACAGTGACAGTTTAAATGACTATTATTAGTATTAGTCACTATGTAAAAATCTGTTACACTTTATTTTAAGGTGTCCTTGTTACAGTGTAATTATACATTTAGTTACTCAGTAATAATAATTAACCTCATGTACTTACTATATGGTTAGGATTATGGTTTGGCTTAGGTTTACTGGCATGTAATTATGCATAATATATTGTTATTATAATAGTCAGTACTTGTAACAAGAACATCTTAAAATAAAGTGTTACCCAAAAATCTTTATGGATCGAAATAGTCTCTTTTTCTTTATTCAAAATTTGTTTTCTTTTGATTTTTTGCTTATGGGAATATTGATTCACCTTCTGTTTCCTCAGAAAGCATATTTAAAGTTTATGGTACCACAGACCTCCTCCTCATTTCCCATGTGGCCCGTCCTACTTAACGTTCAAGCAAGTCAGCGAGTGTGATAGAGCGCTTTAGATGGATTCCCCCAGTAGGCTGTTAATGTCTTTTAAGTTGTGTCCTCTACTGATGTGGGCATACACTGGAGTCAAATCTGAGTGCAATTATTTGGAAAAAAATAGTCTGTGATGGGTTGTCCAGAAAACTCTGGAAATGTGTGTAGACTTTCTGATTACAAATTAATCTGATTGCCAGTTCAAGAAAGTGCTTGCTGCTTTTGTGCTATTGATATATCAGATGATATGCATCTAAGACTGAGACAAACAAAAAACCCACGTAATTGATTAAATAATGCCGCTCACTGAATGCTCTCTGCCCAAACTGCTGTATTTAGTTAGTGTGATAGCTGTCCTTAGATATTATAACAGCCATTGACATCCCAAATTCACAATATGAGTTATTCTAAGTAGACTTGAAACATTGTTACCTGAAACAACAGATCTGATTCTAGTCTTTTCCATCATGATTTGGGACTTGACTTGGCTTTGATACCGGCGGTTTAACTGTAAACTCCTCTTTCATTTCAGACCCACGATAAAGCCAGCATCCAGCGACTGACAGAGAGTTTCGTCACCAACCTACAAGCTGACTTCCCCTCCACTGTTAGCACTATCTACAGGTAATTCATCTGAAAATAATGTCTCTGATCCTGAATTCAGTTGGTGTCCTCTGGTAGTTGTGTTTAAATTGATGGCTAGACCGGCTTGTCTGAATTGTCTTAATGGTTTCTCTCCAGAACTAGTGAGAAACTTCATACAGTCATGCCTCCTCAAAGTCAAACTGCTGAACCTGCCTCCAAGTGCCTGTTGTGTCTCTGTGCTCTCGACACTAAAGTAGGTAGGTTATACACCTAAAAAAAGGTCCTGTTTATGTCACATGTTGACATGGTGCTCGAATCCTAATGCAGAGTTTGATTTGCAGTTGAGATTGACTTATTTATTTTTTTCCCAATATTCAAGCATTTTTCCTTAATCAGATATTGGTTTTGTTATATTGCATCTAACGATAAATGGATCACACAAAATTACAGAGTCACATAGTGGAAATCAATTCTGTCAAAGAAACCGTAATGAACCCATGGAGTCATGTAGTGGAAGTCAATTCCATCAAAGTCTCAAAGACATTAATGAAATAAAAGTGCCTTGTATGAGTGCATGTTGGAAATAATTGAATTCTCTCTCTTGCCTATGCTCATTAGTCTCATAAAGCTCCCATCTTACATCATTTACTTGCATACAAGCTCTGTGGAAATAAATGCATCTAGTGCAGATTGCACTACAGAGTATGAGTGCATAGAAATCCATGGGGTAAAATACTCATTATTACACAATAGATGCATTTTAAAAACTTGTCAGGCAAAAGTAAGAGCATTGATGAGATGTGGGTGTCATTTGCTGCCAGATAGGCTGCAGATGCTCTACTGACTGTAAAAGACAAAAAATAGTGCTGTCAGCAGTTAATTAATAATTTAACCAACAAAATCATAATTCTAGTAACATTCCATTAAAAATGTACTTACTGTTTTGTTACTTGTCAATGTGTAATTATTCCAGTCAACTAGTTGCCTTTACTCATAGCCTAATTAACTCATAGCCTAATTTAAACTGTAGTTTAAAACAAATGATTACATTCATGCAAAAAAAAACTATCTTGATCCAAAAACCAGCTTGACCACCGTAAGCTTGTCCTTCTAGTAGGGTTATGAGTTTTGAATAATTATTAATCATCAAGCTTTTTTTGCAGATAAAGCTTCTGCCTTCCATGCTACTTTGGTATCTGAGCAGCTGTCCCAGATCAAACTTCAGGACCCTCCTCTAGATGCACCAGAACGGTCTGCAGAGCAGTGCTGCACGGGTGTTCAGGGTTGTGGGACTGAAGGCTGCTGCTCCTCAAACAGGTAGGTTTCAGGTAGGTATTCTTTTCGAAGTTTTAGCTTAAGGTGAGTCAGTAATTTAAATGTATTTGATGCTATAAGATTTTATTTGCCTATTTTTCTGAATTGTATTTCAGGTTGCCTTCACATCAGGACTTGAAGACACTCTTGTGTTACAGCTGTAGACTCACTATCAAGGACATGGTGAGTTTGAGAAGCTCAGCACTCATGGGTCATTCATGTTGTCCAGTCATTGTGTGTACTGCACTCATCAAATTAATTTTGATATGTGGTAGATGACAGCATGTCAGCAGTTTGACGTGTAATGTCATATAAAACAGTATTTAATACAGTACATAACTCAAATTTGAAAAATTATGAGCTTATATTAATTTAGAGACTACATGGAATATTTGTACTTCAAAAATTTGTCATATAATAGGACTATTTACATGAGCATTCATATTCATTCTGAACCAACATTGTTTTAGGGAAATAATTGTCAAATGTCTAATTATATGTATTAGTGATATGTCAATAATATGTGACCATGGACCACAAAACCAGTCATAAGGGTCATTTTATTGAAATGATAAATAATAATAACAATAAAAAATAAGATTTCCACTGATGTATGGTTTAAGATGGGACAAAATTTGGCTGAGATGCAGCTATTTGAAAATCTGGAATCTGAGGGTGCAAAAAAAAAAAAATCAAAATACCGGGGAAACTGCCTTTAAAGTTGTCCAAATGAAGTTCTTAGCAATGCATATTACTAATCAAAAATTAAGTTTTGAGATAATTATGGTAGGAAATTTATAAAATATCTTCATGGAACATGATCTTTACTTAATATCCCAATGATTTTTCGCATAAAAGAAAGATCAGTAATTTTGACCCATACAATGTATTTTTGGCTATTGCTACAAATATACCTGTGCTACTTAAGACTGGTTTTGTGCTCCAGAGTCACAAATGAGCTTACTCTCTCCTGCAGGTAGCAACAGACACTCTTCCACCTTACATCATAACGGAGGCAGAAAAACGACAGAAAAGGTGGGAAATGCTGCTCCAAAACCTAAATAAATAATTTGTCATCATATACTCGCCCTTTCCAAACCAGCATGATTTTCCTTCTTCTATGGAACACAAAAGGAGATGTTTAGCAGAATATCCCAGATGATCTTTTCCATACACTAAAAGCAAATGAGTATTCGGGACTGTTGAGTTTCAGAAATAAGAAATAAAGCACCAATAAAATTGGTCCAGATGACTCGTGCACTATATGTCTTTCAAAGCCGTATATAATGACCACAAGCTGAAGTTAAATGAACTGCTCTCTAAAATCATCCACAGTTTCATGTATTCAAAATTTTCATTGCGATCAGAGTTTTTAGAACTGCACTTATGACTTAAAATTTCAGTCTGTTGTGAAACAAAGACTTTAAACCAGGGCTCTGAACCGGTTCAAGAAACGAAAATGAAAACCGGAAAGGAACGAAATTTTGACAGGAACGGAACCAGAAACGAAATCAAGTTTTATAGTTCCGAACAGAATCGAAAATTTGAAATGTCCATTAACCGGTTAATAACGTTATTTTATCGTTCCATTTAATATTTGAAATTTGCTGTCAACCAATCACGAATTCCAGTAGTAAGGCCTATGCAAATGTGACAACGACGCATCCAGCGAGTGAAATGCTCATTTAAGTGTGAACTCATAGGTAAGTCGCAATTAATGCACCGGCGTTGTTTATCCGAGGACAGCGTAAGATGGATTCAACAGATCACACGCACCTGCAACGCTTCTGTCAACGGAGAAAACAAAATAAAACTATAGGCTTACATAAAAAGGAATATATAGGCCTATACACGAAATATATTTCACTTAAATCATTGACATTAACAAAATGAAAGAAAAAAATGCGTTGAGTTTGGTTTATTGTGACACGATCCAAAGTTCACGGAAAGTGCATTATTTTGCAAAAGCATTACAGTTTTATTTATTTTACAGTTACAGTGGGGCAAAAAAGTATTTAGTCAGCCACCAATTGTGCAAGTTCTCCCACTTAAAAAAATGAGAGAGGCCTGTAATTTTCATCAGAGGTATACCTCAACTATGAGAGACAAAATGAGAAAAAAAAATCCAGAAAATCACATTGTAGGATTTTTAAAGAATTTATTGGTAAATTCCTCGGTAAAATAAGTATTTGGTCACCTACAAACAAGCAAGATTTCTGGCTCTCACAGACCTGTAACGTCTTCTTTAAGAGGCTCCTCTGTCCTCCACTCGTTACCTGTATTAATGGCATCTGTTTGAACTCATTATCAGTATAAAAGACACTTGTCCACAACCTCAAACAGTCCAACTCCAAACTCCACCATGGCCAAGACCAAAGATCTGTCAAAGGACACCAGAAACAAAATTGTAGACCTGCACCAGGCTGGGAAGACTGAATCTGCAATAGGTAAGCAGCTTGGTGTGAAGAAATGAACTGTGGGAGCAATTATTAGAAAATGGAAGACATACAAGACCACTGATAATCTCCCTCGATCTGGGGCTCCACGCAAGATCTCACCCCGTGGGGTCAAAATGATCACAAGAACTGTGAGCAAAAATCCCAGAACCACACGGGGGGACCTAGTGAATGACCTGCAGAGAGCTGGGACCAAAGTAACAAAGGCTACCATCAGTAACACACTGCGCCGCAAGGGACTCAAATCCTGCAGTGCCAGACGTGTTCCCCTGCTTAAGCCAGTAGATGTCCGGGCCCGACTGAAGTTTGCTAGAGAGCATTTGGATGATCCAGAAGAGGATTGGGAGAATGATGAAACCAAAATAGAACTTTTTGGTAAAAACTCAACTTGTCGTGTTTGGAGGAGAAAGAATGCTGAGTTGCATCCAAAGAACACCATACCTACTGTGAAGCATGGGGGTGGAAACATCATGCTTTGGGGCTGTTTTTCTGCAAAGGGACCAGGACGACTGATCCGTGTAAACGAAAGAATGAATGGGGCCATGTATCGTGAGATTTTGAGTGAAAACCTCCTTCCATCAGCAAGGGCATTGAAGATGAAACGTGGCTGGGTCTTTCAGCATGACAATGATCCCAAACACACCGCCCGGGCAACGAAGGAGTGGCTTCGTAAGAAGCATTTCAAGGTCCTGGAGTGGCCTAGCCAGTCTCCAGATCTCAACCCCATCGAAAATCTTTGGAGGGAGTTGAAAGTCCGTGTTGCCCAGCGACAGCCCCAAAACATTACTGCTCTAGAGGCCAAAATACCAGCAACAGTGTGTGAAAACCTTGTGAAGACTTACAGAAAACGTTTGACCTCTGTCATTGCCAACAAAGGGTATATAACAAAGTATTGAGATGAAATTTTGTTATTGACCAAATACTTATTTTCCACCATAATTTGCAAATAAATTCTTTAAAAATCCTACAATGTGATTTTCTGGATTTGTTTTTTCTCATTTTGTCTCTCATAGTTGAGGTAAACCTATGATGAAAATTACAGGCCTCTCTCATCTTTTTAAGTGGGAGAACTTGCACAATTGGTGGCTGACTAAATACTTTTTTGCCCCACTGTATATTTATTTTACAAAAGCTTGACAGTTTTGAATCTGTATACCAGCGTTGGTATGGCTATCGCGCCGGTGCCTCACGCACACACAGACAACATATTTTTGCGATGTTGCAGCCTGTTCATTATCAAAATAAAATACAGTTAAAGAAACGTATAAGTAACACTGCTTCGTTGTACAATCTGTTGCATTCAGCATGACCAGCCTCTCTGTGCTGATATTCGAAGGATGATGTTCGATGTGAGTGAAGTAGCCTACACTACAAGCCTATTTCATAATAAATAATATTTTAGCATCCAGATACGTCGCGAATATGAAAACATTTGGATTCATGCCGAATGAGAGAGGTAGGCATCAGTTTCACCTTAAATTAATTTGTTTTTGGCTTGACGTTTATATAGCCTAGACGCTTTCCCTGATAGCACACATACATCTCAGAGACGTCTATTTGATGTCTGCATTTAAATCTGCAAGACGTATTTTTTAGGGTGTTTGCTCATCTGCAATACATCTATAGGATGTTTCCTTTTAGATGTCAAATAAACATCTATTAGATGTCTTTAAGATGTTTATGATTTAGAATGCATGTAAAACTGACATCTTACAGACGTCTGTCAGATGTTTGTACACAGCAGATGCTTTCCAGATCAAGTGATCTTTAACAGACATCTTGCAGACGTACGTGTGCTATCTGGGTTAAAATCGCCTTAACTTTAGAGGATTTGTTGTGGAGAGAAGGGAACTTTAGCTGTGTTTATAATGTGTGTAACATTTTGCTTTACCATTTTAGCCTACATTATTTCTGAATGTAATCATAAAATGTGACGTGACTTAGCCTGTTTTTTTTTTCCTCTCAAAACGCAATTTTATACGAGTAGCGTTGTTTAACAATGCAGCAAACATTTTTAAATATCTTGAAAAAATACTTTAATGTCTTTAAATCGTTAACAGATTTTTTTCTTGTGTTTAGTAGGCTACATTTGGCCAAAGAAAAGATGATTCTGTATTGGCTGATTAAGCCCAGAGGGTTAAAGGGATACTCCACCCCAAAATGAAAATTTTGTCATTAATCACTTACCCCCATGTCGTTCCAAACCCGTAAAAGCTTCGTTCGTCTTCAGAACACAATTTAAGATATTTTGGATGAAAACCGGGAGGCTTGTGACTGTCCCATTGACTGCCAAGTAATTATCACTGTCGAGGCCCAGAAAAGTATGAAAAGCATCATCAGGATAGTCCATCTGCCATCAGTGGTTCAATCTGAATTTTATGATGCGATAAATACTTTTTGTACGCAAATAAAAAATAATGACTTTTTTTCAACAATTCGTCTCCTCTCTGTCTCTCCGCGTCACCGTAGCACCATTTTGGATATTATCCACTGAACGCAAGCAGCGTACACTCTTCTGTATCAGCCGCAACACAACGTTAAAAATAACGTTATTAACCGGTTTCAGAACGATACTGATACATGAGGAACGCAGGAACAGAAACGTTAAAATATCGATTCTGCTCGGAGTGAACCGATTTAATTTTTTTTTTTTTCGTTTTAAAGCCCTGCTTGAAACTATCGGATGAGAATACAAACACTTAAATTGAATTGAGCTAAATAATGATAGTCTTCTGTAGAGCTGCTCATTGAACTTGTTTCATAATTGATGAACACTGCAACATTGACAGTTATTGAACTAAACTGAATCAACCCTGAACTGAACAATGACACTGTTTTCTTCTGTAGGGCTGCTTTGCAGCTGAAATTGAAGTCATTTAATAATTGATGAACTGCGCACCATTGACACTACCAGTTATTGTCCTCTTTATTACTGTGAAGCTATTTTAAAACGGCCTGTATGACTTGCTTTTTAAATAACGTGACTCGACAACGATTTCCTTTATCTTCTGCTAAATATCACTGGTGTTGTAGCTTTTTGTTGAATCTGTACCTGTTCTATATATATATATATATATATATATATATATATATATATATATATATATATGAGACTTACCTGTTTCTTTCCACAGATCTCGGATGAAGATGGAAATCAGCGAGTACCTTTTGGAGGACGACGAGGAAGATGGAGACTAGCAGATATTTGGTTTAGACAAATTGATTGACAGCTTTCTCTATAGGACTGTATCTAGGGTTAGCCTTGCTAATGCATGACTTCACCCAGTTTAAAACCAAATCATAAAAGTATTCCATAGTAATTATTTCATTATTTGTCTTCATTTGTAAGTCAATAAAAAAGTTACCATTTTTAAATATTTCATAGCTGCATGTTTTTGCATTAATACATTTGGCTTCTTTTGAATTATATTTATCATCAGACTCAATTTGTGAATGTGCCTGCTAAAATTTGAATCAGTATAACCTTTTCTGTATGTAGTAACAATTTGGCGTTAACACAGTCATTAATACAGTAATTTATTTGTGCAGAAGGCAACATTCTTGATTTCTTAATTTAGCAAACTGATACACAGCAAGGAATTTTTACAGGCTCACATTTGATTTCTGAAGAAAAAACAAAGTAAAGAGTACTTGTTTGTGCCCTTTCCATAACCATACAGTGGAAATGATTATTCCAGCCCTTACAGATGAAATTTGGCACACTCATTACACAACGTGTGCACTTAAGACATATACAATTACACAATGTCCTAACAACCCTAATTGCTAAGCACAGAATTCCAGCACTTAGCGAATGGAAGTGTGGCGCTTTCCATTCAAAACAACAATGTAGCTGTCAGATTCAAATTACTTGGTCTTTTTTATGAGGAAAAATGACTTCAAGTGTTTGATCAGTAATTGTAAAACCAGAAATAAAATACTCTCATCCTAAGATACTTTGGCTTGTAAACACTTTTGCTGTAGTAACAGAACAAAAACAAAGCTAAAATGAGTGAAAATCTCACAAAACCCCATATTTCACCCCAAAGTCAAGAACTTATATTTTCTAGAAAGAAAATGAAGCCTACTCATGTGAGCATTAAGATTATTATTAATTATTTTTTGTATGACAAAATTTCCATGCCAATTAAGCATTCAAAATATTTCAGTTGTGGAATATTATGATATCAAGATGAGTATTAGTTGGGCTCGACTTTGATAATTTTAATATATTACTGTATTATAGTAATGAGAATTATTGAGAAAAAAAAAACATATTATAGAAATAAGTTAATTGTCTTAAACTTTAAATTGTAATAGTCCTAAAATTTTCTATACAAACAAACCTTAGAGAAAGTTCACCCAAAAATGAACACTCTGTCATCATTTACTCAGAATTATGTTGTTTCAAACCTGTACTCCCCCTAGTTTGAACAAACTATCCCTTTAATAGTCCTAAAAAAGCCTTTTTTTTCCTTTATGGAAAATATAATTTCCTGTTATTTTGGGATAAAGTATGACCCAAGTGTTTGACAGGAAATTATATTATAATTATAAAAAAGCCTTTTTTTTCCTTTATATTATAATTATAATATTATATTATAATTATAAAAAAGCCTTTTTTTTCCTTTATGGAAAATATAATTTCCTGTTATTTTGGGATAAAGTATGACCCAGACATGTTTTTGCGAGATTCACTCTAATAGTGTTTGGATTTGCACTTTGAAGGTCCTACCATTCTGCACCCACTGGTCACTAGGACACTGGGTTAGCGTCTTCAGGTCCTTACGGCTAGCGTCTGAATCTCTCACACAGAGTCGCTCTGAGAGAGGCAAATTTTCAAGCTTGCTGAAAAAACTAAACAGTTCAGGCAGAATAACGCAGAGGCTTAACCTGACCCCCGTTATCCAACCTCTTGAGTGCAAAGAAGCCAACAACGTCCATAGCATTGCAGAAATAGACTCATTGTTCATAAGACATTGAATCATCCAACTTATACAATGTCACAAACTCACAAGAGCAGTAAAGCTCCAATGGTTCCAGCTGGCCTCGAGGCCGAAGTGGACATCATGATGCAGCATGTCTAACCATGCGATGCTGCACCAGCCACGAAACAGTTTCAGTCTTCATTCTTTTCTCTAGTCCACTTGATCATGGTCTCTGGAGAGCGATAGAGGAAGATGAGTTTGGAGTAAAGCTCTTCCTCCAGCTCCAGTTCTCCGGTTTCCCGCACCAGGAAAATGTCCATGCATAGTTTGAGGATGGGGTCCACACATGGTAGTTCTTCAAACATGATAGAGTGAGAGATCTCACTGAAAAAACCTCGCACAAACTTGCCAATGACCAGAACCACTGACAGATAAAGACCCATGATCCTGGAGGAGCAGAGACGTATTTAGAGGAATATACTGGAACATATAACACTGACACAATCAAGGGCCAGTTTTTACTAACAGCTTGCGCCAACACAATCAGTTTTTTTAGCGTTAAAATAGCACTGTCAGGTTTTACTAAAGACGCGCAGTGACGAATTAGGTCTGAAAAGGTGTGGACAGAGTTATTTTTGCGCCTGACCTAATTGAATATGCATTTGTAGTAGTTTCCCTTTCAGATGCAAAATTTATGGGAGGAGAGTATTCAAATGAATCACGCAACGAGATTTACTAACGTTTGCACTAGTCAAATTACTGGTATTTGCGCCATTATTTAACGCCCAAAAAAAGCATGTCAAACTCTTTTGCACTTGAAATGGCTGCAATTATTGTTGCTATAAGAAGGCACCGCAGAGAACAGAGAGAGCGTGGTAGAAGGGAGAGGATTTGTTCCACACGTATTTATTTATTTGGAATGCCAGAAGAACACATTATCCAAACATATCTTTTGCCAAGCCATGTTATGTTTAATTTGATTCAGGAAATAAAAGACGACTTGGAACCCTCAACTAGCAGTCACGCAATACCAGGTCTATCAAAACTTCTTGCAACCATTAATTTTTTGTCCGTCGGTTCTTTTCAATGTACTGTGGCTTCTTTATTTATTTATTCTTTATTTGCGACTACGCTAATCTGTGCTGTGCTTGGTATATTGTGTTGGTTGATATGTAAATCATGCACAGAAATTTCCACACCCATTGGTGCTTTTTTGGAATTGCGCTCTCGTGCTAGTTTGCCCTGTTTAGTAAAACTGGCCCCAAATGTTTTCAAATTCAGTAAAAACCTGGACTAAAGAAATGAATGCTGTGTACCCATATCCTGCTAGAAAGCCCAAACTTGGAGGGCTAACTTTGTCGTTAAAGATGACCATAGGTAGGACGTCACAGGACCCACTGCAGTCCGCAATGCTGATGTCCCACCACTCTTGAGTTCCAGTGGTATTCACAGAGGCTTCTCTCTTCAGTGACAAAGTCACATCTTGATATCCCTCCTCATCACCTGCCAGGACAAAATAAGTTTTATATATAGAGGTTACTGGACATACTACAAAAAAAATATTTTTAAAGAAATTTTAGATGTGGATTCCACCCTGTTATGTCACATTCTGCCATTAAGTAATACATTATGAAAATGCTAATTCATTATATAAAAAACTGGCAACACTTTACAATAAGTTCGTATTAGTTAATGTTAGTTAAGGCATTACCTAAGGTTAACCAACAATGAGATCAACAACATAGATTTGAAAGATATGATATACCAAGAAAGATTTGGATATTTAAATTTTAATGTACATACGGATATTTAAGTTTTGATGTACATTTGAAGGATATTTAAGTTGGATGTAAATATATGATGTTACACATTGTTAACAGTATAAATTAATGTTCAGTGTGTCACAAACAGGGTGGAAAACCCTCGCAAATCACTGGAAACATATTAGAGTGAAATTCACTTAGAATGTACAGTATTGTGCCTGACTAAAACACTAAAAAGATGTTTGAATCCTTTTTACCATCATACAGCTGGTTGACAGGTTTTGCTTCAGCTCCAGTAGGTGCTCTGATGTAGTTAGGAAACATGTGTGGCACATGCCTGCAAAAGAATTACAGAGATGATCAAAATTGAGTCCAAAAACAAGGCCGGGATGGTGAACTATGCACTTCTATTTGTATGCCTAATATGTTGAAAATGCAAAAAGTTACTTGACTCCACATTCATATTACATGATTCACATAAATTATACCATATTTTCAATTAAAAATGGCCATATTTGAAAAAAAGTAGAGTAGTTTGCATAGGTTGTTTAACATTTCTATCATAAAACTGTTCCTACTTCCTTATAACCTCGCTGTCTTTCAACATTAAAACTGACGCTTTGCAATGGAATTCGTACTCTACTTGTCAACCCTAAACCCCGCCTATTTTGATTTAATTGGCCATCTCAATCATTTTTACGTTGATGAGCGTTGTTAGACCTCTGAGGCAGACCATCTTAAAAATGTAACTTTTAGGCCCGGTTTCACAGACAGGGCTTAAGACTAAACTAGGATTAGGGGGGGATTTCCCCTCTGCAGTGTATATGGTGGTTATGGCCCTGTGCAAAATAGACACTTACTAAATTAGAGTAAGGGCCCATCCACACCAAAGACAATGTGAAGTTTTAATAATCAAACTGTATGAGAATCGGAGTCCACACTAAAACAATAACGACACAGAGAAATTATATTGTTGGAATCACTTTCAAAATGTTTTTTTCATTCTAGCTGAGGAATGATTGACAGCTAAATTGACAGCCAATCAGAATCCATAGTCCACTTGACTTAAAAGAGCTTGAGCATTTAAAACAACAGAACTTCAGGGTGTGCTTATAATAAAAAGAATAGCCCATTAGTGAGGATGCTAATATAGTTATCAGGTAACAATTTAGTTTAGGGACCAATTCTCACTATTAACTAGTTGCTTATTAGCATGCATATTACTAGCATATTGGCTGTTTATTAGTACTTAAACTAATAAAGTATTCTGCATGACCATGTTTTAGATTCCTTAATCCTACCCCTTATCTAAACTTAACAACTAACTTACTATTAATAAGCAGAAAATTAAGAGTTCATTGAGGCAAAAGTTGTAGTTAATAGTAAGAACTGGTCCCCAAACTAAAGTGTAACCTATTATTGCAATAGTTATCTTTTTAGTTATCATTTTTGGTGTGAATAGGTCTTAACAATTGGGTTTGGTGTTAGTACCTGAAGTGATGAAAGTGAACTGAGAGTGACCTATCATGACTTGTGCATCCCACAAATTTTTTTTTGGAGTGAAAAAATTAACACGAGATGTGTATCTAAGATGACTGAAGTTTTTTCCCCATATAGTCACAAAACTTACACAGCATCCTTCTGGGTGCCCAAAAGCAGCGAGGCCAGGTCCGCTCTGACTGGGTTCTTGGATGACAAACTGATGGAGTGCTTGTCAAAAGTATGTTCCACTGTCCCACCTTTCCCCAGGTCCCTTTCAGACACAAACACATAATGAGCATGAGGTCCTGTACTCCCAACAGAAGCAAGTTTAACTCAAAACCACTGACTTTCTCCGTCAAACTGACCTTTGGAAGTTCCAATCCAGACGGAGGGTCATGTCACCTGTGCTGCCAAGCAGTTCCTTTATTAGCTCCTGTCGGCTCGGTGGGCTGATCCGCCACACTGACCCTGAGCTGCCCTCAATGTTGGCTGTGACTATGTCTTCATAGCTGTACATGGTAATAAACTGCATGGCCACCTGTGGACACATTTCAGTATTGGACACTAATGGAAAAGCACTAGCAAAAGTTAGTATGGATGTTGTCGTATCCTCTTTCCCTCAACAAAAACCTAATAGGATTTTTTCATTGACTTATGGATTATTGCAGAAAATCTCTCTGTGACCAACAAAAGTTTATGATTCTTATGTTTTGTTCATCATGATAATCTTCACAAATGATTCTGAAGCCTAAATACAGTTGGCAGAAGCAAAAAGCTTAACGTAAGCTATAAACGAACTACACCACAGTTGCAAAAAAAATCACAAGGGGGTATTTACTGATGTATTTTATGTCGGAATATAAAATGTAAAAATATCTTGAGCTTGTGTTTACCACAGATCTTATTTCAGATATTAAAACAAAAACCTGTTCAAAAACCCATTTTTTTTCTGGGTTTTGGCCTACAAAAATACATAATCATTGTAGCACACATTGCATTTCTTTTGTGAAATGAGTAAATATAGTGTAAAATAAAATGTTAAAACATACACAGCACATCTGTGTATATTTAATTTGCTGTCACTATTAAATCGTATTGCGTACATTAAGATTATATCAGTTATCCTGTCTGTTATTGAGTGTAATATCAAAGTGAGAATGAGAGATATTACTGTTGATGTCCACTTACAGCATTTTTTCCAAACAGTTTGGCAAGACGATTGTAGTCCTGCTCAGTGAAAGGCTGGATAGACTGCTGCTGCACACTCATTGTGAATAAAGGCTGTAGGAGAACACATTAGTCAACTCTCAAATGAAAAGTATTAAACACTCACAGAAATGTTACAATTGTATTTTACCTCATAACCACCAAGCCTGACTGTGACAGTGACATCAACAGGATGGTTAACCACACCCACTACAGATTTAACTAGTGAAATGAAGAGTAGTGGGAACCAAATGATGCAAATGAGGAACAGAATGATAATGCCACCCATTCCATACTTCACAATCTTCTTTTTCTTTTGCCCTTTTGGTTGTGGATATTTCTGCAGAGAGAAAGTTTACGCCCAAAAGTATGATTATGTACACATTAGAATCAAATTATGAAGATATGACAATTTCTAGGTATGAGGTACAAAACCTAAAAGTGGAAAACAGTGACCAACCTCAGGTAATTAAATGAAATGTTATATAAGCCATGATATAATGAGATTTGCCATTTTTGCAATGCTGTTACCAAAATGTGGGACATGTCTGAATAAGCCCTGAATTGTGCAATCCATAAAAAAAGGTTTCAAGTATGAGTTGCAAATTTCAATTAAATGAATCAGATATTTAATGCTAGGTCATTTTTTATGATTATAGTTTATTAAACATATCTATTTGGTCAGTAGTAATGTGACATTGATTTATATTCTGTCTAGAAAGTGCCACAAATATTCACTGTTTATTTAGGATCATATGACCATATAAACACTTGAATGACAAATGAAAAACTAATCCAAAATTTTCTTGCATGTCAAAGAGGACCTGCTACCTTTTCTGTCTCTCGGCTGCACTTAATGATGAAGATATTTGCATAGATGTCCTCCACACACATCCAGTTGGAGAGAGACAGTGTTGTATCTGTCCAAACCCAGTCCATCACTGCTCGAAGCTCAACTAAAAACGGAACCAGGCGGAACCTGAGGAAACAAATGAATTACATTTAAGGCTAATCTAAAAAATGGTGGCTATTACATCATCCTATTAGTAAATAAACTTTTGAAGAATACACTGAAATATGAAGAAAAGGAAGTGCCCACCCTTGGAAAAGGAAGAGGTTGAGGTGATTGAATTTCTTTGTCAGGAAGTTTCCAAGGATTCGTGTCGGGTAGCCACAACGGATCTGATACGCTGACAAAGTGAAGTAGATGCACTTGAAAAAATACCAGAGCTGGGCCACTGAGTTATGATTGAACATCCTGTGAAAATAAAGGAAATGACAAACGGCCCCTTGAAAAATATCTCATTTGTCTTTGATCATCAAAGATCACAGAAGTTCATCTGTGAACCTTCTCCGATACTCAAACTGCATCTGAACACAGGTGGAGAAGCCTCCCTTACCTCTCAGTGACAGCAGGAAGGATGAAGAACATCCACAGGTGGATACCGAAAACCAGTATAACCTGGAAGATGAGCTTTCCCAAGATGCTCTTCCGCAAGTAGAGTGCACGGTCAATGATCATGGTGCTGAACTGAATGAGGAGCATGACTAGAAACGCCTCAGGGACCTGGTCCTCAGACAGAGAGGAGGCTATATCTGCTGCCGCCGAGTGTTTCTGAGAAAGAGCAAAATTTCACATTCAAATAGTTCTCAAGTCAACAAGTCGATTTAATTTGGTATCCTAAATGTAGTTACATCTTATTATTGTCATTTAGAGTTGATGTTTTAACTGTTTTAACAGACTCCAGCCAGCATTTGAGAATGTTTACTTTAGGATTGGTTCCAATTCATGCCAAATTGTGCAATTCCAAAATGCAAATTCTGCAGGCATTTCTTCATGATTTTTTTTTTGACTAAGGATGTAAGGTTTCATGTACTCACTCCAAAAGCCCAGAAACCGAAGATGACGATGATAAAATCCACCACATCAGTAAGAAACATAAGAGCGTAGACATCAGTAGCTGCCCGATATTCTGCATGAAGGATGTTCTGGAAGAATCCACAGGTCGGCTTATAGACATTCTTCACTCTGCACAGATGAAAACACACCACAAGACAAAATGAACAACAGTCAAACCCAAAATATTACATTAATTCACATCATGAATTCCACTACAAGATGAGAAGGGACCTGTGAATCAGCAGACAGCTGGTGATATGACATTGTATAAATTAAGTTAAATGTCCAGGTGTTCAAAACACACATTGTATACGTATGTGATAAACTGCAATATTTTACTCATGTTTTTCTTCATCTACACTGGACTTTGCACAATTATTTTCATATCTTGTGTACAGTTTTTATTTTGGTAGAATAAAATTATGGTGACTTTACAATAAAATTCTATTTGTTAACATTAGTTAACTACATTAGCTAACATGAATTAATAATGCAAAATACTTCTAAAGCATTTATTAATCTCAGATAATTTTAACATTTACTAATACATTATTAAGATCAAAAGTTGTCTTTGTTAATATTATTTAATGGACTTGAGCTAACATGAACAGCTGTATTTTTAACAGAGATAATACATATGTTAACAAATGTATTGTTCACTGTTAACGTTAGTTAATGCATTAACTAATGAGACCTTATTGTAAAGCATTACCAAAATAAATGAGTGTGAACTGACCAATGCCACAGTACACTCTGTCTTCTCATAGGTTTGCTCTGCATGATCTACTTTTTTTATATTAATGTGGGAAAAACAAGTAAAATATTGCAACTGTGCAATACACAACAACAAAATTAGTTTAATTCCTTGCTGGAAAATTAAATAGTTTTACATGGCTCCAATCTGATCCTTTATTATCATTAGATGATCTAGACGATTTATCAGGGCTGACAGAGCATCAACAAACCAACTAGACTTGTCTTTCTTTCTGGCTTAAGACAAAAGCAACAAGAATCTTACATGGATAAGTAAAGTCCTTTGAGTTTTCCTCCAATAGCATTCAATAGTTTTTTACTGGTGTCCTTGCTGCATTTCTTTGACTTCTTCTTCTTGGGTTCTTTCTGTCCAGTGTCTGTGAGAGAATTGTTTATACATATATCAGAATAACACCACACATAGCAGGTACAGGTTCGGGTAACTCAGTACAATCTTACAGACACAATTTAGGTATATTAAATATATAGTTATATACTGTAAATAATCATTTATTTTCTAACAGACCTTTTTCTGACTGTTTTTTCTTGCGGAAGCGAAGGAAACGACTCTTCTTCTTTCCATCCTCCTTCACTGTATCAAGGGTTTCTGTGGTATTTGTTTGTATGTTGGGCTCTGGGTCAGTCTGTATTTCAGCATCGGTCGGTGTTTCTGTCGATGGTGTCATGGATAGCACCTCTGTTTCGGGCTCTGGCTGTGCTCGGCTGTCCTCTTCATCTGAGAGTTGAAAGACATTCTCGTCTCTTTCATTCTTGTTCTTCTCCCCAGATGAAAGATTGCTCTTCTCTTCCAGAGGGCCCTCTTGGTCCCAGAGACCATAACGCTGAGAGAGGCAAAGTGAAAAAAAGTATACAACATAAGATTGATTATGAATTCCATGTAGAATGGCCTGATCTGTCAACACTGGGTTTTTCTTTTAAAATTAGGCATGCAAAGTTAACTTCCATACCAATTTAATTATTTTGAATTGACAGGGACAATGGACAGTCAGAAAACAGCTTAACTAGTCTAGGCTTGATTTTTGAGCAGGATAGACTAGATACCTGGAGAAGTGACCGGTGAAAGAAGAGGGCCAATAGCTGAAGTAAATCATAACGGATGTAGTTGTCAGTTTTCTCCAGTCCCAAGATGCGTGGAGGGAAGAACGGCTTGTCCTCATTTAACTTCAGCTCATACTCAGTATTCCACGGGAAGAAGCCAAACTGAAACAGGTATTTGAACACCACCATGACCTGTGGGAAACACAACAGGCCAGAGACACACAATAAGTTATTATTGTTCCACCCACAACTGGTTTGCAAAGTGTTAAAGCTTTGTTTTACACTATATACAAAAGCCTTTTCTGCTGGAAAGCAACAGGCCATACCAGCTTAACCCCATAAAGCCTACTGTACCATATTTTATACCTATAAATTATCAACATGATAAAAACTTACTGGAACTGAACACATACTGGACTCAAGCACCTTAAATTTACTTGACTATCCATAGAGACAGAGCGCATTTAGACCACGCCCATACCGGGGGCAATCCAACCCTCTCCACTGACTTTGTACTGCGGGAAGATGCCTCCTTGTCATTTCTGACTTATAACAAAAAACAAAACAAAGTCTAAAACCTGCTATGTGACAAGATTTACAGTAAACAAGCTAAAAAACCCAGAACTACATTTTTATAAGCTGTCGACCCAAAAAAACGAGCATTTAAGGACACAAAAGTAGAGCGCAAAGTGTCATATTACTCTGAGAACTATGCCCACTGGAGGAAAACGTAATCGGTGACAGGAAGAAATGGAGAAATGATCCATCTGAATGGCCCAATGTGAAATACCCTGACATCTACAACTATTTGATCGAATCACCAGGTAACAGCATCACCCGGTGGGTGTGGTTTTCAGATTCTGACGCGCTATACATTTAAAAAAGCTAACTTTTTTTTTTTTATATTTTGTTTAAAGTTTTAATAAAATTCCTTTTCTGACTATTATTTCATATGTTAGGCTTTACAGGGTTAATGCAGTCAAGCTGTTTTTGAAACACAGCAGTTGGTTTATTTATGGCCAAAGGTGGTCTACCAGAGTTAATCAACTTAACCAATATAGTCCAGTTAGGTTAACCTCTGTCCTACTAGCTGGTGGTCCGATTGGTCAACCACCTACACTAGCATCAACCAGCTAGTTATTAAACCTAACCCCCTCCCCCAAGCATGATTTGACAATAGAATAGAAATAAAGATTTCATGAAAAGATGTTTACTTTTTAAAGGTAGTTAAAATAGCACTTTATACATACCGTATAAAATAATAAAAGCATTATAAAAACAATATAATGATAATATAATGAGCATTATATTAACATTTGAATTTTTTTTATTAGTATCTGAAACATATCTGAATCAAATAAAGTAAATTGTAACAAGGCATTGTCTATTCTTCCCCACCTCTGTATAGATGATGGCTGTCATCCAGAACCTCTTGGAAGGTCGTGGCACAGACAGCATTGCCCAGAGAAAGACGAGAACTGGCAGCACCAATGAGATGACAGAGGCTGTCACCAGGTTATTGAGCACGATAATGAAATAACAGACCAGCTCAGAGTGGGCCGCCAGAACATTGTAGAGTGCAAAGAGCAGCTTCAGAAGTCGGTTCTGAGACGAGTAGAACTCACGACTCTGTATCAACTCCTCAACACTGAATGGCCTGAAACAGAGAATACAGAGACTATAACAGAACTGCAGAAATCACAAAACAAAACTATTTTTATTTTAATTTTTTATATTTTATTTTCTTTTCTTTATTAGCAAAGAGGTCTTATTCACATCATGTGAAATGTGAAAAATATTTAATATAAAAAAATCTAATTCAACTAGATTAAAATGTCTTTCTAAAGCACTTTAAAAACATCAGAGCAACATGACATGACATGTTTTCTTGAGTTTCACCCTTTAATAATGGCAGAAGATCGTACAGTCATGTCATATAAAGTAGCTGAAAGCAGCACCTCTCTGAAAGCAGTTCACTTGCAGTTCTGGAGCGTCGAGGGCGGTGGGTGTGTTGGCTGTAAAAAGGTTCTGTATCAAGCTCTAATGTGAGATCAGAGGATAGAGTTGTGCTGCTGAAGTCACGGGCCTTTGGAAAACCGCCCAGTGTCTCCAACTCAACCACACTGCAAAACAAATGGGACATTTGGTCGTAACTGACAGAAACAAAATATGTAAAAAAGACATTTTGCTGGCCACACTGAAATATCTTTGGTTCAAAATCCTTTACCACATAGCTGCATATTAATCATCAAGTACTGCACTGTACATTTTAATTAGCCGCGTCTATCATGTCGCAAAGAATTTTTGCTTTCATTACGGACATGTCATGTTTGGTTAGAACACGTCATTAATCATGAACACTGCAAAAAAATCTAATCGAACATCCAGAAGTAAATGTTTTACATTTTTATATGACAACTTTTGAAAAAGACTGAGACCACCTTGAAAATCTGGGATTAATAATTTAACATGTGAAATAACTATAATGTTAGAAAATACATTCAGAAACAGAAAACTGTTTTTTTTTTATTGTAATACTATTTCACAATTAGTGATATTGACCATGTAAAAACCTTGAAAATAAGGTCATTTTTTGACATCTTTGACACTTTTGACAAATTCTTGGCTATGTACACATCCATATAGGAAACTGGCTTCTGGGCAGGTCAGACTCACTTGACGTTACTGTTGAAGCGAACATTGTCTGTGTCAGTTTCATCGAGACATGTCTCAACAGTGAGATTCTCACTGTCCTGTGATATCTGATCATCCATTGGCTCTCTGGAGGGTCTCTGTGAATAGCACAGAATTCATGAGAACAATGCCAACCACGCACTGGATAAGGTTTGTTTGAGTGAGTTGCCCACCTGGCTGATGTTGTGAATGAAGAGGTAGCGCTCCTCAGAGAGGACCATGGAGGTGTCTACATACTGCTTGGTGAGCAAATTAAGCCACATAGTGAATCCGTCCACCATGGCCAAGAAAAGCACCCACAGGAATTTCAGTATGTCCAGAATCCTCTGCACTATATCACCGCCAGTGGCTTGAGATGCTGTGAAATCAGAATGATGCACTGGGATGTCATTTGAAATTCAAGGCACCCTCAAGCTCTTCTTCTGTTTTTTTAGATGCTTACAGTTAGGCGGTAATAAATCTCCATATTTAAAAGGGGATATTGTTATTTTCAAATGGCTGTGCCATTAACCTAGATGTGTTATCATTTAGGTAGCTATACACTATATATGTTCATAATTTAACTAACTACAATTAACTTGCTCAGCAAGACTCTCCTCAAGACTAACTAAAATAATCTTTAAAAAAGTAATAGAAAATATTCTTTTTATTCCTCACCCATTACTTACCCACATCATCTCCTTCCTCTTGCATCTCCTCCACTACTTTCCCATCAAAAACTGCTTCATCCTCCTCAGCATCATCTGATAACCACAGAGAGAAATAAACAACTCTATATTCCATTGTAATATGATGAAGTGTGCAGCCGATTGCTTTGTTTCTTTGTGTATGTATTACTGTATGTTTCACATGCATATATTTTACAGTTTAACCTGTAGCCTGAGCGGTTTGTTGTTTCTTTGCTTCTGCTCTCTGCTCTCTCTGCTTCTGCTGACGGTCTTTCAGGGCTTCTTTTGCACTGGTGACCCAAGCCTGGTATGCCAGCTGCGGAAAACAGTTTAGACACACAAACTTTACACACCTATCCCTATAAAAACTGCCTTTCCAAACACAGAACAAAGTCAATACAAACATGTCACCTGAAAGGCAGTCTGTCGACGAGGTTTCTGTTCCTCTTGAAAGGATTCATCTTCCTCTCCGCTGTCAGACTCAAACATGTAGTATTCCCCAGAATGCAACACTAAATCAAATAAATTCATTCATATAAAAATATAAATTCATTCATGTAAAAAAAGATACTAAAATAACTCTGCAGTATACAGAACTTTATTAAATCTAAACTGAAGACTGCATCTTCATATGATATAAAATGATTTGCAGACTCTGACAGGGCTAAGCTTGATATTCAGTAAGACAGTATAGCAGCTGTTTGTGAGTATACCAGTTGCATGGTCCATCCAAGGATACTGCCACTGTTTGGACTTCGATAACTGTCTCTCCTTCTTCTGTTCCTTGGAGTCTGTGAGGTAAAATACATAATACGTAATGTTATGACTGATGCACTCTCACAAGTAGCTCTGCACAGAATTTACACTCACAAAAATCCTTTCTAATTTCCATGAATTTGAACAGTCATTTACAACATACTAAACATCCCCTTCCTCGTGCAAGTTTGTTTATGAAAAAAAAAATCATTATTTTCTCACAATCTCCTAAACATCCCCTTCCTTTTGTCTGTTTTTTTTTTTATTAAGAGAATACAACAAATTAAAAAGTTCATAATTTTCTCACTCTCATTCCATTCATTTAGAATTCACTATTCACGAATATTTTCCCAACCGCCATAGCTCTCACACTTAATTCATGTATGCATGTGATATCAAATGACAGTTGTTTTTGCATCTTGAAAGCGATGCACTAAGTTTGAATATTGCATGTAAATGAGATTTGAAAGCGATGGCAGATGAAAAGAATGTCATATAGATTTGTATCAAAATGAGGGTGAGTAAATAGTGACAATGTTCATATGTGGGTCAACCAACATTTTTAATATTCTTGATAATTTGATAATGCTTTCAACTACCTACAAGAATATAATACTCTGTTTAAAGCACTTTACCATATTAAAATACATTCTATAGAATTCCACAGATTTGTCGATACAATCGGAACCACAACAATTAAGCACAGTTATTTCGAACCACAGCTGATTAAAGTTATATTAGTATAAATGGTATGCATTTGTACCTGACGGCTGCTCCTCTAAATCTGAAGTTCTGCGTCCTTCTTTATACTTCTGCTGTTTGTCAAGTATGCGTTTCATCCTGTGGAAAAATAAAGACAACATATAGAGTGACTAGAGCTCAGGAAGGACATAGTGAGAGTTTTTATTGATTGACTGATTGATTGATTGATTGATTGATTATGGTAAAAAAGGACAGTGTTAACTCACGATTCCTTTAGCTGCTGAATTGATTTCTTCTCTGCCTGCTGATGGAAATGCATGTTCTTTATAATGCTGGCTCGGAATAGCTCGAAACCCCTTAATGCACACAGACACACACGTAAAAAAATCAGGTCAGAAAATAAACTTAATATTATGTTAGCAATACCCTAACCTAACTTATACACTAAATCACTGTTTTTGTTTTATTCCACTCAACTTTGAAAGTCGAAATTTTGAACTTCATATTTTGAAAAGTGCAACACAATGCCAGATGAACTTAGACTTCAAGATGAAAACCTCTGAATTCACCCTTGCCTAGATGCATTTATTATGCCAAAAAGCATGGTGGCCTCCAGGGAGATGTGCGCAGTTAATGATAAACATTCAACCTAAAAAAATAATTGCAAAATAATAACTAATAATAATTAATAAAATATTTGCACAGATGGTAAAATAAACTTTTCTGTTAACAATAATTCACTTGAAATAAAAATGCAAGCATAGCCATTTTGTTTCTTTATACGTCATATTTAGAGAATCAGACAAGAGAAGACTAGGGTCATAAGTCAGATTTATCAGTTTCTCGCACCTGACTTTGAATGGAAAGCATGAAGTAACTACCCCTTCTGATGTGTCCAGCAGGGGGCGCACTTACCGAGAGGCCTGTCGTGCTGATGCTTGAAGATCTGCAGATACGTGCAAAAAGTAAAAACTGAGGAAGACTCTCCTCTGTAGCAGGAGGAAGAAGAAACAGATACTGTCCCAGATAATGCCAGCCTCTTCCACAGGCAGAGAGCATTCTTTATCACACACCGAATTAGCTGGGGAAGAAATGCATACACATAAATATGATTACAGCTGACTGTGCTATGGTCTGTGATGTGGCATATTTTAAGATATTTAAAATGTTATGCACATACCCTAGAAAAAATATTTCAAATGGTTGGAAAAAAATGGATGTGCATTTTTAAAGACAAATTCCACAACCATTGGCCTGTTGATTCTGTTCATTTTAAAGTGCCCCTATTGTGGATTTTTGAAAATGACCTTTCATGCAGTGTGTAACACAGCTCTAAGTGAATGAAAACATCCTGCAAAGTTTTAAATCTGAAAGTGCACCGTGTATAAAGTTATTGTCTCTCAAAAAAAGAGTCGACTGTGAATCACTGAATCGAGTCGTTTTTAAAACGAATCCCAAGCCGTTTCACGTTGACGTCAAAATGAAACATTAGCATATTGCCCGCCCACTTGTTGCGTGCGTAGACCTGGGAAAACTGATTTTCACGTTGGTCTGAATGAAAATGCAAAATTCATTCTTTGCCACTAGGTCCTGCTTTTGGAGCATTAAAAGCTCACAAACACTGCTTTAAATGAAATCGAATAATCAAAGGAGGGGTTTGAAAAAATTAATCTTTGAACGAATCGTTTGGGAGTCATTGAGCAAATAAGGTAAAAATAAATGCATATTATAAGAAAATGAAAGTGTTTTTTGACCTTGCATGCATGTCAACCTGTTGTTGGGAACTCCCAAAACCAAAATATGAACCTTTCATAACCCATAATAGGGGCACTTTAATATCTTGCACACTTTACTCTATAACTTGTGTTAAGGATATTACACTGCTTTTTGATTCTGATTGGTCAATTACCTCACTAAGCAGTCAAAAATTTTGGTTGCACTTTATTTTACAGTACGTGTACTTTCATGTACTTACAGAATACTTACAGAGTACTAAGCTAGGAAAGTACTGGTAATATAAAGTAACTACATGGGGTAGGGTTAGGTTTAGGGGTAGGTTCAGGGTTAGTACCTAGTTATTACCGTTATTGTAATTATTATAATAATAAGTGCATAGTATGTACATGAGGAACAGGACTGTAAAATAAAGTGCTACCAATATTTTTACGTAACATCCACTTGATATTTGATACTTAAGTAAAATAATATAACAATGTGCTTGACGACAACAATAAGAAGGAAGTGCACCGTGGGAAAACTTTGGGGCCACTCTAGGGCAACGCAGCAGCAGTGACAAAACTTACGGTCATAGTAGCCTTTGACTGTGCACACCAGACTGAAGAGCTGAATTACCCAGCAGAAGTTCTTCCGCATCTCCAACACAAACACACAGGCCAGGATCTAACACAAGAACAGGGCTGTTGTAAGAAAGTTGTTCTCTTTGTAGATGTTTGCAAGTTATATGGCTTAGTGAGTCAGCGTAGTGGAACTGTTCACTCACAGACAGGATGTTCTTGGAAATGATCACAGCCACATTGTATATGATCAGACAGTCCCACATGACCAGACGTGTACGAGATGGCTTGATCAACAGACGTGTGCCGAAGAGCAGGAAAAAGAAGCAGGCCATAAGATACCCCAACCCGAACACACTGATCCGAGTGGCTCCGGTCACAAACACCACCGACAACACAAACCAGAACATGTACCGGAACACCAAGACCTTTGCCATGTCCAGATAGGACCTTCAATACATGGAGAGAGACACACAGATATTATTTTTTAATACAAGAAATTAATGAAGCAAATAGTTCCTAAAAATTATAAACAGTCTAGTTGTTGTAGAGTAATTGTTACATTTAATTATCTACAGAACAGTTACTTTAACATATTGCTTTCATTATCATTTATAAAAGCGATAAACCATGTTAAAGAAATATGAAAATGAAAATGGTCTAAGTTTACTCATCCTCAGGCCGTTCACTGCACAGGATCCAATAGTAAGTAAGTGTCTACATTTTGGATGGCCTGAGGGTGAGTACATTTTCTGCCTTTTTTTGTTTTTGTTTTTTTCATTTTTAGGTGAACTATTCCTTTAAATCTCCTCTTGCACTCCTTTTGTACTAATGTTTTAACACAATGCGTTACCTGCAATTGATGAAGTTTGGGGCTGGGTTGAAGGGCATATCCTCCATGGGGTCAGGTTTGTCTTTGTTCTCACCTCCCATGACCATCCACTCTTCCTTTTTCTCATGTTCAAACACAGCCCACTGCTGGGAGGCACACATCAGCAGAAGGAAGTCCGCTGCAACAGAATATTTTTTAAACATTTTATGTATTTTGGAGTGGCCAGAAGCTGTTAATAGTAAAAAAAAAAAAAAAAAAACTAAATAAATAAATAAAAAACTAGAAGAATAACAGAGCAGTACCAAACAGTGAAACTATTTACACTATATACCAGTCTGTTTGTGATTCTAACAATAGACTGAAATAATATTATAAAAAAAATTACCATTCTGCAAGCAGCATAACATAAAGCATAACATAAAAAAGTTGGAAACAGCTGACAGAGTCAAAAATGTGCCCACTCTTATGTTAAAAATAAGGTGGACAGTGGCCCCTAGAAGTACTTTTACACTTGAGCCTCACCTAAAATTGAATTTAAGTCACTGTATTAGATAAACTAGGTTTTGATGGTCTTGAGGTTTTAAATGATAAAACAACTTTTCTGTTCAAAATTAAGACTAAAAGTCTTGATAGTTGACTACAACAGTCATACATTTTTCAACATGGCTTAAGTGTCCATATATGTTTTTAGGCCACTATAGGTAGGATAACTGGTTAGTAATTATATTACTGTTGAGTTGAAGGTGTCACTTACATATGAGGTTTCTAGAGTTGGGGATGGTGTAGAAGTCAGGTAAGTAGATCCATTTAACCAGAGCTGAATGGATAGTAACAGAGGTTCTCCATCTCCAAGGGTAATCTATAGCCATGTGAGACAGCTCAGGTTACCAAAGTCAGATCACTTACCAAGAAAATTTGTAGTAATACACAGCATAGACACACAGGATGTGTTCTTGTAATTAATCTGTGGTAATTGTTGGTCAATGTACACATGCATCAAACAGCTGTCTGTGGAACTTGCATTATGTTTTTCTGTTACACACCAAGACTTCAATCTAGGGTTAGCTTAAACTAGTCTAAGGTGGAGTTTAGCTAGCAGCCGAGCTGACTTATACTGGTTTTAGGTCAAATAAAGTCAAGTCAAATTTATTTGCATAGCACTTTTCACAATACACACTGTTTCAAAGTTTTACAGAAAAACATCATGTTGATGTTTATAATATCTTGATATCTTAATGCCTTATTGTCGCATTTAGCAGAGTGAAAATATCCTCATATCCTCCTGTCTACATACTGTCCTAACATACTAAAGGCAAAAAAAAAAAAAATCCTAAAAAAGAATATATTATCCTACGTGAGTATACTATATGCATGAATGCAGATAAAGTTGGACATGCTAATATACATGCTGTGGGAAAATACAGTTTACATTTTGCTACGATATAAGCAGCAGTTGAGATTTGCTCTATAGTACGTTACTTAACGTGAGTGTACTATATCCGGTTAAGGTTGAATAAACATATAGTAGTTGTGTAATTTGTTATTAATTATTAATTTGTTAATTAAATTGAGTTAAATTGAGGGGTTTTGGACACTCGTTAAGGAGGACAGGCTGAGAGACCAGCAGCCCAACAGCACCAGCTTGGCTTTTAAAATGTGTCTCAAGAGTTCTGTTCTGTTCCATTTCATTGCCAGATGTTGAACTTTTTTTTTAAACCAAGAACCCATCTTGTGTCCAAAACAAAACAAGGGTGTTTTGAATAGAGTGGTAGACTCACCTATACAGAGGGCAGGAGGGATGCCCACACACAGAACATACTGGTATATCATGAAGACAACCAGAAACAGGCAATACTTTGACCAGATCTTGGCAATGGCTGCTCTACGCCGCTGTACCATGAAGGCCACCAACCAACAGCCGTGGATAATAACCAGGAAGTTCATACGTTGGCCAATAACATTCACAGTCATGAGGAAGCAGATCTAGAGGTGAAAGTGATGCACAAGTTATCATTAGATTTAATATTTGTGCTTTGATACACACACACACACACACGATCCTTTAGGACTGATTTCAAATGATTCTGATTGAGAATGATTGGAGAATTTCCAATAGCACGCATTTATGATGTTTTTGGTTTAGGTGGATGTCATACTTCAAGGCCAAACTTGTAGAAGCTGTAGTTGAGCAGGTATTTGATGCAGTGGAGGAGCCCCTTGTCCAATGTGTCATGGGTGGCCTGGGGAAAGATGACTGGAATTGGGGGAGGTGAGCGCTGCTGTTGTCTGTAGTGATGAATCTGGTGCCGGTAAACTGTCGCCTCAAACACCAGCAGCATCAGGACCAGCAGATGATCCTAATGGAACAAAACACAGAGCTAGTGTGCAGCTTACTAAGACTTTAACCGTATACAATGTAAAACCAATGATGATGTGTCAAAAATATCTATACTTCTTGTGAGCTTGTATATAATACATCTCCTCTCCAAGCTCACGCTTTATTTAGTATGGAACACTACAAAGTACACAAAGTAGTACTTCCCCAAAATGTAGTGTACAACATTGTTGTCATTTGACCTCATGACCTTGAATGTTAAGTTTAGCAAGTGGTGTCCAGTTATTATCTTGAAAATTAACATTTTCTGCCCAATTTTGTGAAGATAAAAAAATAATAAAAAAATTTTAATCAAATAATAAAAATGTTAAAATTTATGGTCAACTTTTGACCAAATAATTTCCTTGACTTTTTCAGCTTTTTTCCCCCCTCAATCATTTAGAGATTGATATTTCACTTTAGATGAGCATAACTATAAACACGTATAGTTTCTTTAAAAATAACACACTATAAAAATACTAAAAAAAAAAAAAAAAAAAACACCTAAAAAATGCCATATGTGGAGATATTTCCGGGTCAAATATGGAAATATGTAAACAGAATCTCACCTTGGTGTAACCGAGGATAGTAGCATCTTTCCTAACACCAAACCAGTTGGCTGGGTCCACAGGAGCTTTATACAGGGTAGAGTTCAGCACTTCATCCGGTTCTAGACTGGTCTCATTGACCATTGGCTACAATACAGAGAAAAAAGGAGTAAACAATGTGGCCTAAACCAGCAAGTTTCCAGAATTAAGTTATTTTTCTGTCTTCACTGAAAGTGAAATGTACCAACATAATATTTTGTTGCTACGTCATGTTGAATCTGTTCAGGACACTTCACAATTACTGAATGGAAAGAAACAAACTGGCAAGAAACACAAGGAACATTTCAAGTCTGCTAGACATCTTTTAGGCTGCAAGGCAAAATCTTGTCAGCAGAACAGACTAATTACTCTGAAGAGGAAAGTTTGGCCATTTATATGGCGATAAACACGAGCCTTTTTAACAGCAAGCCTGAGGAATAGCCGTAGCGTTTGTAAATCACCTGAGAATAACAATTCACTTTTTTCCCCAAACATCGATAAAACGCAAGACTAAACACATCAACTTCATCCACGCTTGAGGGTATTTGTTTAATTAGTGTTAAGTTTATGAGACCAGCAGGGTGCCGAGACGTAAGTATCACACAAAACTTGAGCGAGACAGTGTTGCTGTTATTAACCTTGGTACACGTGTGGGAGGAAGTGAGTCCTTGGTACATGAATGTGTTTAAAAGTACTTAGGTAAGTATAAACTAGATTTCTGCATTTTATGAAGTAAATGGGAATGCTTTCTCATGCAAAAGTCATAATAATATGCTGTTCTGAGTAGTCACATGTGTAGTCCCAAAATGTTGTCCCATATGGCAAAAAATAAATTGTATATAAAATGTCTGATTCTGAAAATTTATGTCTGAAAATTAACAACACACCAAAGGAGAAGTTATCGAAATGGTTTGAACCCTAGTTTTACTTACAAATAAATAAATAAAATGGAAACAACTATTTAAAAAATATGCGCTACCATTTTTAGCGTGCTATTTTTTTCTTTCAATCTGACAAAATATTTGTTAATTCCTTTAATTAAAAAACTATAAAACTTTCATTTTTATTATAGCAGATGCTACAAATGTGAAGTTAAATAGTTCAAATCACATAAGCAATAGTAATAGTGATGCTTACCTTAGAAAACACTTTACAACTAACAATGCATAAAGTGTGTTTGTAAGCATGTGTGTTTAGGTGTCCTGTCTTACCACAGTGCAGTTGTTGGAGTACTCTGCAGGGTTGACGACACTGAGTTGGTACAGCATCTTGCAGACGATGATGACACAAACCCAGATGGTGGAGAGACAGGAGGCCATGGCTCTGAAACGGCCGTAAGGCACGGCAAAACTCCACAGCACCACCAGGACCAAGTTCATTGCAGATGGCTATGAATGAAGGGGGAAAACAAGAAAGTAAATACAAGGCAAGTGAAGTGTGAAACACTGACATATTATCATCTCATAACAAGATAGGCGGAAGCAGATGGCTGTTTCTCTGGTGTGCAGAGAAACTACATAAATAACTGCAGGTTATGAACCTGACATAATGAAATGGCATGAATATGAGAGTGTGCAGACCTCCAATAGTGCCACCCAGACGACAAAGTAAGCCACAATTTTGACAATGTGCAGCTCCAATACTCTCCAAATGAAACTCTGGACATGGGTCAAGGTGTCAGAGAACTTCCTAGACAGAACCATTAGTCTGTCCATCACTAGTCCCCACTTGCTGGGTATCGCCTCTGAAAGCAGAGTAAGAATGCACACTAAAATTAGGGGTGTATGTTGGCAACCACATGGGTATTGGCCAATATTAAGTATAAAATTCCTTTCATTGAGCTACACCAGCACAGAAGCAGCATTTATTACTCTCACCATCAACCTCTGATGGATCATCACCCTGCTCTGTAATGAGATCTTCCTCCTCAAATCTTACTTCCTCTGTGGATCGAACCAAATCCGGATTCTCTATACCCCTCTTCCTGTGGGGAAATCAACAACAGCACTGTCAGTGATAATCAAAAAAAACAAAAATTTGCAAGTCATAACTTAACCTTCTCAAATATTTCTCACAGAAAACAATGTGATTACATGGAGAAATATTAATATAAACCCTGGGCTTTAATAATAAAAATGAAAACCCTGGGAATCTGCATCAAATTTATCAAAACACCTGCAAAAGGCAAACATTTTTACATCAAAATATACATTTAAAAATTATTGTCAGCATTATTAATATTTTAATAATAGGACTAGGCAACCTTTTTTTTTTATTTATTTATTTATTTTTTACAGTGTCCGTGTTACACATTACATGTACACTTACTATGGTATGAGTCTATTATGCATAGTTACAACCAACCCAAACCCTGTTTACTGGCTTAAACCTCAAAATTAAAATTGACTTCAAAATACCAATATATTCATTTCTGAAATGTTTCTAAGGCCTTGTTCTGCTATTTTATTTTTTCATGTGGAATAGAAAGACTATAAGGAAAAATAATGCATCACTAACAATAATGCAACAAAAATAATGCAATAATATACCAAATTTTACATTTTAACATGTTAATTACACATTTGACATTTACTTAAAGGATGCATCTAAAATAAAAATGTATAGTACACTCAAAAAGATTTCAGCCTATTTTTAAAATTTACACATCAGTCGCGTAACAAATTTAGTTAATTTAGTTAATTTAGCTAAAACGACACACAATATAAATTTGCAAATTTCCAATAAAATGTTAAAAATATAATAATAATGCATTAATAATAATAAAATAAATGCATTTAAATGCATTGTTGTTGTATTAAAAATAAGTGCTTTTATATTTTTTATTATCCCAAATACTTTACAACAAAACTTAAGTTGTGATATGTTTTGTTGATGTTGTTGAAGTTGAATAACAGGTAAATTTGCAGATAATAGTAGGTTTTTCTTTTTCTTTTCTTTCTTTTTTTTTTAATTAGGCAATAACGTAGTTAATTAATATTACTCAGTACTTGAATGTTTAATTACATTGTAACAAGGACACCTTAAAATAAAGTGTAATCTAGGGCTGTCAGTCACTTATCTGTAAAATATTTAATTATGATTAATCTCAATGTTAAAACATTCAGTTCCTTTTTAAGGTAAGTGAATTTAATAATGTGTGTAATTAACATGGTCAGAAATCAAGGACAACGCTGCAATAAACGTGTGTCTATATGAAAAAAAGCACTGGACAAAAGTAGATTATTTTGAAGACATCTGACTTACAAAACTGACAAAGTGTGCTCCACTACAGTTCTGCAGCTTTGATCAGTTTTCAGTAGCTCTGAATGTTCTGTCTCTGATTTCTATCGTTTAGTTTTTAGAAATCTCACAAAAGATAATGAAACAGTTATGATGAAAATTTGAACAAATGATTCTAAATAGCATTCAGAACTAATGATGTTAAAAACAATTAACTACACATGCTAACTTTTATAGTTCAAAAAAAAAAATGAATGCCTTTTAAATGATTCTAAAATACATTTTATTTGGCAAATTAGTGAAATTAATTAAATTAAATAAATTTAATTTAATTAAAATTAGTCTAGAATATATGAATGCATTTGCTCAGCGGTAACGCTCATGCCTGTGGATGGGAGTGACATTCTCCAGATCTGTGATCTTCATAAAGGGCTTATGGAAGTAGTGAAGCTGCAGAATACAGGCCAACAGGAAGAAGCCTGGGATCACAATACTGGTGAAGAGCTCAGATAGTTTAAAAGTCTCCAGTCCCATGACAGCCAACCTAAAGATGGAGAACCACATCATTAATAATTATCACAAGAAATGTACTTAAAAATGAAAATTCCAACATCATTTACTCATCCATATATCATCCCAAACCCATATGACTTTCCACTGAACACAAAACAAGATATTATGCAGAATTTGTATGTGTGATTACAGTCTTTTGAAGCTTTTGCCCCCCTCTTCTGAAGCTTAAAGGTCCCACACTCATTTACTTTTATTGTATTGAAAAGAGTAGCAGGAACATTCAAATAAATGTCTCCTTTTGTGTTCCACAAAGACATAAATGAGTTTGGAATGACATGAAGGTCCTTCATTTTATACATCATCTGAAACACTTGCAAAAATGAAACAGTAAACCAGTGGACATACTGTTTTACTGTGAATCCAGTGAAGTTTCCCCAATAGCCTGGAAAGTCCTCAAACTGAAAGGTATATATAGCAATGAGCACCACCATAGTGTAGGCCACCACCATCCACCAGAAGGCCTTCAGCAACCTCCTCCAGAGAGAATAGTACACCTAAGAGAGGTTTTTTTCGCTCAGTTTTATGACTAATTTTAGTGAAGAACATTACATCTCATACTGTATGTTTGCTGGTAAAAGTGTACCTGATACAGGCACAGGCAGAGCAGAAATAGCAGCATGTAGACGATCTTGTAGGCTACAAGCTTTCCTGCAAAGCTGACCATGATGAACATGCCTCCACACACGTAGATCCAGTACTTAGCATACAGGCTCATCACCAGCCCACCAAACACCTTCAAAATTGACTCATTTCGACCTGTGCTCTCTAAAAGAGAGAGAGAGAAAAGACTCTCAAACTTCACTACCTGTGGTGAAATGCAAATAAGACAAAATAAGAGTTCAACCACTCAAAGCAAAAGTTTTTATGATGACTTTGCATATAACGGCCTAATTTTATAGCATTTAAGTGGTGCTTTTTTTTTGTCATAACCGCTCGACTGTCTCAGTCTCTTTTTTTTTTTTTGGAAAAGAGCACTGTAAACTATCTACAAATTGCCCTTTTTGATTTCTATACATTTTGATTTTCATAAAGGTTTGGATTTGGATTTGGATTTGGATTTGTGTAAACTGGCCCTTTAAGTAAATGCCTTTGAAATTAATTTGAATTCACTGAAAAAACAAATAAATAAAAAATAAAAATGTTGTAGGATTTACAATTTTCACCCTGAATTAAACAACTACATTTGAAGTACAAAGACTAAAAATTATTTGTATTTATTTATTTATTTTTATTATTATTATTATTATTTTATTTATTTATTTTTTGTAAAACATATTCCAGTAACGTTTATTTTATTTACAATTTTAAAAATTTTCTTTTTAGGGATGGCACGGAGAGGAAATTTTCACCCCGGTATATATACTTACGACAAAATGGCGGGTTTCACTTTCAAATTCACGATCTTGGCATCATGTTTTATAAGAAAAGATAATTATTTGTTGCGCTTACATCTTTACACCTATCACTTTCTAAGACTAAAATGAATGCTTGAAAGAACTCATTATTATTCTTAATATAAAAGCACAACAACAATAAAACACTACAATGACAAACTATCTTATATAACAAAAATGAATAAGACGAGGCATGGCATATACCACATGCTGTATTATATATCGACTAATAAATTGCAGAAAGTTTAGCAAACACTGTGGAATCAAAAAAATAAAAAAATCCTCCCACAATGTAGTGTAACAGCAGGTAAACAGCAAAAGTCAACAGGTTTTTCAAAATGAAAACAAAAAGAAGATTAAAACTAAGTTGGCTGTTGGTGGCAGTGTGTGTTTTTGCCAAGAAAACCAAGAAATGGAAAGAACAGATGAGGTGGAGCAGAGAGGGTATTACAAATGTTTTAATAATGATGATTAATAGACAGTGATTAATGATTTAATTTCCTGAACTTCCTGAATGAATCAGAAAGAAATATTTTTCTTATACGTCATGGCTTTATGGTAAGCACTCTTGGTCAAGACAAGTGGCAGGGTGTTCATGCAGTAGATGTGAGTTTGAGACTGGTTTGTGTTGTGTTCTGACCCCATCCCAACCATCACTTCTTGTTCTCTCTGTATTTGATCTAAGAACAAAATGGCACAAAAGCAAATGAAATTTTCTCTCCTGATGCCCTAGCTCACCTCCAGTGGTGACCTCGTGCAATGGTGCAGTCATTCTCTTATTCCTCCTGAACATGTCCTTTACAGACTGTCTCAGCAAAAGCCAAAATGTCAATGTAAACAGCAGCTGAGAATAAAGACAAAAAGAGTGAAACAATATTTACACTTTCCTCACAGTGTATTACGAAACATCATGAAAATTATGACTAATCATGTGGTTTATGTGTGATTGGATTGCGTAAAGATGTAGCAAGTGAGTACAAGTTTTCCCATCTACATTTCTAACAATGTTCAAGGTTTATTGCAAACATCTCTATCCAAATACATAAAGCCATTTAGAATTTGAATTTTCTACAGAATCTGCATCTGCATTTTTAACTAAAAGTAGTGCTTCTCAACTCTATTCATGTAGGCACACCAACAATATACATTCTACCTTTTCTGACACATCCATTTTTTAGGACTTGAAGTCTCCACTAACAAGCTGATGAGCTGAATCAGGTGTGCTGAGTAGGAAGATTTTGATAATGTGTACTGTCGGTGTGCCTCCAGGAACAGGGTTGGGAAACACTGCCTTAAAGCAACATTTTAGCTTCAAGTCAAGTCAAGCTTGACAGCATTTATGGCGCAATGTTGATTATCCAAAAAGAAATGGAAATGAATGGGGCCAGTTTTACAGTCATTTTAGGGTTTTAGGTATCATGTTGCCATGAAAACAGTATTGCAAAATTGTATACAACTTTACATAGAAAAGACTGAGTGATCTTTACATATGGGGCCCATTCACTTCCACTGTAAGTGTCTACCTGTAACCCTTCTTTAAAAATAATGATTAATAAACAGTGAATAATGATTTCATTTCCTGAACTTTGAATGAATCTGAAGTGAATATTATATTCTTAAATGTCATGGATTTATGTCTGGCACATATGCCAGAGCGTTAATGTGGTAGATGTGAGTTTGAGTCTGGCCTGTGTTGTCCATTTCTCTGTAATTTTACAGTCATTTTTGAGTTTTAGATATAATGTTGCCATTGACATGAGTGTATACAACTTATATTGTGTATGTCTTGTGGCTATGCTATTGAATCAGTGAGAACTTTATTGTTTACATACAGGCCCCATTCACTTCCACTGTAAGTTCCTCCCTTTTTTTCTTTTTATTCAAAGAAAAGGAAGGCCAAGTCAAAATGAATTTTCATGGTAATCAACATTATGCTGTAAATACTTGATTGAGCTAACTTCTATTGAATCCAAAATGTTTTCTTTTTCAAATATCAACTTGATTATTATACAATATCAACTAGTATTACACGATAATGGCAGTTATTTGCCAAAGATTCACTGTCCTCACCATGGCTCCTAAACGCAAACAGGGATACTGTGCTCGGTCCAAACCTAGCTGGCGAAGGCTCATGGTGCCGATGTGCTGGGGCAGTTCCGTTTCTAGGTCCATGGCCCACACATACTGTAGGCAGCAAAGAGCCAAGCCATACAGCAGGATGAAGGGAGAACAAAGAGTGGCAAAGCGTTGACGTGCCCGCAACATCCAGATCACACACGACCACAGCAGCAGCACAAACGTCAGCCAACTATGGTATGTAATACTCCACACCTGCAGGGGGCAAGAACACAAATACATTATTCAGGTGTAAATTATTGTTCAGACAATGAATCAGCACAAAGCTTTACATCTACAGTTAGAAGAGAATATTTGTTTTACCATCATGGCTATGAGGGCACAAATGTAACTTTGTTGCAAGATCATTCGTCCCACCAGACGAAGAGGATTATCGCCTGCAGCCTCTCCACTGGGTCCTGTACAAACAAACATCACAAACTCAGAAACATACATATAGACTTAAAGGTGAACTGGTATCTTCTGTAAGTGTAAATGCACAATGTACATTGCCCTACCTATGTCATGTTGGCTTGAACCATTGGTCACAGGTTCTTTAGACATTTGTGATTCAGACAGAGGTGACTCTCCCGTGGTGAGAAGCGTTTGCTAAACCAAAAAACACAATGGTTTCACACAATGGCTGCATCTGACACTAATTTTCCTAAGTACTTAATCTGATTTTTATTCCTTTAAATAATCAAATATTCATTTCACATCATTGTGTTATCAGGTTAGGTGAGAATATTCAGCAGGAACACACATTCCTTTCTCTTAAAGGGATACTCGATCCAAGGTATAGTTCCAAACTTGTATGACTTTTTTCCTCTGTGAAACATAATAGAGATATTTTGAATAACTCTGGTAACCAAACAGTTTTGGTTCCCATTATTTTCCATTGTATGGATAAACAATACATTGTATGGAACCAAAACTGTTTGGTTGCCAACATTCTTCAAAATATCTTCTGTTATGTTCAACAGAAGTAAGACAGAATTTTCCTTCTCATTTTAACAGTAACACTCTACTGAAATCAATAGATTACTTTTTCTGTAATGAAGTAATGTATGTGACTACTCCTTATTACATCAGTAATTTTATTAAAGCTACTGTTCAAATAAAAATATAATTATCTGCATTCCAAATGTGCTCCATTTTAATGACATGTAGATTGGACAGGTTTTGCATAATAAAAATACTAAAATATAAATAAACTTGTTTACATTCATACGTTTGTCATTGCATCCCTATTTCACATGCAAGATGTAAAATTAGTTTGACACAACTGAACCAATCTGCAAGCTTATGCTACTGAAACATCTATGAAAAATACTAAAATATAAGTAAACTTGTTTACATTCATACGTTGATTTCCATTTAAAATTTTTGTGTACAAACATCTGCTAAAATATTACAGAGATTTACATGCATTCTGAACACAAAGTTTTGGGATTTTATTATTATTATATTTTTGTATTCAGTAATGCTGTTTAACATACTCCCATTTGATTGAGAATAAAGATTTGAGCAAATATACTTGTTTTTAATAAAATTGGGGGCTCGTCCGGGATAATTTTTTGTTGTCAGGTTGTTTTAGTAAAAGTTGGTTAGTACAAGTTGTGTTTTGTGTTGTAGGCAGAGTAGGTGGGAAGAACCATAGGCAGAGTTTGTGAAGAACCACAGTGATTCAAGTCTTACCTTAGTGTCATCTTCATTACTATGTCTCCTTGCCTCCCATGATCTGAGCTCCACTTCCTCTCCAGCTTCACCCTGTACTGCTTTAACTGTTCCACCCTCATCGGTCTCCACAAACAGAAAGACATTACATCAGTTAATATATGAATCGCCAAATAACCCAAACTCCATTATTTTACACAAACAATGGGCCCTATTTTAACGATCTAAGCGCATGGTCTAAAGCGCACGGCGCAGGTGCACTTACGGCATATCCGAATCCACTTTTGCTAGTATAACGACGGGAAAAAAGGTCGGCACGCCCGGCACATGGTCTAAAAGTGTTGTCCTTATTCTCTTAATGAGTAATGGGTGTGTTTTGGGGCATAACATGCAATAAACCAATCAGAGTCTCATCTCCCATTCCCTTTAAGAGCCAGTTGTGTTCGTGCCATGGCAGTTTCGCTATTTAAACGGCAGAATTTTAAGGCGCAAAGACTGAACACGTCTCCAGAGAGGAAATAGATCTGCTCATGCGCGAGCAAATAGGTAGGCTAATTCTGAAAAACGTTTATAGGCGCATATTACTAACACACTCTTTAAATAACAAAAAAATAAAAATATTGTGCCATTGACTTTAGACCAGGTTTCAGTTGGTCAATGCCGCAGTCTATTTCAGCTGCCTCAAAATGGGCGCAAGTGCATTTGCTATTTAAACAACGTGGCGCAGGACATGAAAATGGTAACTGCGTCGTGTTGAAACTAGCAAAATACACTTGCATTGTGCCTGGCGCCGCATTGCGCCGTGTGTATGATAGGGCTCAATGAGTCAAATGTTATTCAGTGGCTTAACAAGGGTACAAACGTAATGTGTGGTTAACTGAGATTACTGTATGTGACATCTTCTTCAAGGACCTTTTAAAAAGACAGTTAAGCCAAAAAAGTCATTAAATTCAGTGAACAGCTTTAGATATATTGGATTCTGCTGATTCACACGCAACTTGAGGTAACGATGACAGAATTGTAATGTTTCGGTGAATTAACCCTTTAATTGAACAAATGAGTGTGTGAAAGCACCTCGTCCATGTGGCCAAGACTGTAACTGTTGATTTTCAGCACAATAGTCACAGAGATGTACAAGAGGAAAAGAATGCCAGGATTGACGTACACCGGCCAGTCATGTTGCGTGTTGAGGTTGATGTCAAAAGAAGAACAGTTTCCTGGCTTTCTTATATCCTTCAGGCCAAACAGTCTGAAGCAAAAAAGAAAACACATTAAAACTTAAGATATTCAATTTTCCAAAGAAAACGTGAGAGAAAACTTGTAACCTTAATATTCTGATCGCTATGTATGGCCCAAATCCCTTTCAAGGAAAGTTAGTTCACTCGGTGATCATATTCACAATGCCTACGAGCATCTATTTCAGGCATGCAAAAGAAACTCTTATCTACTTGAATGGGGACATATCGGAATCTCAGATACTCTTTGTCAAACTCACATTTAAATAACATCTTTCAAATTAGCAACAAAATCTAAAAGGAACTTTACATAAATGTTGTCTCTTATAGTGTTAAAAAAGCATATATTTCAGGTTGGTCCACCACAAATTGGTTACTCACACTTTTATTTAGAAGGCAGGACTTATTCCATCATATTGCATGTTGCGCTTTCTTCCATTTTGAGTAATACGAGTGAACTGCCTTCGTATATACACTATAGGTCAAACGCTTGGAATAATTAGAATTTTTTAATGTTTTTGAAAGATAAAAGATAAAAGATATTTTAATTCACCAAAAATGTATAAAATTGACATACATTCATAATGTTAAATAACATTTCTATTTCAAAAATTAAGAAGCAAAACCTGTTTTCAACATTGATAATAGGAACCAGTATTAAAAATTAAGCAACAATAATTATTAATAATCATGCAGCACACATGCTTAGGTTTGTTCAAATTTATGTACAGCACAATAGTAATAGTGATGCTTGCCTTTGCACACACCGCTAATAATCTTAAACTGACAGCAGTGTGCATGAGGCATTTTGTATGTGACATGTTTAAGACAATGCTGTATAGCAGAATTTTGTTTTATCTCACTATGACAGCTGTGACAGTTATCTGCAACAGCACAGAGGTCAGCAGTGATTTGTGTCTCAGGAAAAAAAATGCACTGGCAACCTCACCAAGCCGGGTTTTATGGCGAGTAAGTGTGGGTGTCACTCTCTAGATATCTAAGGCTTAAGTCTCAGTGTTGCTTTTCAGTGCAGTGGGTTATGCAAGGTTGGCACGATACACCACCTTCACCTCCCCAGCCTGAGGCTCTATTTTAGTACAGCAATGGCTCTCACATTTACATCACACCCCGCCTTAACACAAGCCTCATGTAATGAACATAGAACCTGAACAGGTCAGCTCATTTAAAAATATGGACAAACCATAGTAGAGTAAGATGGGGTAAGAAACTTGAAAAACTATTTGGAATGCAAGTAATGATATTTTCATATGAACAGTAACTTTAATAAGATCACTGAGAAATAAAGATAGACATAAACTGAAATAAAACATTTTAAAACTTTGATAAATTATAATAACTATAATAGTAGCTCAATGACACTAAAATAACACTGGACAGATGTACCTGGGTGGCATGATGTTACTAGCGTTATTATATTTTTAATTTAATACTTAATATAATTAATGGGGTTATTATTCAATAATTCCAATTTTTATTTTAAGTAAAGATTTCTATTTTGAATAAACACTGTTTTTAAACTCGTTATTCATCAAAGAATCCTGAAAATAAGTTTAAAATAGAAGCTAAAATTGAAGGTTTGGAGTCGGTACATTTTTTTCTTTGAAAGAAATGAATACAATTATTCAGCAAGAATGTGCTAAATTGATAATAACAGACAGTAAAGACTCATATTTTTACAAAAGTTACAAGAGTTATATTTGTATAACTTGTTTAACCTTTTTTCCTTGCTGAATAAAAGTATACATTTAAAAAAAAAAAATACCCCAAATTTTCGAATTGTAGTGTGTATCATGGTTTTCAACTGATTTCAACATGGATAATAATAAGATTATGCTTCTTCAGCACCAAATCATCATATTAGAATGATTTCTGAAGGATCATGTAACACTAAAGACTGTAGTAATGGCTGTTGAAAATTCAGCTTTGCCACCACAGGAATAAGTTATATTTTAAAGTATATTTAAAAAAAAGTTAAAGTTATTTAAAATAAATGCAGCCTTAATGAGCATAAGAGACTTCTTTAAAAACATTAAAAATCTTACTGATCTTGGCTGATTGATAGAAATAATTCAATTTGAATTTATAGTGTTATTATATTATGACGTGTTCAATTAAAATTTAGGCAATTACATATGTATATATTCATATGCCTGTGTAAAAGTCATAGAATAAGTTTACATTTCAGATGAATCTCTTTTACTGGTATTATCCTTTGTATGTATTTAATAGAGTAGTTATTGATTTAAATGATTTAATTTACATTGATGACACTTTTAAAATTATATAAATATAAGAATTATATATAATAATCAACCAGGTTTACCCAGAGGGGCTTTTTGCCAAAGATTAATTTTACATTTTGTGCTATGATACTTAAATTAGGAGCATGTGTTTATTTATTTTCCATTAACAACACATTGGCTGATGCATCATCATCTTTCTGTACACGCTAAAATTAAAGTAAGTTGGCATCTTCTCTCATCTTACCCTACCGTTTAAAGCATATCAGAGAACAATGTAAATCTGATGGTATATAAATGTGGTCATTTAGAGTACCATGGTCGTGGTACAAATCAAAGTCCCAAGGTATTAAAATTGAATGCCATCACTGCACCATAATACCACCACAGTACTTTCTTGGTGGTACAACCAATAATGGTCACTGTGATTTTGCCAAGTAGAACATGTTCCTGGTTCAACATTCTTTTGTTGGTCCTGGAACAAGATTCATGTCAAGAAAACAATGTTCTAACCTCAACCCTAACCATTAACTTGATGGTTCCAAACCCAACCTTATGCTTAATCCTAACTCTAACCATACTGTTTGATAGCAATGTTGTCCCAGAACCAACAAAAGATGTTGAACCAGGAAATGGTGTCAATGTTGTCCTACGTCTAAAAATCACATCAACCAGCCTCATTGGTTTACAGGAATGTTGTTCCAGGACAAATAAGGATGTTGAACTAGGTACAAATACTACCTCAACAAATCAGAGTAATCTTCAAATAACAGGACAATGAAAATAATGCCACAAAGTTACAGACATACTGAATGTACAGTATAGTGAATGTGAAGGAAATAGAGAGTAATAAACAATACCTGGCCCACAGGCCCACTGGGGAGAACATGTCTTGTGCGAATGAGCTCTGATACAGGTAAAGACACACCAGGTGTCCCCCTGTGAAGAAAGCCACCATCACGCACAATGCATTAAATCCCAGATGGCTAATGGGAAAGTGGCAAGCCCACCATGTGCACACTCCAATAAAGAGAAGGAAGTAGAAGGCAGAGAACGCAGAGGGTAAAGTGATTCCTGGAAAGAGAAAGACATGAATTCAAATCCAATTCACATGCACATTAAAATTAGACCCATTAGAAACATTCTCTACACAAGTGCTTCTATCTTTGAAAGCTTGATATCACCTGACATTGTGCATCTGAACATAATTCAGAATATAAAACTAGTTCTTTTTCCACAAGAGATGCATTAGCACATAACTTGTGTTCCAAATGACGTTATAAGGAAAGCCAGTTGAGTGCATGAAGGGTTGAACATTGCACAATTCCTTTTGAAGTGCACTTTTTATTGAAATGTTTTGTGTAAACACACTACTCAGACTATAAAATGGCATGGAATAATGAATAAGCGGCTAGTGTTAGTTTTCTCTTTTAGGTCAACTTACACTATATTGCCAAAAGTATTGGGACACCCCCTTCTAATGAACAGGTTTGACTACTTTAGTAATTTCCATGAGTACAAATCTTATTGTTTACGGATATAATGATATTCTAGGGAATTGTGTGCTTCTAATTTTAAAGCAACAGTTTAGACAGGACACTTTTCTATTCTAAAATGACAATGCCTCTGTGTATAAGGCAAGGTTCAAAAAGAAATGATTGATTTAGTCAGCGTGGAAGAACTTGACTGGTCTGCAGAAAGCCAAGTCCTAATCCAAGCTGAACACCTCTGGTGTGACTTTAAATGTAGATCTTGAGCCAAAAACTCATCACCAAACACCTATGACTTGTACATATGGGTACAGTCATATTAGACACTTCCAAAACTGTTGCAACAGAGATGGAAATACAATTTTTAAATCCATGAATTATGTTTCCATCTTTGTTGCCACAGTTTTGGAAGTGCCTTTTTCTGTTCTAAAGAATGGGGTGTCCCAATATGTTTGTCCATATAGTTTATGTACAAGTCATTGGTGTTTGGTAAAGAGTTTTTGGCTCAAGGTCTGCATTTAAAGTCACACCAGAGGTGTTCAGCTTGGATTAGGACTTGGCTTTCTGCAGACCAGTCAAGTTCTTCCACACTGACTAAATCAATCATTTCTTTTTGAACCTTGCCTTATACACAGAGGCATTGTCATGTTAGAATAGAAAAGGGTCCTGTCCAAACTGTTGCTTTAAAATTAGAAGCACACAATTCCCTAGAATATCATTATATGCTTAAACATTAAGATTTGTACTTATGGAAATTACTAAAGTAGTCAAACATATTCATTAGAAGGGGGTGACCCAATACTTTTGGCAATATAGTGTATGTAATGACGAAGCAACAGTTGAGCAAGTTAATCTGTCAACGTGTTTATAGATAACTACCTGAATAATAACACATCAAGTTTACTGGCACACAGTGCAATGGGACTCTGCACTTGCAAAATGCTTTTGTTTACTTGCATAGAGTATATTTCTGGCCATCACTCAGAAACTTTAAGTCTGAGGAATCAGTTGCAAACTGGAACCAGCTAGTTTCATGTTTATGTCCACTGAGATATGACTGCATCCCAAATCATTACTTCTACTACCCATTGAAACATTTGTTGGTGATGGAAAAGTACATCTCTTTGAAAAAAGTGTATGCCAGCATTGGGACATTTTTAACACATCATCAAATTGCATCTCGACACTTTGGAACCCTTTTTTCACATGCTGTTTTTATGTGCATGTAAGCATACTGTACATCAAGCTAAATTTATTGGCTTACAATACATAATCATTACTTCTGTGGGAGCCTTGACCTTACATTCAATGCTATGCGAGATAACAAGAGATATATCCACTATTTGCACTACAATTCAGCATGCTATTTTCAAGATATTTAGGTACATTGCGATGCATATCATTTCTATTTAGAATAGATTGTATACAAAACCTGTATTTCAGGTTTAAGACTGATTTAGGTTCTTGTTCTCATAACTATTGTTGACATATGGACATAATTCGTACCTTTGATTTTGACTCTTCCATTTAAATTCTCTTAAATTCATTTATTGTTTGTAATGTCCAACTTTATGTTAAACCTGCTGATTCTCTTACCAGCTAGTGCTAGTAGTGTGACAGCCAGGATGCGGCCCATGTTCCTGAGGAAGCGCTGTGCCGTGGCACGCAGGCGGGCAGCTAACTGTGCCGCCCTGCTGCTTGAGTAAGGACTCTCCTCATCTTCCGTCTCACTACATGATAACATTCCCTCATCTTCTCCTTCTACATTATCATCATCATCATCATCATCTTCTGTTTCATCCTCCTAAAAAGAAGAGGACAGAGAAAGACTTGATTGAAAAAATAGGCCACATAAAGATTTTTCATATACAGGTATTTCTATTTTCACCTGAGTTCATTAATCTTTGAGAATGACCAAAGTTCTACTGAAAAGACATGCGATATTGGTCAGCTGGTGTCCCAAACTTTAAAACCAAGACTGAAGATGTCAGCCTTTGAAAGCACTGTAAAAAACAAACGTACTGTCTGAGAGAAACTGAGAAGTAGACACAGTAAGCATCAAAAAGATGAAGGAAGTTTTTTCTCAGGCATGTATACTTGTATGCACATGTGAGAGTGTGTTACTCTTGGCTCCTGAGGGTCATAGCAATCATATCTGGCCAGGCCTGCGGAGTCAGACAGGCATGGTTGCATCATGAGATGTTTTTGGGTGAAAACAGAAACATTGTTCAAACCAGTGAACTGGTGTAGTAAAAGAGGTCAATAATAACTGGAGAGACAAAGGGCATTTTCAGACCTGAACACAAAAGAAGATATTTTGAACAATGTTGGTAACCAAACAGTTTCTGATAGCCATTGAGTGCTTTTTGCCACCCATACTATAGAAGTAAATGCTATTAGCAACTGTTTGATCACCAACATTCTTCAAATATCTTTTTTCTTCAACAGAAGGAAGAAATTAATATATTGTAACAACTTGAGGGTGATTAAATGACAAAAATGTAATTTTTTGGTGAACTATCCCTTTGAATCCCTGTTTTGGAACAAAACAAATGATCTACAGTACAAGTCTGAAAATGTTAACTGTTCAAAATGTCATTTGGTAAAATGTTGTAATGTCTTGGTTCACTTTCAAAGCTTAACAAAATAGTATACAAGTCACATGTGAGTAAAACTGTCCTCTCATTGGTCAAAGCACACCTGTTTAGGTTCCGGGATTCTGCTCATAGCATCAACCATCAACATGGATTTACAAGTTAGCTCCGTAGGCTTAATGTGGCTTTATCTGTCGTTACACATGTTTTAACAAACGTATATGAGCCTTCATTCCTGCTATATATATCCACCTATGTATGTGAATATATACAGCATCTTTAATGCACCTGTTTTGGAGAAGGACAATTAAAAGACATTTCCCATTATGAATTAGGATACATCTCGGTTCTTTGAGTCAAATTGTTTTCTCACCACATCCGAACCACTCCAGTGTTTGATTTCAATCAGACGAGGCCACCTCACTCAGGCAATCTCAGACTGATCATGCAAATCTAAGCAAAATCATAGTGTTTATATATGCCTAAATTAACTGAACCACATTAACCAGTCAAACCTTGATCCCTTTGTTAGCATCATTTAGTAAAAAAAAAAACAGAGCTTTCAAACTGGTGATCTGGTACAATATCAGTTCCTCATTGCATCATTGAAAACTGTGGATTCTTTCACATATGTGAGACAAGTTTACAAACATCCACCTATTCTTGCTGGCACATACACCTAGAATAAACTTCTGAAATAAACTTTGAATCTTACAACAAAGCAAAGAAAGCTATGTGTAAAAAAGGATGTGTATTCAAACTGTTACTGAACTGAAAGCATAAAATATGGTGCAACTGCACCACTGTCTGCTAAGAGGGCATCAAAAAGACAAAAATAGAGCGTTAAGGCCTGTTCACTCCAAGGGCGATAACTATAGCTATACATTTTTAATAAACATTCTAATTCTAAGAGAATAGTGGATTCCACACCACAACTATAATGATAACAACACAAAGGAACAATTAGTTTTTCAGCTGATGAACGATACTAACATTGGCAGCCAACCAGAAACCACCTACATTAAAGAACTCTAGTATTTAAAGCACTACATAATTAACGTACAATAAGCGTAACATTATTGTCCACTGGTGTGGATGCTAATATAGGCATAATTACAGAGTACTGTAGTAATGAGTCCTGAAACCCAGAAACAGGTTATCACTTCCATTTGAGTGAGCTTTTGGTTTGGGTTAGGGTGTCAAAGGTCTGGAATCTGGATGTTTTAACATTTTATTCTCTGGCATAAAATGCATCAGTAGTACATTGCTTGTGATTTTTAAATCTTTTATGTGTCTTGAAGAAGGTTTTTGCTAACTGGGACTATAGAGGTTGTCGGAGACATTAAACATCATCACAGTGAAAAGGAAGACTCATCTACTCACTAGTCCACTTTTACATCCTCATTGTGTTTATAATCCCACTCTATTTTATCTCAAACATTCTAAATTTCAATCTTTATTTAAAATCTGCAAGAGTTGGTGGAAGCTTGACACTGAAGTCATTGACCGTTTGTTTATAGCCTAACTATACCTTTTTACTTGTGACAATTGTATTTGAAAAGTTGTGTTCATTTTATCTTGAAGATTATCTTTAACAAAACTTGCAAGAATAATATACTGTTGTTGGTCACAGAGCTTATTTTCTGCAATAATAGTCAATGGAAAAATCCTATAGGGAAACTAGGGCGATGCTAACTTCAGGGTTGAAAATTAAATTATCCCTTCAGCATTCTATAGTTGTGAAGAGACTTTATAAAGCTTGAAACGGAGTTTTTAATGGGGATAGTCCAACATACATTAATACATACATACATTCATTTTAGAATATCAATAACTCTCAACCACACTGTTCTAATGGATATTGAAGAGGCAAGAGTTTTGAAAAAGTCACATGAAGTCAGCCAATCAGATTTGAGCTTGCCATATTGTGGCCAGACTTTCTGTGGGTAAGATTACAAGTCTGGCCACAAAACTGACCATAAACACTGAGGACCATACATTATGGCAAATGTCAAAAGTCTCGCTGTGCAGGACTAACTTTGTTTTCCTTCTTAGTCCATCTGCTCCTTCTGCCGATCTCTTGACCCTGAATATAAAACCTGTGGTAGACTCCTTCAAGGGCACAGGAAGGTTGGACTCTTCTAGTCTTTTCAAGGTTTTTCAGCTCAGTGCTTTATCAGTGTTCAGGTCCTCCCTCATTCCACAGCCTCATGTGACTCTATTAGCACCCTCTCCAATACTAAACATAGAGCCGCAATAAGGCATCAGCTGCCCTCTGGATGGATCCATGTAACGAATCTTCAGACCAATCTAAACCTTAATTAGTGAACTGGCTATACACTCTCAGAGAGAAATATGCAACACCAGACCAGCACCTGAACAACAGACTGAACAGAAGAATTTCTTTGAATCGATTGACAGCAATAATTACATCTAAAAACTAAAAACCATGCCAGAAGACCAACAAAACCAGCAGACCAACTAAATTAAGCAGTTTTGTACCCTGGATATCTTTTTAAAGTATCAAAAAATATTCAACGCCATGAATCTTGTATACTTTGTTGGTACCTAGCTTGTCCTCTAGTGTGCTCATTGTAGCAGGAAGCTGTAAACAAAACGTGGTTTCCTGATGGAAAAATGCCAGAAGTGGTGTGGTGTTTGACGGTATAAAAAAGCCTGTTGTATTTGAAGTAGTTTTTTCCTTCAATTTATTTTCCCCTTTTCTTTTCAGAGCTTTCCACTCTGTGCATGTTTCGTGTATATTTCCTGAATATTTAGAGTGTATTTAAGACCTATCTTTATTTTTAAGTTTCATAACTGTCTTCATAAACCAATTTACCACCTACCAATTATAATTAACCATCCATGTTACATAGTTTAAATCAAAAAGTAATAAATGTGATTGAAAGCAAATTAATGCTTACATTTTATTCAACATTGTGATTTCACTGACAATAATTCTATGTTTGCATTAAAAGTTACATAATTTATTCTAATATAGTCTGGAAATTGGTGTATAGACATTGGTATCCCTTTTTTTCTTCAGTAAATCAGGGTGCTGTGGCTACAACAAAGCCCATTCATTCAGTCCCTTACTGCAGGCCAATGCTTTGGAATGTGCTGTAATTATGTTGTTCCTACACCAATTTACAAGGCAGGTGGTTGCTAGTTGGTTATAATGCTACAGTACACAAAAGTTTGGCATGAAGCGATTGTTACACTGTTGCAGAAGTCTTTGGAAATCAGAATAGTAATAGCAAGCAAAACATACAAAATAAAACATTAAGTCTCAAGGATTTAAAACAATTGCTCAATACTGATTGATTTTGGCCAATTCACTCACTTAGGTAGATGGCACATCTCAAAGAACTGTTTAGAAAGTTTTTTTTTTTTAAACAATAACCTATAATAAACACATTCTATAATAGTTTTAGATAAATTATACAACTTTTTAGTGATGTTTGCTAAGGCCTGGACAGTGGTTAAAATGTTTTGAACTAACAAACACCACACATTTTGTTCAGAAAAATCTATACAATTGAAAATCTATTGCTGCCATTCATTTTTTGCTGCTTTAGTTTGTAGTTTAGTTTGCTTTAGTTTCACACCTCTTTTTCAGAAAGGCACCTTGACTATCATTTAATAACTATATTACATCATAGATTGTAGCTTGGCAAGTTATCTTTCAAAGTTAGCTTTGACTAAACTGGCATAATCAAGCTTTAACAGTCCAACTGCTGCATTTTACGCATTCTTTTGCATTTGAGGGTAGGAAAGTGTTAGATAGAGGTCAGCTTTGGAGGTATCAGGGAATAATATTTATATAAGCATTATATATAATGCTGAAATGGTTTCTATTGTTAGATTCCAGTAAAGCAGACATGCCTGTTTTAGCACTTTGGGCCTCTATTGCTAATTGATCTTATAAAGATCCTATTTTTCTATGCTGACACATAGCGAGCCAGCCAGCCAGTGTTTGTTGAAGTTGTTGCCTTGGCAACAGGAGCAGGAAGTTGTCAGAGTCAAATGAAAAAAAAAAAAAATGCAAGAACAAAAATCTCACAAAACATCACAGGGTGGAGATCAACGAGAAGTTGAAACTTTCAGTATATGAAAAATATTTAAAAAGAATCAAACCTTTTAGGACATGGGAAAATTTAATTAATTGTTAAAAATATGTTTTATTGTTACTATTTTCTACTTTTAAAAAAAATGTTTCAAGCACTGAAGTACAAGCTTTCAACTAAAAATGCTTTGAGATTCTTCATGCTGGTTTGAAATGAGAAGTACTGCTAATAGTTTTATTCTTTCTGAAACCAACAACTAAACATTATTTTCTATATATTCCTACAATATGTTGAAGAACTATTTACACTACTAGTCTTTTGGACGCAGCATTCACATCAATTAGCAAATAAGATTACAATACAAAATAGATTTTCAAACGAGATTTTCAGAATAAAATGTACGTGGTGCTGCCTGTGCAAAAGTCACTACAATGTTAGGGTGTTGTGAGTGGTTACTGGGTCGGTTACTCACTGTCGGGTGTTTGCGTGCTGTGTGTGGATATTGTTATGTGGTTGCTAAGGTGTTTTGTGTTGCTTACTGGCCCAAGAGCCCATCTACAAGTTTCTATGATATTATGTTCTCCAGACATATCTTGGGTCTATGGGATTTTTCTGTTTTACTGTCCACACACACACACACACACACACACACAATATAGCAAATTTTGATTTAGTCTTAGTCATAGTCTTTTGACTAAAACTCCATTTAGTTTTAGTTATATTTTAGTCATCTAAATTTTCGACTTAAATCTAATGGGTGTAGTTACAGTGTAATGCATTTATTAAGCATTCCTGTGAAATTTTCAAACTCACTATATATTCCTGGAGAAAAAAAATCTATTAACCTTGTAATATGAATGATATTAAGGTTTGAACATACAAAATAGACACAGATTTAACTGCTGTGACAGACAACATGCCTTTATATTAAAAATAAATTAAAAAAACACTTCTCACTAAGAAAAAGGAACATGGTCCTCTTTTCAATAATATGGATTCTCCATAACAACTTGCTAACAACATTCTTCATCCTTTCAAGGAGACATATTTATTATATAAATTTAATTTAGATTAATCCTTTAGCAGAGAGTGATTTTCTCTCTTTCTTTTGTTGCTTGATTAACATTAATGACACGGACAACAGTAACTAAATAGTCATATGTCCCTTTAAAACCGAATTCACAGATGCAATATATTGATACACACCTGATATTCTCCCATCTGTTTACGTTCACTTCAAAACGTAACCGAGTGCGTTTATGTGAATACACCTCAAAATGGACAATTTTATGTCAATAATTTTGTGTGTATTTTTCCGTTCACGCTTTTCTGTGAGCGTGATTTGGGTGAGTGCGTTCAGAAAACTGGACCGAATTGAGTTCTCTGTCGTGGCGTCACACTTTTCAAATTTATCCATATGTCTGCTCTTCTCTTACTCCCAGATGCTGACATTTTTGAATGTTTTATGAGACGTGCAGGAAGGATATGCAAACTGAGCGTTACAGTTCAAATGTGAATATCTACCGTGCCTTCTATGCAGAAGATTCATTCTGACTGAATCTCTTCCCAAATCATTCCCTCCCTAACATTTTCGTCTAGTCTAGTTTATTTTCGTCTAGTTGACGAAAATGTCAATAGATTTTCATCGTAGTTTTTGTCATTCAAAACAAGTTTTTATTTAGTTATTGTCTCATTTTCATCGGCGGAAAAATGTTGTTGAAAATTATGACGAAAATTATTCATCAACGAAATTAACACTGGACCCAAGAAGTCTGATCACTTACAAAAGTAATAGCTCAGCTCTCCTCAAACTGCATGATGGTCTGATTTTGGTCAAATCACTAAGACAATATGAGCATTAGTCATAGTGATACTGGGTAATGTTTCTGCTTCTATTTCACCCTTTGTTCTTTTTAATTCTGGTTGCTATGTTTGTGAGAGTTGCGCAAACATTCATGTTCACCATCATAATACCATGCAAAACGAAACTGCTTTGATTTTAGTTGCCATGTGACCTTGTGGTCAGGGCTACAAGTTCTGACAGCATATTTTTTAAAATAATGATTTTGCCAAAGTGTTTTACACACACACACACACACACACCCACACACACACACGGTTTCTATACTGTACAAACCGTATTTTCTATCACCCTACACCAACCCTACATCTAAACCTACCCCTTACAGGAAACTACTGGCAATTTTTGAATTTCATAAAACACCATTTAGTATGTTTTTTTAAGCCTTTTGTTTTATGGGGACACAGGAAGTGTCCTCATAAACCATATTTACGTTGTAGTACCCATGTCATTATACACATTCGTGTCCTCGTAAACCATATATACCAGTAGACACACACACACACAGAGAAATGGTTTTCATGTTCTTTAGGGACATTCCATAAACAATGATTTTTATACTGTATAACTATATACAAAATTAAACTATATATTCTATCCCCTAACCCTATCCCTAAACACAACCCTCAAAGAAAACTTTCCGAGTAAAAACATAATTTGAAAACAACAACAACAAAACATAATTTGAATGTTTTATAAATGGTTTTCCTCATGGGGACCAAAAAAATGTCCCCTCTTGCACTTGCATTACATTGTATTTTCAATTCATTCATTTTCAATCCACCAAAGTAAAACTTTTTGGGCCACAAACAGTCCCTGCAATAAACTTTTGTTTACAAGTGTACACACAGTCCAAATAAGTGACCACATCAAGATATACCTATGTGGCACTTTGGGCTTGGCAGCATTAATCTTGCAAAGCATTTTTATGTAATGTCTGGAGGATATAACATACACTTAGACAGGAAGGTTCCATCTGACCAACTTATAAAATGAGCAACCACAATTTTACATGACTTTTCAAGAGACAGGTAATTCTCAAATCGATGATACCGCAATAATACAGTAGCATGGTGCATGTACACTTTGTGGTCACAATTTACCTATATCTAAAACTACTAAGTATAGATTATTTAATGGATATAAGACTCAGCAATAAGGCAGAACATGGAGTTGTCCCTGAGGATATCTCATTTGCCCGCCAAAGCTTCAGTAAATAAAAATAAAGAAAGAAAAAAAGAAAGAAAGAGAGAAAAGCATCAATATGAAACCAAAAAACTGATGTGTCATTGCCATTTGTGTAAATTTAAGTCTGGTTTATGTGTCCAAACATTTTTGGGACCACTGTATCATATGATATTTTTTGAAGATCATGAACCTTGCTATATTATTACCTATTATACCTAAACTTTTCAAAAATTTGAAAAAAAGTTTTGCCTCTGAAGCGCTCACTGCAGAATGATAAAATCCATGACTCACACAACTTATATAGCAGTCAGCCAGTGAAATAGCGGTCTGTGGATTACATCAGCACTAGCCACTGCAGCAGGCCATGGGTGGGCTGTGTGAGGCTCAGACTAAAGCAGCATTACTCACCAATGTCTCATAATAAACTGCTCAAACATAACAATAGGCCTGGTCTATGCACAGCTCACCTCGTGGAGAAATGTAGACATGTGAGGTATGGGTCCCTCCTCTCTCTTCTTCAACAGACGGTTACACAGTATCAGGGTGATCAGAGAGATGATGAAGATGCCAAGATCTGGCGTCAGGAGCAACACAATGCTCCAAGGATCTTCCAGCGGAAGCCTGTAGGAGCAACCACAAACTCAGTGGTTAAATGCTATATCTGATTAATATGGTGTTATACAGATCAGAAAATATAGCCGGTCAACCTTTTCATGAAGAAAATAAAAGAAAAGAAAAAAAAGAAGAAAAGAAAAGAAAAGAAAAGAAAAGAAAAGAAAGGGGGCTTGAAAATGTAGTCTTTAATCTATAAATAAAATGAATATAATAAAATGAAATAAAATAAATAAAATAAATATCAAAATAAAAAATAAAAATAAAAAAATAAAAGGATGAAACACAAAACTTAGAAAAACATAAGTTCATGAATATGGTAAACAAAATTGGGCGTGAAAATGTAGCCTTTTATCTGAAAATAAAATAAAATAAAAATAAAAATCTACCACATAGCATATCTCAACCGCTTGATTTCTTGTATTGTCGTAAAATGTAAATTGTGTTATCGCCCAGCTTGATTCTGCTAAATCTGTGTATAAGCCATGCAGACAGTAGGATATTATAATAATTAAAATCATGCATTTTATGTAAAGCTGCTTTGAATAAATAAATAAATAAATAAATAAATAAATAGTTTTAGGTCAAGAGACAACTGCCTAAAAAGTAATGAAAAACTCGCTCTGATCATTTTCAAATAGGTCAATGTGATGCCTCACTTATACATGCTCTCATTCTCTGCATTCTCTACATACCTGGACACTCCAACATGTCTTGATAGAGTCTCCCATGAGCTGCCTACAGAGAGAGCAAGAGAGAAGGTTTGTATTCTCAGGATAAAATGAGTCACAGTATGTTCTAAGTACTGGACATTGTCTAGTAGGTCATAAAGACGAGCCAACCGCAAGTGCCTTTGCAAAGCTACCGAAACATTTCCACGAGCCACTGAACTCTCCTTTGGCAGAGCCAGCCAAAGGCTACAAGCCCTTGAAGTCTTTGCAGTCAGCTTGGCAACTTCTTAAAGATGTGTGGGACTTGGGAATGATACATCTTGGATTGGTCTTTCTGGACAATTTGGGAAGGAAAGGCAAACACAACGTCCAAACCTCAAATAAGAGAGGCTAATAACTGAGGCTTCTCAAATGGATTAAAGTACTTACTTAATCCTCTTCGTCCCATGTGAGACATAAAGCAGCTACATATCATGTCATTTGTGATTTTGGCAAGTCCAACAAGAAATGACATTCCTATCAGATAAATTGAACTGGCAGATTTAGGTTTAAATTTCAACAGATTATTCCCATCTGATTTTATAGGTACTTTATAGTTAGTTATTGCGAAAAGGTTTACAGTTAGAGAAAACGACTTAGCTGACCAGACTGGTGTTTTGAAACCCCCAAAAGACTTAGATTCAGGATTTAGATTCACGTCCTGCTTAACAAAAATCACGATCACCTGTGAATGCCCTGTTGGTAAACTCAGTATAATCTGGTAGCTGTGTTTTGGAGCATAGCTGGTTTCTTGTTGGCAAGATGGATCAACTTATTGAAACAAGAACCTTATTAAATACACAGATTAAAAATTTTGGTTCCATATGGCTTGAATGTGGATTTTGAATGGAGTTGTTTTTTATAAGGGGCACATTTGAGATTAAAGCTATAGGTCTATATGTAGATGTGAAGTTTGTGTATGTATAGGTCACATAACAGTAGCTGTGAATGAGAGTCCAAAGCAAGAAATGGTGGGACAACTTTTGTCCTGCACCATTTGACAGATGGTAACTGGATGAATTTTCAAATGACATGAGAATCATTTATGATGCTTATGATTCAACAACAACAGCTTGTTCAGTGTTTTTGATCATGTTAGCTGGTCAGCTACCTAATTTGGAAGAATGCATCCTCTTTGTGAATGCTGCTTAATGATACTTAATGAAGAAAAATGTGCTTTACATTCACTTGAAACAAGTCAGACTTACAGTTGTGTCCCAGTGCATTATCAAGGCTGGGGATGGTATATAGGCAGATCTGGAAGCTGATATGTGCCAAGAGGAAAATCAGACTGGTGCTGAAAAGGGCTTTGATGTAACGTCCAGTGTGTCCTGTGGAATGGAGAAGAAAAACACGAGAAAGTTGAAGGTTGGCACAAATCATAAAAAAAAATTAATCTTGGTTAATGAAGATTGATAATTATTTTATTTCAAAGATGACAACTGATATGATGGTCAATATTACAAATCTATACAGTTTGCAATCACAAATTAGCCTAGTTTCACCCTGTTCATTTAAGTTTTAACTTGACATTTTAATAAAACTTTAAAAATCATGATTAAAAAAAGCCCATAGACACAATATGTCAACCACCCATCGGTTGTCATAACAATAGCTTTACAGGCTTTATAGAAACTCTCGTAAGATTTTATTGCAACATTTACATTGCAGCCACCCAAAGATGGGATTTCTAACAATGTTTTTCCAGGAACGCAGCAGTATAGGAGCAAAATGAGCACGTGTGAGTGTTTAACTTTCGCGAGAATTAGGAAAATGCAATGGTAGGCCCAGATATTCTAATCATGGCAGGACTGTCAAAATACTCTTTTTTTTATTTATTTTTTTGTGGCTAAAGAAAAATCATTTCTGCTGGGACAACGTCCTCTAGAGCTACAACTGGTCACTGTGAAAGCAGAGCTTTTATTTTTGTTTTAAACAGAGTTTTGACTTTGTAGCAATATAGGCGAGGACTGGTTTTCAAACTCACTTGGGCTGAACTCACGCCTTCAGTTGAGAATGCACATACAGTGTGGAGAATTATGGGTACATATAAAGGGCTTCTTTTACAGAGAGCCCATCACTTTAAAAACATAAACAGAGGAAACTAGAGTCTATACATAACTAGTATTAGTGTGCCACAGTAAAGCTTTATAGGCGAGTATAATTGCATTCAATTATTGCTGCTTACTAAGGTGTCACTGTTGTTGCTCATACTGTACTATTGCTCACCTCAACTTCGCAGTGTAACTCATTCCACACCTTCTGTGCCAATGACATGAATGATACCTCAAATTTTGTGGATTATTGAACAAACTTGTCATTCTTTCTTTCTTTTTTTCTTTTTCAAGCAATTATATAAATGTAGATACTACAAAACATATGTTGTGGCAGGTCTATAAGTTTGCAAATCTATTACTACAACACTTGGTGCTCAGATCTACAGTATTTTGACATATTAATTTCAGAAATGACTCAGAACAATGTTAACATTCCCAGAACTTTTATTTTACTTGTGAATGAATTATACACAGAAAGCAAGCAAAGACTCCCCCTTTTCTAATCACCGAAGCTGTCAGTCACTTCAGTTCAGCGCAATCTCTCACAGTTCTGCACTCCAGAGTCATAGTGGAGCCGAAGCACATCTCACGTAATTACCAAAACAATGTTCCTCTGCAAGTAGCTTGTAGTTTTATGCTTCAAAAACCACTAAATGATTAAAAGTTACATAGTGTAGCTTTAAAATCTCAGGGGATACTTCAAATAAATATTTTATATCTTAGGGGTTCAGCTGATAAAAAAGTTAAACTGAGTGAAAATGAGAACTGTTGCTTTATTAAAGTTTTAGTTAACTATAATAATCCTGCTATGCAGATGTTATAGTTTTAGTGTGTTGCTATGAGGATTTTAGGGTGTTCTTAGAGTAATTAAAACTTACAGAGTTAATAAAACTAACACCAACCAAATTCAATTGTAGGCATGCTTGTTATTTATAGCTGCGAGATAGCAAAATGTTAGGGGTAATTTTTAGGGTAAGAGGACTGACTTCTGTATTCAGCACACATAAAGAGTGATAGTTCAGTGCGTTCACAATTACAATTCACTATAAACTTATTTGTTGTCCACAACGCGAAAAAGTTCTGATTGTTTATAGATACAAAAGGTACAAACACAACTCTCCACAAGCTATATAATTTCATTCATATCCGTACCACAAACGGCCACACTAAAGTTTAAGACTTAGGGTTAGGGGTTTTCACTAACCGTAAGTATGAATAGTAATAGTGCCTTAGTAAGCACTCTTATAGGAAGAGAAAAAAGAAAGCTGCACGGTCAACAATTACATCCTGAAATGAGTACCACCTGAGGTCTGTGGTTATACTTTACTGTAAAACATTGATGGAAATGCACCGCTGCATAATGTAACCAGTAAAATAAAGGGTTTACTGGACAGACAGCAGATGGGCCACCTCACTGCTTGGGGATTTCAAGTTGCTCTGCTTAACTGTACTTCCAGTGTATATGTGAAAACGGATAGAATCAGCAGCAGACGTATTTTGGCTGGACGAGGTGATTGAGGGCACCTGGGTAAGAATGAACACTCTGGACACACAGAGAGGCCTCTGCAAAGCTTTATTTGTCTTTCCAGTTTGTCTTGGCATTTTCTCTAGTTTGTTTCCAGTGAGATTCAATGAAAGGCCACTTCAGTGCTCGCCACAGATAGCAGCACCGCTATTTACCTCTAACCTGTTACGCGTTATAGTGAGAGTGTGAAATCTCTGGGGCCATTATGAGATTTTCTGCAGAACTATATGTCTGTGATGTCTTGTGTTTTGACACGTGGAGCCATGATTGTTTTAATAAGAATCAGGGCTCTAGAGCACTTGACACAGCTCCATAGACTCCAAAATGGTGTAGAGTTACTGTGCGACTATGGAAAGAATAACAGCCTGCCTTACCAAACCAAGCAAGAGATTTTTACACATCAGCTGTGGGATATTTTTTACCCAATTTTAAAGGTTATCCTGTAGTTACACACACTGTTTATTTTGGCGTATCACTACGATCTAATACAATATCTAATCACAGACAATTGGATTTTTAGTATTCTCAGTGTTAAATAAAAACCTTTTTAACCTGGCCTGGCCTGGCAATCTTAGGGCTTTTTCACACTTGCCTTATTTGGAGTGTTTGTTTCAGAATCTGGCGTGTTTTCTCCCTTAGTTCAGTTTATTTAGGCATAGTGGATCGGCACTAAAATAATCGTTCCGAAATCGGCTGAACGAGGTAGTCTCAGGCCCATTTACAAACAAACTCTGGAGTGGTTCAGTTGTGTTTAGAAAGCAGTCCATCCCAATGGACCAACAAACCAAGCTTTATATAAGCAAGTCCAGTAATCATTTAACAAAAAAAAAAAGATTTTCTATTAAAATGTTCGGCTGTTTGAAATTTCAAATATTAAAATTCCCAATTGTGTGTACTCAATTGAAACGACTGGATGAGCTCAAGGATTTCATGATTCTACAATAGCAGAATTTAATGCAAAATCAGGCAAACTGCGTTATTTGCAGCAGCTTGCATTTTTGTCTTATTTCCGTAATTTTAATTCAGAGTCCAAACGAATTAATAAATATATGTTCAAGTGTCCTGCCGCTGTGTTGTAGAGAATTATGTTGTAAAATAAGCAGGGATAAGAACATACAGAGCACCACATCATTTCAAAAGGAAAGAAAAGTTCTGACATGAGGCCCATTAATATAAAATTCAATAATATTAAATATTTAATATTTTCAATCACAATTATTTATTCACAACCTACACTTGTCTCACTTCCACTTGTCTTCACTTCCAAAACACACAAGAGAGACATAGCTGTGCAAGTGCTCTACTGTAACTCCTTGTTTATATGTACATGTTTAGCACATGGGATGAAATGAAAGTTTCTAGAGTTTTAATGATGCTATTAAACAATATGTAATATTGTATATAATGCATATTGGTGCAAATTTTTGCTAGTCCCCATAATGCCTGATTTCACCAGTAGATTACATTAATTTTTTATTTATTTAATTTTTTTTTCTTGTGAATGCAATCACTGATAATACTAGTACAATGAACCAAAAAAAAAAAAAAAAATCAAAAACAAAATTACAACAATAGTGCAGTATATCAGTGTTGTTTGCTGCAGCAAATTCAGTCATTTTAAGCCGCAAAAATCAGAAAAAAAAATGTCCCACAAAGTCCTGGTTTTACTGATAAGTATGCTCGGCAAGCAATGTGATGGGATCTTTAAGGAACTTCAGTTCAGAAAAAAGTGCCTCTTTATAGAGGTCAATATCACTTTGCCCGATAAATTATAAGGAAAATATGATACTTTTAACAATGAATTTTAAAAGGCTTAATCTGGAGGCCTTCGGTGGCTTTGTGCCACATCAACATGAGCTTTTATTCTTGTTAAATCCTAGTATTTAAACAAGCATCTAATCCTAATTATCTGAACATGAATGATACCTCAAATTGTGTGGCTTGTTGGGGAGATGTGCACTATTACTTTTGTAAGCATTCAGACTTCCAATCTTCATACGGCAAACTGAAAAAGCTCTAAGTGCACAGTGCACATTATGGCCAAAAATAAATGTACTAGTAAGAGAAAGTTGATGTTTATCTAAAGAGTCATTAATCACACAGTGGTGTCATTTGGTCATTTGTTAATAATCAGATTAAGCTTATATTTCATCAAATGTTATATACAAGTTAATGGAACCGCATTATAAAAACAAATTATGCTTGACGACGATAAACTACTCTTCCCAAGAGTATCACAAGCTTCCTGTGGTTAAGGAAGTGAATGTTGGTACAAAGAGCGCAGCTTACGTAAGTCTCTGAAGTAACTGGTAAGACTAGAACTCGAGTTCTGACCCTGGCAGCGGGGGGCACGTGGCAGACACACCCCAGAGAGAGCTGCTGCTTTCCGGAACTTTCCTATCCCACATGCAGCGGTGGGAAAGCATGCGGAAAGTCTCATCGCCCCCACATACCAGTGTGCATTTGTTTGGAAAATGTAGAACAACAAGGCCATTATTAATTAAACCACTTTAAATAATATTTCATGAAAAATGATCAAAGATCAACACAGTATATTTAATGTTGGATAAAAACAAATCTATCTAGAGCAAGAATTATGATATCCAATATAGAATAAATTATATAGACTACATAAATTATATAGAATGGCTAACAATAATTTAACTGTGTCAGTCAGGTTTTGCTTAATGTCCAAAAAAAAAAAGAAAAAAAAAGGGATAATAATCAAAATTTACTCTATTTGCTTTAACCCACGTTCCTAAAAAAAAAAAAAATCCCAATTGGATTCCCAGGATCGACTCCAAACTTTCTCAATGATATCCTGTTTCACTCAGAAATACACATTACAGAAACAAAATGGGTTGTGATTAATGTTTCATGTTGACCTGTTTATGACCTTTTAGAACTCCTTAAGAAAGTAACCTTCTTAAGGAGTTCACACGCCTTTACAACTCATCATTTGTGTTAAATCAATGTTAAACCAATTGTGCATGCAGCGTGAAAGCAGTGTGTGGGTGTGCAATTGACGGTCATTCTTTAACATCTGCAAAGACAGTTATTACTGTCTTTCTAGAAGAAGGTCAAAGGTAACCAGGTCAGCAAGCATAACAAGCCATTCTGAACTTAATAAGCTTGAAATCCAAATAATTAAGGAAACTGTGACTGCAAATGTGAAATTGACCTAAGGGTACCCAGGCTAACATTTCGTAGTGGTGATGTACATTTTCCTACAGCCTTCTTTTTCGCTAAGCCTCTGATTGTTCACAACTGGCTTGGCCTTCCCCGGATTTCCCAGCCACAGAATGTGTAGCTAATCCACAGTAGGAAAAAAGCAAGATGGTTTTCATTAAAACCATTAATACTGTTCAACGTCAGGTTTCGTTTTACTGTGGCTGGCAGTTGCTGGGATTTTCTGAGCGGGAATTCTCTCAATGCCAGATTATCCCTTGTGAAAAAACCTATAGATGGCAGTCATTTGAGTCACATCTTCCCAGAGCTTGCTGCAAGCCTCCCCTGAGAGTGCACTAGAGTGCACTAATGTCCAGACAGCGGAAAGCAAACCATGTAGCTATAGGAATTCCACACCTCTCATGGAGGTAAAGTAAGGTGAAGCAATAAGCACATTTCCTAATTCTCTGTAAAAACAAAGCGAATCTTCAGACATAAGGAATGTAACAGACATCCTTGGAAAAAAAAAGAAAAAAAAAAGAAAAAAGCAGTGTGTGTGAGAAAGAAGTTCAGAATGAAAGAAGCAGATGTATAAATGTTGAAAATTTAGGAATCATATTGTTAGCTTTTTAGACAGACAGAAAGACAGATAGACAGACAGATAGATAGATAGATAGATAGATAGATAGATAGATAGATAGATAGATAGATAGATAGATAGATAGATAGATAGATAGATAGATAGATCTTGATAATCACACAAATTCATCTTGATAATCACAAATGAATTACAGTTAAACCAAAATTTATTCAGACACCTTCAAAATTTCTCAAATTATCACAGTTTATTTGCTATAGTTTAGAAAACGGTAATAAAATATGACAAGAAGTTATGTGTCAGAACAAATTCATCTTGATAATGTCAGATAACTGATAGAAAGGTATGCAACAAAACATGGTCAGGTCAAAGTGTCAAATCAAATTTTTGGACCCAGATTTTTCTAAATTTTACTGGTAGTCCACTGAATGAAAATTTTTTGGGTATAATATGTCACAGTTTACTTTATTTTGCTATCCTCACTACATAAACGAACTATAGTGTCCTGCACCCACCAGTAAAAAAAAAAAAATATATATCAAATTATATCTGGTGTCTGAATAATTTTTGGTTTGACATATTATATATATATATATATATATATATATATATATATATATATATATATATATATATATATATGTGTGTGTGTGTGTGTGTGTGTGTGTGTATACAGTGTTGGGGAAAGTTACTTTTAAAGGTAATGCATTACAATATTGTGTTACTTCCCAATAAAAGTAACATATTGCGTTAGTTACATTTTATGGAAAGTAATGTGTTACGTTACTTTTGAGTTACTTCTTAAATCTGGGCAGGGCTTGTTGTTTGTTTTTAATATAAAAAAGTTCATCTTTTACAAATGTAAAAGCCCTTTTCACACCAAAAGTGACATGAATATGTCTCAGGCTGAAGGAAATGTAAATTCACATCTGTACAGTAGAGAGCGCAGCTCAAACAATCTACATGAAGAATATGACGCAGGAGAAGAAAGTTCAACACTATTCAGCAATAACAAAAATTAAACACAAATGTGTCTTTTTTGCTTAGTATGGCTGAATTGGATCATCGAATGTCATTAGCAAAGACATTGGTTAATAAAATGGGATTAAATACATAAATGATATTTGTCTTATTTAACATTTATTTAATTGATTATTGCAGGTTTGTATAATATTCTGAGTTTGCATTTGACTGTTTTTATTCATTTTGAGGAATACTGAATCTGTTTTGTGCAGTGAGATGAGTAAATACATATTCATATTTAGTCTAGAACTACAGTAACATCATGTTACTTACTCCCAATTTCTCTCAACATTGCAACATGAGAGCTGTCAGTCAATACATGGGAAAACAAAGTAACTGCCATTACTTATTTGAAAAAGTAACTCAGATATTTCTTCTAAATTAAAAAGTAATGCATTACTAGTTACTTTTAAAAAGTAATCTGATTACGTAACTTGTATTACTTGTAATGTGTTACCCCAAACACTGTGTACACACATACATGCATACATACATATGTATGTGTATATTAGGGGTGGAACGATACATGTATTCGTACCGAACCGTCACGGTACGGACATCTCGGTTCGGTGTATGAGGCCTTACAACGAATACAGGCAATTCACCATCAATCCAGAAGGGGGCGCCCGCAGTAATGCAACGCTGTTTGATAACCGCCAACAGAAGAACAGCGAATGCCATGAGTTGTGCACTTGCAAACAAAGCCCCCTAGACCAGTGGTTCCCAACCACGTTCCTGGAGGCCCCCCAACACTGCACATTTTGCATCTCTCCTTTGTCTGACACACCCATTTCAGGTCTTGGAGTCTCTATTAATGAGCTGATGATCTGAATCAGCTGTGTTTGATTAAGGTGACATGGAAATCATGCAGTGTTTGGGGGCCTCCAGGAACGTGGTTGGGAACCACTGCCCTAGAGAGTGACCATGTGCTGATTCTGAATGCGTCTCTCACATAGACTGACAAAGGAGTGTACTTTAAAGACTTGTGCACTCAACTGTTTGCGAAATGGAGCTTTGTGCTCGTGTATCCTACCTTCTCATTCGGCACAAATCCAAATATTCCATAATATTTCCATATTTGAGATGTAACGTATCTGAATGCTAAACTATTATTTATTATGTAAATTATAGGCTTTGTTCTTCAGTCGCGTTCCAGTGGTGACACAGAGGCGGGCGCGCTGATGTTTGGTTCACTGTATTTTATTTTGATAAAGTACCAACTGCGCTGTCAATTTAGCAATGCTGGAACTGATGTGTTTTGTGTGTGTGTGTGTGTGTGTGCGCGCACTCTGGCGCGATCACTTCAACTGTTTCCTTATACCAGCAGAATCAACTTTAAACACTTAGGCTATTGTCTTATTAATAATGCATCACTGTATAAACTGAAACTCAGCATATATAGGCTACGTTATATGTCGCAGTGTTTTTTTCCCTTGTTTATCTGTAAACTAAATCAAATATATTTCAAGAATTTATTCCTTGAATGTATATATGTACTGCAGATTATATATATATATATATATATATATATATATATATATAAAAAACATGAAATAATATTTAGTATTTTCACATCTAGGTGGAAAATATTGTAATTTGTACTACTGTCTGTTCAAAATAAATGAAAAGAAACTGAGCACAGTAGATTTGTTTTTTTTTTCCTGTTGTACCGAAATCGTATCGAACCGTGACCCCCGAACCATGACATCTGTGTACCATTTCACCCCTAGTGTATATACACACACACACACATATATATATATATATATATATATATATATATATATATATATATATGCACAATTTTTTATATTATCAATATATTATCAATTATTGATATCCAATTCTGGTTGATATACCGTATATAAAAATATCAATACCCAATAGCCGGTATGGTACTAATATACAGGTATGCATCCCTATTTCTTTTAATACAGCTCAGAATAAAATGCAATAACAATTCAATACCACAGTCAAAACAAAACAAAAAAAAACAAAACAAAAAAAAAAAAACTAAAAAAGTGGTTAAAAAAATAACAAATAAATAAATAAAAAAACTAAGTAAAGTCTGCTGGAAAATATTTTGTATTACCTTCACTAATCTGTTGACTAATAATGCAATCATTTTGGATTTCAAAAGAACAGTAATAAGAATTCAAAAACAAGCTCCTCCATTGGATCTAACAATTCTGGAGTCTTTGTTACAGACTTTTTAACAGAGCACAGAAGCAGCATAAATATATTTACAGGAATCACAGTCATAGAATGGTGATTCTCATGCATATACAACAGAGAACCAGACACATATTAATTGTCATGACAACAGAAAAAAGTGTACCCGCCCAATATGAGATCATCATGCCATATTATTTACACAGGACATAAGCTCCATCATGACACCACTGATACCAGTGGCTCAGGCATGTCAGTGCAAATTGTAGTAGAATTTTCAGTGTACTTCAGCAGAAGAATCCAAGACTGTTAACAGAGCCAGCTTTCTTTTCTCACTTTTGAAGTTGACAGCCATGATGATCACCACCACTTTCATTGTGCAAACGGGAGCCTGGACTTTATGCTAAATATCTCCTTTTGTATTCCACACACACACACACACACACACACACACACACACCCCCCTCAAGTTTCAAGCAACATGAGGATGAAAAGTGCAAATAATCTTTAAAAAAATCATATGAAAAGGCATTTGCTAAATGAATAAATGTAAATGTCAATATTTAATGTGACTTTGACACCATAACTTCTGTGGCAAGACCACTTTTACTTTTTACCAAGTGTTGTGGGATCTGGCTTTTTCTTTTAATTCTGCCCTCACAATGTGAAAAGGGCCAACAGACCAGAGTCCTGCACAGTTCCTGTTTGCTAAACCCGCATCCGCCCTGCACCCATAGTACTTAACAGAACACCCAACCTGTTATCTGACAGCTGCACTAATTTAATTCTGTACCTGACTTGACTTGAACCACATCCGCATTAAATCTACTACATCAGGCAGGCAAAAATTATTTATTTTCTCACATAATGCAAGCAATCAAACCAACATTAGGCATTCTAAGTTGATGCACTGAAGAAAAATACACACAGCGCAACATGGTAATTAACAGGGGGAAAAAAAAAAGATGTGAACATGAGAACATCTGTTGTGTAAACAATACAACCTTTTGCCTACATCATGTGAACAATCTCTCCTGAAACTCTGTAGTGTACACATGGCTGCTGGTTATCCTAGCAGCATGAAAAATTGTGAATAGATTATATACAGATGAACGAAGGTCTTGTGGGTTTGGATGGAATGACATAAGGGTGAGTAATTAATGACAGAATTTTGGTCACCCGTTTTAATAAACAATATCTCATAAATCATTCAACTTAGATTCTCTCATTTCTTTTTCTCATTCAAATTTTCACTTATGTTTCTCTCTGAGTCTATTTTCACACTGACACTTTAAAATTATTTCCTCCCTTTCTTCACTTTAAATCCCTATTACCTTTATTCTACAGACCAGATACCTCATTTTATAAGGTTTAGTTAATGATAAGAACCGTGGTGTGCAGGGTGAAACAGGCTTATATTTTCCCTTCCAGATGCATGCAACTGCCATAAACGGGAATATTAATGGATAGATCTCTAGCACAACTACCTGGTGCTAGAAGAGGCGCAAAACTGGATTTATGTCAGTGGTGACGAGGAACAATTAGTCTGAGTACTGTTATTATGCCACTCCTCGTGGCCACATACTTCTGCTAAGAGTGTGGATGTGCTCACAGCTAGTGGTTCTTTTATACAGAGCATCAAACCATCATCCACTTTTCAGCACCTTGTTAAGCACAGTTATCAAATACATACTGTCAACACCATTGTTTCCAGCAGTCCTGTCTCTTTAACAGGAAGTGGCTAAGATGATCACCTGCTATGAGCTCGAGAGCTCTGGACTAAAGCCCTAAGATAAATGGACTGCGTTCCTGTCACTGATGCACCTGCCAAAGCCACAAAGCTGGATCCAATCCTTGAACCCTACACATTACATAGTAAGGTGCTTGGATGGGGGAAAAAAAGATGCAAACCACTTTTGAGAGCCAAAGAACCTTTTGTTTATTCTATCTTCGTTTAGGCTTTGTGGCTCTCTGTGGTCTTGTGATGTCTAATACTACAGGAATGAATGGGTCGTGGTTTATAATGGATTCCTCTATTATCAAGGTCAGTCAAATTGTGGTTTGGCAAAATGACTGCTAGTCTCTAGTTCCAGACCATACTAGACAGAGAGGGATAGTTTTAGATCGATAATATTGTTTATTGTATCATTACAGAAAATATGAATATAATAAAAATCAATAAACGTATTAATAAATAAATAAAAAATTAATTATAAATAAATAATAAATAAACATTTTATATTAAAAAAACACAAGAAGTATCTTACTATATCTCTCTTATGAAAAAAAAAATATATTAAATATAAATATATTAATTATTATTATGGTTGTAATTTTCTTTTTTTTTTTTTGTATCAATTTTGTATCTTTGTTTTCTATTTCATTTGTCAACTGTACAACATCCATTGCTGCTCCTTTCAGCAGTAAATTGAAACTACGGTCACTCTGGGCATTTATAATTCAGCAACATTGATTGGATTAAAGCAAACTGGACAGAAAATTTTGACTTTCTTTTAAGACTCCAGCTCAAGATGTTTCTCAAGAGCAACAGACCCTCATGGGTCATTTGACAATGTCTCAAACTATGCTCAGATTTACCAAGACACCAAAGTCCGGTCAAAGATCTCCGGTCAAAGATCTCAATATGAACTCAAACATTTCTCAAATTCTTTCAAGACGTAATTATTATCAGAATTCCTGAACTATGAAACAGCAACCTCTGAGGCTGGGCAATATAATTTTTCATCTGGGAATTCAACACACCAGACCATCACAAACAATTGTTCATTTTGCAATCGTTTTGTTTTGCAATCAGCTATTTTTCTGGTCAGGCAGAATATTGTGAAATTAGGAATCAGAGTGTGAGAAACAGTCTTACCTCGTAGTGTGTGTTTGTTGGGCCATTGAAACCACGGTAATAGCAGCAGGTACAGAAGGTAGACTAAAGAGAGGGCGTTGTAGCGAAATATGCAGGCTGTGGAGAATAAGACAGACAAACCATCAGTTTGCACAGTCATATTAAACATTCAACATTACACAAAATAAGATATAGCATGCATATATATATATATATATATTGCCCTACAAAGGCAAAATACCTTAACTCGCTAGAGTGTGAAACTGAGAAAAATTACTTTAAAATTTTTTTTATTTGTCCAGTCAAATTAATTATAGGTAGGACACTGGAAATTTGGCAATTAGATGTTTTAGTAATAAAAATGATCTACATTAAAAAACTGTGCACTCAAACCTGATTTTTACCCCTATTTTGAAGTTACTGTAATCTGCCTTTGCATTTTCTGCAAAACGTGAGAAGTCACACCAAGGCAAAAGACAATAACTTCCTCATCAATATTTGGTTGATGATCACCATTTACAAAATCGTTACAGTAACACCTGCATACAATCTAGTGATCATGGGCTATCTCATATGGGCTACTGCATACAGAAATGTGACTGTATTAATTGTTTTTTGACCGTAACAAGCGGACTAAAAGTTAAACTTGTGAGTGGACACCGTTTTACAACCAATTTATTTGCTATGCTCAGTAACATAAAAGAATGCTAGACATAGCGTATGCTTTTATATCGACTTGAATGAAAATAACCTAACCTGAAAGAACGACATGTGGATTGATGTGAACGCCAGCAAGCAGAAATGCTCAGAATGCTTGTGGATTAAACATCTCCTGCGGCGTTCATCGCCATAGATTGATTTTATCGGGTTACAAGAAATGGTAGGATATGGATTTAATTGCGAACTGTTAGTACTGATTTTATGATTGATCATGCTACATGCTACTACGGCATTTGAGTCCACACACGTCCAACTAGAAGCAACAGCCTGGTGAATAATCTGCATAACAAAAAGGAAATAATAATAATAAAAAAAATCTTTAAAGGTTATTCATGATTATGTATTGCTGCCAAGGTATAGTCTTTACAGTGCTTTGCTAGGCTATGGAGCTGTTTGGTAGAAAAAAAGGCAGAACGCCATAACTCATTTTAAGCATTCCAAACAAAGGGAAAGAGCGGTAACTGGTGTTATACGGTGCTCTGCCTTGGTTTCTCCAGGGCTTTTCGAAGTTACGGTTAAGACGACCCATTATTTTCTCGGAAAAACAACGAAATTGACTCAAGATACTTATGTACATGATAAAGAATGTCTTGATTGTCCCAAAAATATCAATAATTCATTTTCGACCAAAATCGAAGTAACGGTCTTTTGCCTTTGCACGGCAGTATACACATACATACATATAAGACTTTAAGCACACAAAAACTTTATTTGGGCCCTGCAATCATCATAATATGACATGTATTGAGAATACATGAGTATGTATTCTTTTAATTCAGGTAAGTGGTCATGCCATGGCATGTCAATCTTTTATTGGTCATTCATCATCATATGATACAAATTCATAGGTCACAGTTCACTAAACTTAAACTTTGTAAGACAGCAAAATGCAAAACTTCTTCGAATGAGCTTGCGTTTCTGGTCTCCAGAATTTGCACGCGTATCAGTGGAAGTCAAAGGAAGGAAAAGTCAAGTGTGACGCCTCTTTAGTATACTCTTTAGTACATAGCAGTTATATCACCCTGACGCCCAAGACTGGTTGCCCACTGAAGCTAAGCATGGTTGAGCTTGGTCAGTACCTGGATGGGAGACCTCCTGGGAAAACTAGGTTGCTGCTGGGAGAGGTGTTAGTGAGGCCAGCAGGGGGTGCTCACCCTGTGGTCTGTGTGGGTCCTAACGCCCCAGTATAGTGACGGGGACACTATACTGTAAAAGCATTGTCCTTCGGATGAGACGTTTAACCGAGGTCCTGACTCTCTGTGGTCATTAAAAATTCCAGGATGTCCTTCGAAAAAGAGTAGGGGTGTAACCCCGGCATCCTGGCCAAATTTGCCCATTGGCCTCTGACCATCATGGCCTCCTAACCATCCCCATACACTGATTGGCTTCATCATTCTGTCTCCTCTCCACCAGTAAGCTGGTGTGTGGTGAGCGTTCTGGCGCACTATGGCTGCCGTCACATCATCCAGGTGGATGCTGCACACTGGTGGTGGATGAGGAGATACCCCCTTCTATGTAAAAGTGCTTTGAGTACCCAGAAAAGCGCTATATAAATGTAACAAATTATTATTATTATAGTATGGTTATCAGCTGGACCACTAGGCAGTGGGGCTGAAATCGATCTGTTAAAAGTATAGTTCACCCAAAAATGAAAATTCTATAATCATTTACTCACCCTTGGAACCTTGTTCCAAACCTGTATTAGTTTCTTTCTTCTGTTGAACACAAAATAAAGTATTTTGAAGAATGTTGGTAAAGAAATAGTTGCCAGTAGCCATGGACTTCCATAGTATTTTTTTCCATGCTATGGAAGTGAATGGCTACCGGGCAAGTATTTGGAACAACTTGAAGCCGAGTAAATGATGACAGAATTTTCATTTTAGGGTGAACTATACTTTTAAGATCTTGGTCAACCTGGTTAGCGCTTGTGGACCACCTTGGCCATGGACAAACCAGCAACAAACCAGCTTGACCACCTTAAGCTGGCATGACCTGTTTTTCCAGCTCTTCAGTAACTTTTTTTTTTTTTTCCTACAAATTTCAATGGCTGAGGACAGCAAGCTGCTAAGAAAACCAGCTGTCCAAGACAAAAGACAAGGTCAACAGGTCACCATAAAATGGCAACCTGACAGATTAACATCTACTTTCTGTTGGTTTGGCAGAGCAGTCCAGTTCCAGATTTTTACATTTTCTGAGGATGACTGTTCCCAAAATCACTGGAAAAGGTGTTATTTTTTGTTCGGTCTAAGTTGGATAGCGTGAAAATGTACCCTCGGGATTCAAGTCTATGATGATGTTGATGATGCACTTTTGAACCTTTGTGATTGCTCTAATCAAGCTGAGAGGCCCATGTGCAAAGCATTGTGGGACCAGTTTCCAACCCTTTGAGGGTTTGCCAAGGCATACAGGAGTTCCCTGCCTCCTGCTTGACTAGAAAGGGATACCTTTTCCCTGACTCACATTTTCCATGCCATCCCAACAACACCTCAGATTCTCCAAAACACATTTACTGTTCCTCAATCTCTGATTCACGCACATAACAGAAGGCTTTGTTTGAGAAGTCTGTCCCTGGTTTCACAGGCCTGAAGGCTGCGGCGTTGTAACTACCATTACGATGCAGGAACAAAGACATACAGTGTTCAGTATTCAGGGGCAGCTCACACTGCCTCATCATGACCTCACCAGAAAAACAGTCTATTAATGCAGGGAAACTATGATGGAAATCCTAGGTGAACACGCAATGCTGGTTTCTTTGATAGACCTTGGTGATATCAGTGTATTCATAAATGGGACAGATTTAGGGTAGGATCTAGTTTTGATAAAAGTTCACAGGAATGAGAAGCTGCAGAGAGACAGCTCTGTGATCAAAGCATGATGGAGTCACCTGAGGCTCATCTGTGTTTTCACTGAACCAGCAGCAACTGTGATCTAATAGAAACACAGCAGGGGCTGGTAAAACACTAATAATAAGTAAGCACTAGTGGCTTGTAGCTTATTTTTCCAACTTCTCTGGTTTCACTAACCACACATTGCAGCAGAAGTATGTCTATATAAAGATAGGACTTCCTAATAGGAATCAGTTATTATGACTTCCAAAATAAATGTATTTACTTTTGAGACTAATTGAATGTTTAACACTGTGAAATGCATTTAGTGTACTGATACAGTAATGCATTTGGGTGATTTCCAAATGCAAATTTCAAGACTTAAGCTTATAAAGTTTTTTTTTTTTTTTTTGGTTAAACTTTTTTTTTTATCATTTTGAATAAATAGTTTCATTGGTCATACTGTGTCAAATGTTGTTTTGTTAAAAAAAATAAATAAATAAAAATCCCATAGCTTCTCATTTTTAATAAGAGGTCATGAAAACTGCAAACACAATAATTATAATACAATTTGGAAAATGTTTAAAATAGTTCCAGATGTTACACACATTTCAATGTATTATTAAGCTGTTTTGACACAGTTTCCAACCAAGGCTCACATTTGCTGCATTTACACAAAATCAGAACTTTTAAATTATTTTATGCTTATTAAAGGGATACTCTAACCCAAAATGAAAATTTTACCATTAATCACTTGCCCCCATGTCGTTCCAAACCCGTGAAAGCTTCGTTCGTCTTCAGAACACAATTTAAGATATTTTAGATGAAAACCGGGAGGCTTGTGACTGTCCCATTGACTGCCAAGTAAATTACACTGTCAAGGTCCAGAAAAGTATGAAAGACATCGTCAGAATACTCCATCTGCCATCAGTGTTTCAACCGTAACATTATGAAGCGACGAGAATACTTTTTGTATGGAAATAAAACAAAAATAACGTCACTGTAACATCACCGTAGCATCAACGTAGTGCCATTTTGGAAAGTATCTCTGCACGCAAAATACGTACGCTCTTCCGTGTCAGCCGTGACACAGGGATGTGCTGTTTGCGTTCAAATCAAAGCGTAAATACGCTTAGAAAACGTATCCTTGTGTCGCGGCTGACACAGAAGAGCATACGCATTTTGCGTCCAGTGGATACTCTCCAAAATGGTGCTACGGTGACGCTACGGTGCCGAATTGTTAAATAAAGTCGTTATTTTTGTTTTATTTCCGTACAAAAAGTGTTCTCATCGCTTCATAACATTCAGATTGAACCACTGATGGCAGATGGAGTATTCTGACGATGTTTTTCATACTTTTCTGGACCTTGACAGTGTTAATTACTTGGCAGTCAATGGGACAGTCACAAGCCTATCGGTTTTCATCTAAAATATCTTAAATTATGTTCCGAGGACAAACAAAGCTTTTACGGGTTTGGAACGACATGGGGGTAAGTGATTAATGACAAAATTTTCATTTTGGGGTGGAGTATCCCTTTAATGCTACAAATTTCTTTCAGTTATGTTGAGATGTCACAGCACAGGAACTTATAAATGAACACAGTAGTAGTTTCAGATGAACATTAACTCAACTCAACATACTATACAACTCATTATAATTTGAATTAAAATAATGAAGCCATTTTTCCCAAAAAGGCTTGAACAAATGTTGTATTTACATTTGTGCCTTTTTACATTTTTGTGTCAATATGTACTTTTATGATTAGTCTTTATTTTTGGCCCAATTAAATACATTTATTACATTTCTACTGGCACTGTTTATTATACATTTATGTTTTTCAAAACTGTATTATGGTGAAACCCCATCCAGTTTTCTTTTCTTTTGCATAATAGATGTAATCTCTCTCTCATTCTCTCACTCTCTCTCTCTGTTTGTATTTGGCTGCCACTATTTTCACCCGTTCACAGACTTACAGTTTTTCCATTGCTTACTCTAATCTCAGATACACATTCATCCAGCTGTCACTGTAAAGGAAACACTTTAATTTTCCACCTATTTAAATAAATTAAAGATGACAAGTGCAGACTAGCAGAGTTTCGAAAACACAAATAAGCAAAAACACAAACACTAATTTTATAAAAATTACAGCGTGAGAGTTTGCATCAACATGAAAGGGCCTCAGTAAATGATTATAAAACACTAAAAATGTGAATTGACAACTTGTTAACACATCTTAATTTGTCCCATCAACAATAGTAATTATTTTTACATACAGTTCTTAAAACATCTGAAATCTGTTCATTTAAAACAAAATAAACACACACACACAACATGAGGGGACTTTGAGCACTGTCTTTGATAATGTGGGCCCATGGAGTCAAACTATGTAAAGAAGCTGTAACACAAAACTCCATTAAGTCTCCTGAGTTATGAAAGAGAAAGCAACGTCTGGGCAATAAAATTTTCCTCTAAGAAGGTATATTCATATGAGAGGGCCGGGCTGCACTGGAACGCATGTGTTTACAGTTACACCTCTGAGCGTCTCTGCTGTCCTGCACTGAACTGCTTCATGACATTGGATGGCTGCAGGAAATTATGGTAATTTAGGACCTGGAAAAACCAACAGCCACGCCACAGGACTGGGATCACGACATACCTGCTTTACAAAACACGCATACCCCAGTTAAAAAAAGCTTCTAGACATTAGGGCAGACATACTGCCCTAGTGAGGCCCAATGCACTCAACAACCATCTAACCCATAAACTTTCAGTTCATTATGAGGGAGCTACTTTTGCTCAAAGTGGAACTTTTTACTTAGTTCTGCATATATCTGCAGTTCAGCCATCATCCTGACAAGACGTATTCCAGCTATACTTTCACAAGCTTCACATTCTTTGCTCACCCTATTTGAACTGTTGCCTCCATGTTGTCAGAGGTGTTTTACCAACCACTACAAATTTACATTTATGCCACAGGCTGTCCGCCTATGTAATAGATAAAAATGTTATTTTATAAATATGTCTGTTTGTCAGTGATGAACTATGTCTGGAAAGAAACAATAATAAATGCTTTTGTATTCTGAAACTTTTTATGAACTCCCATATTGTGGGTGGGGGTAAGGACACCACAACACACCACGTGGCGCCACATGCATTTTTGATGTCTTTGGTTTCTAGGGCCCTATGAAATCCCCTTTCTCCACCAAAATCTGTTTTATTTTTGTTTTAATGGTTAAAAAATATTTTAATAATCAAAACAGTTGTCTAATCAATTAGATTCCTAAAACTTTAACAAACTGATAATTTATTACAATTTTAACAATAATATTGCCCCTATGAAATGGGTTTGTTTCGATTATTTAATTATTTATTTCCAGAAATTTTGTGTTGTCAGTTTTATGATACAATACAAATTATTACATTATTACCAAAAGGTGTGGTTTTCAGATGAACGCATAAACTTTAACAATTTAATTATTTTTATTATTAATTAACTTTAATTTTTTTGTCAGAAGTGCTGTAGAACACAGGTTACAAATTAAATTGAAATATGGATGAAAAATTGTGTGAAATTCCTTAAAACTAATGTTTTAATAAACTGCATTATTATTATTATTGTTACTATTACTTATTCTTCTGTAAAATACTAATGTACTGTTGTCTTTTTTCCTCCAAGTTAAACTGGCAGGTTTTGTCGGGTTGTAAAAAAAAAACTTTTGAGGTGAAATGCTTGTGAAGTGAACTCTCTGGAGATAATATTCGTGGATTGTCCTCTCATGTAGCGAGACAAAAGATGCTGGAAAACTTCAGACTTTATATTTAAAAAGCATTATTTTTGTGGTTTAATATTGACACTAGTCCACATCAGATTCAATTAGGTATACAGCCATACTTTTGATTTTTTCGTCCAAATTTTGCCAAATTCAATGACATTGTGTAAATTCCATTTTTATGACTGCATTCCATGTTTCTGTTCACGTTTTCCACATCACACAAATCATAAAGCTTTCGGTTTTTTAATGTATTATTTAAAATATTTCATGATTTAAAATTACTTGTAATTTTAATTGCCCATTTAACTGCCCAAAAAATAAAAGACAAGCAACAATACAACTAATGCCATCTATGCATTCCCTCCCCCTCAACTTCCTAAACAAGGATATTCAGTCCTCCATACCAATGACCTGATAAAACATGTGATACTGTGTCATCCACTCATGGCTGAACACATGGCCAGAACTGAAGACACATTAAGTCTCCTGACCCCCTGGGCCATATCTCTGCACTGTTGACAGTATACAGGGACATGAACTACTTATCTCTTTCACAGACAATCTTCAGTGCTGTCACCCTGAGGTCTTCCAATTCCTTCAAAGTGTTTATGGACCAGATCCCCTAAATGTCACCTACTTGGTACCATGCAGTAAGATCCTATTCTGACTCTGAGTTCAGACTAGTTTTGATGCCATGCCTATGAGAAACACCCCCTCTGCATGAATTAAGCAACAGTGCTGAATGGTCTCTCTGGATCCCCTCATACACTTGGCTGTCATGCCAAATATAGTTTCTAACTGCACTATTCTTCAACAGCCTACATTATGATAAGTCTACGTTACATTACAATAAGTAGATTAGACTGAAATGACCAAAGACCTTGTTAAAAATAAACTTCAGTTGCCTGTTTGTAACAGTGGCATTATTCTGAAGGACGTGCGAAGGTGAAGGTGCTACACATAGCAATACTGCAGCTTCCTCCTTGTACTTCGCCATGACTAGACAGGCCATGTTTTTGATCCTCTAATACTCTAGTTATGTTTGACATGAAACATGGATGGTCATGTGATGCCTGTGACATCACAATGTTGCAGACGTTTCACGTTTTTCTCTTCGTTTCTTTGGTGAAAACACAAACCGTTTCATATTGGAAACCAGAACTGCATGCTTATTCTGATCGGAATAAGAAGGAAAGATTAGTAGGTGTGACTTCCCCTTAAGGGTACAGTTGTTTAAATACCCGATGCCTTCAATTCCTGGCAGACACTTTTGTTATCATGACATTCTAAGCAAATTAAGTTTGTCCGTGTCCGTGTGGAAGCTTTGTTATTCGATAAACTGAGAAAGAGTGTGTCACAGTGGTTTGAGGTTTAAGCACAGCTGTTTTGATAACTGTCCAGGCCTGGTGAATCCAAACAGATCTGCTTCAGCTGGGAATGAACCTACGGCTAGAGTCCTATCATAGCTCTTTCCACCGCAGATGAATCCAATACACATAAGGATCTTTCCAATATCAACATTAAACACCCTGTTTATCCATCACACTACTAGATTTTGCATCACCATCAAGAAGAGGCCATGTTCACACATGAATGATTCATTAAAGAGTATTTGCTAAACTATGCGCGTATTGGGAAAATAGTATCAGATACGCTAATGCATGCAGCTTTTGAAAAGGTCAAAAACTCTCTCTGGTTTCACTGGACCCTTTGTCAATTGTTTTTCCCCCGTACACAAAGCTGTCTGAGCAGATCAGCCTTACACTACCAGCCAATTTCATATAAACACAGCACACATGTGCTACCTGCCCCCATGACAAACACGTGAGAGGCTGTTACAAATGATGGGGGCCTTTTAGCCCACAAAATGGAAAAAAGGAACAAGGAAAAATAGAGGACACAAAACCAACTGTAAGATGCTCTGAATACAAGAAGTTTGAAAACATGTAGATATGGGCGGTTCTTTATAGTAACAAGAGCTGCAACAGCTGGATGTACCACTGACCTCACTCTGCCGGTATGTGTGTGTGCATGTGTGTGTGAGAGAAAGGAATACATGTATGTATACACATATTAATAATAAGTAAATTACTTTACACATTTCATTTATTATTAATGAATAGCATTAAGTTTTGGGGGGTTGTCACATTTTACAACCTGAAGGTAAATAGATAGACAGATCTCTCTCAATGACTGACTGATTGATTGATTGATTGACGATTATTTATTTAATGTATCTATGCATACAGACAGACAGACAGACAGACAGACAGAAAGAAAGAAAGAAAGAAAGAAAGAAAGAAAGAAAGAAAGAAAGAAAGAAAGAATCAATTAATTGTGGCACCACATGACTTTGTTGGTCACCATACAACTCATAAAGCCGTATAACTGTTTCTATAAGAAATATTAAAACATTATGCTAGACAACCCAAATAAGGTTCTCTCTTACATAAAGAAAGAAAGAAAGAAAGAAAGAAAGAAAGAAAGAAAGAAAGACTTTTTTGCATTATGATATCTGAGCTTTTCATCCAAACATTTTTTACTCTTTTAATAATTTGGACATTACACCATACTGAAATGTATTATGTCTCATGTAATCGCTAAATCAGTGATTCAACCATGAAAAGACACCAAAAACCTTTTTTTTTTTTTTTTTTTAACAATATATTGTTAATTTTACCTCAGGAATAAAGTGTACCTCAACCCATTCAATGTACATAGCTTGATAATTAGCTAGATTTTTTTTTTTTTTTTTGATAAATATGTACTATGCTACATATTCATTATATTTTTACTTAACTGTTAGTGCCATCTCTATTATTTAATGTTTGAATACTAAAGAATCTGTCAGGAAAAGTTACTCCAGTAACTTCTTAAATGCTTATATTTCAACAACAAATTTGAGAAACAATTATATTATTAAAAAGTGCATAAAAAAAACAATTTGTGCAATTAAAACGTTTGCATACAACTTCTTAAACAATTTTTTATTCAAGCATTGATGATTGAAGAAATTTATTGAATTGATTTTTAAATAAAAGTTCTTTTCAGTTTCAGCTTTCAGCTAAATTAAAACTATTTCGGTTTTGGTGTTTCAGTGGAAAAAAAGTCATTTTGATGCATCACTTCATACAGGGTTTAACAGAGTTATGTTTCTATATCACACCAGAGGAAACTCCAGCCAGTCATTGGCAACATATGCTGTAATTGCCATGTCAGACTCACAGTCACACTCTCTCTCATGTAGCTGGCTGTCTGCCACCTCTGTTCACCTGAGCAGAGATCAGATTCACCACATTCCTCCAACAGGTCCAAAATGTCCCTCTCAACATTCACCTCATGCACCTCGCTAGGTGTGCTTACATGCGTTAAACCTGAATGAATCTGATCTGAATCTGATTTCAGATTCTGAAAGTTCTGTTTATATGATTTCTAAACATTGTAATCCAATTCGCATATTTACATGTGCATTACATGTATTCCAAACAAAACTTCTGCGTGCATGTCATCGGAGCTACCGTGAGTAGAACTGTCGTGTTTGCCTCGTTTACATACCTAAGAAGAAAGGTAGTCAGAACAGATTTTTTCACAAACATTAAAGTGAGTAGAGTGTACATTTCTACTTATATGTACACTGGAGGCCACATTGGGGGGTAAAGGGTCTTAAAGGAATTGTTCCCTGAAAAATAAAAATTTTGCCATTATTCACACACTATCTTATGAATTTCTATCTTTCTTCTGTGCAGCACAAAAACAGAAGTTCAAAAAAGTACTGGTCATTTTCCCCCCATACAAAGAAATTTCAAGAAAAAAAAAAAAAAAAATAGCATTTTCCTGTTCAAGGAAAAACAATTAAAAGCTATTAAATCACTTCAGAAGAGCTACAGTTAGAACATGTAAGAACATGAGAGTGAGCAATTGATTGCAAAATCACAGAGCAACCATAATTTCAGTGAAAATGAGCAATTTCAGATCTTGGTAGTGCAGACAGTGAAGCTCAAATGATCCACTGTCTGATATAGTTGGATACAGCAGTCAGTTAGGAATACATACTAATCAACACTACAGCGACCTGGTGACCTCTTGTAATTTAATGGCTGTCAGTGTGAACACGCCTTAAGACCCAAGTATTTATTAGCCATTTAAATAACTAACCCTGGTTTCTGTTAGCAGAGCTCTAGTCTCAGCTTCAGGTGACATGCCCACGGGTTACCCACAAATCATCAGTAAGTACACACAAGTAGCAAGAGCTCTCATAAAGCAGCAATCAGACTGGCTGGCTTTACACAACTGCTGGGTATGAGGACACACAGCTTTATATCAGTCTGCCAGGAAACAAAGTTGTGTTTACAAGTTCTCAAACTGCTACAATAAGCACTTTCAGGGAAGAACCAGTCACTGGATTTGCCAACATTTGTAGTGTTCATGGCACTGAACATCTGAAAGTTCTATACATGCAAGTCAGATGGTCTTCTCCTGTCCAAGTGGGCAGAAATAAGCGGCAATGACTAGAATTTAAAGTAAAGCTCTAAATTTCTATATGAAAACTGAACATTGTTGACGGCTTCAGAAGAAACAATTCAACGCCTTTTTGAGAAAGTGTAGTACTTCAAGGATTAGTTAAGAGGAAGTATGTTAAATGTGATGTGCCTTCTCCATCCAGGGAGTCTCCAAAACACTGGAAGTGAATAATTAAAGCTTGCTCAGTGAGTTTGGAGCAGCATGCATGTGTGAAAGAAAGTTTAAGTGTGATCTGCTTCCACAGTGCAGTTTCCAGAGAATAACTCTCCATATCTGGCATTACTACTGAGAGTTATATTCTTTCTCTCTTTGATTCAGAAACACACTCTCAGAGCACCATCATGCATTTGGTAAAAACATTAGAGGAAAAGATTACTCATATGGAAGACACAACTCCACACTGCACTAGCTGGGTGACCAGAGAACAATCCCCATTTCCTATCTATTCTAAGAAAACATTCAGTAGTGGAATCTTTCTGTCAGATCAGAATGAATTGATATAAAATTATACATTATAGGGCCCTATGACTTCTGCCATTTGGGCAAAATTTGGAGGAATAAATCAACAGTAGGGCTTTTACACGTAATCAAATCATGATATGTACCTGTATCTGTGAATATTAAACCTAAGACTGCTGTTTAAATATGAAGTCTCAGCATTTCAAAAACTCATCATAATCTTCATGAAATATACAAACAGAAACTCAAATATCTCCACTACAACTTGCCACAAAAAAAAAAAAAGGTTTAGCTTGAAAAATTATGACTTGACAAATATATTAGAAGAATATACTTCTCAAAGAAATAATATTAATAATAATAATAAGAAAAACTTTAAGGAATATATATTTTCTCCATGTTTTAATTTTAACAGTAAACCTTTCATTTCAAATCACAACTCCAGAATAATTAAAATATACACAGAACTTCTGTTTAATTAAACCATTAAAATGGAATCCAAAAAATGTTTATGTAGAAACCAAGTAAAATAGAATTCATATAAAGGAGAATTTGGGGAAAAAATGAAACAGATTTCATATAATTTTTTGTTAAACTTTTAATACTGTAAATAATTGTTAGTTTGTATACATTTCATGATTTCAATCAATTAGACATGCTTTTCGATTACTTCAATTGAATTTAAACAGAAAAAATTAAAACTACCTACCAAAATATCCTAGCAACCAAATAGCAATGTCTCACATCTTGGTAACCGCATAAACCTACCCTAGTAACCACCGAAAACACACACACATATTAGGTGAAATATAACAAAAAAATACTAACGTTTCCAAATCCAAGTAGAGGAGTGAATTATTATCAGGCATCACTGATGCTGTGAGATGTTTGAAACTGAAACACTGTTAAGGATCCCGTCATCTGAAGGGAAACATGAAACAACAGCCCACAAATCATCTACTATCATGACCTCCGGATCAGTCATACTCTGAAACTCTAACTGTCTCTTAGCAAGAGTGCCAGCCTTTCTGAAACTGTTTTTCAGTCTATAATTAGCATGCTAGTGCTTTGTAGGCACAGACACACTTTGTGCATACTTCCTCTCAAAACGTCCCTAGACTGAAGCAGGGTAATAAAGTGAAAGTAATTAGAATGATCAAATCTTAGATGCATGCTGTCAGTGATTCTTAAACCAAAACTTTTGTTGTCATAAGCACACATTTACACTGTCAACCAATTCCAATTTTTAGTAAATACCTGGCACAGATCGGATGTGCGTACAATTTTCGTTATTGTTCGTGACAGGTAGGATAGGTCTGGTCTGAAATCATCACACACCGCTCAGGTAAGTTTTGTCAATCAATGGGAATTCCCTATGGAGGGAGTATGTGTATGTGAGTTACAGACTCAGAATTGCATGACAAACTTGCAACTGCGAGAAATAAAGTCAGAACTGTTACATATAAATTCCAACTTTTGTCTCGCAATTCTGACTTCTTTTCTCAGAATTGTGAGATATGAACTCGTAGTTGCGAGTTATAAAGTCCAATACTGAGGAAGAAAAGACTGACAATTTTCTTACAATTGAGAGTTTCTATCTCACAATTCTGACTTTACAACTTTCAAATGCATGTTGTTATGAAATCAGAATTGTGAGATTTAAACTCAAAATTTTAAGAAAAAAATTTCAGAATTGCAAGACAGAAAGACTTTTTTGTTTTTATTCAGTGGTGGAAGCAAGCTTCCACAGTTTAGACATGCAGCCTGAAAGAATGAATGAATGAATAAATAAATAAATAAATAAATAAATCTTTGCACAAGTCTTTTCCATACAATATCAGTTCATGAGAGCCATACATGTCTTAGTGTAAGTAACAGACCAAAATTCCACCAATAATCTTTCCTACTAAAAACTCAATCACACAAATCTTAGTTGAGGTTTGATGGCAAAACTATCGGTTTTCAGCTCATTTCAAATCAACCAAAAAATTCAAAAAATATTTTTTTCCCTCAATAAAATTACAACCAGTTTCAGTTTATCAGTGTGACATAAGCTAGTTGACAAGCTTAATCATTAAAGTCACCAAAAAATAAAAACTGGTAATACTGGTAATTTTCATGTGCCGTCATAATCACAATAACTTCCACTCCCTCTTGCAACAACATCTCTTCTCTGATAATGTGTGTCTCGACCTGTCACTCACACAAAATCACAGCAATAACAAATGAGAAGGATTCAATCAATTCCCGACAGACCAAATTAAATTCGCTCTACATTTTTTTTTCATTCGAGAAGCCGTTTTACTCGAAAATACATCACAGTAGGGAAGAAAAGACTGGACATCAAGCTAATTTCAAGTAAACTGAGATTGTAAAATGATTTCTCTTATTGGATAAAACATGATTTTTGTTAAGATATAATAAAATATAAAAAATATAATTATCATCAATGGACAAAAATGCATTCTAAATTGTAGAATAACTCTCTTAGATGTTTCAAAACCCTTCACACAAGCCAATTTGAATAGAGAATGATCTGACAGCAAGTCATATATGGACTATTTTTATGGTGTTTTTCATTTGTTTTACATACTTGACATACATCTAATTTTGTGTTCCACAGAATAAATAACGTCTTGGTTACGTATGGTAACCCTCGTTCCCTGATGGAGGGAACGGAGATGTTGTGTCGAGTGTACGACACTAGGGGTCGCTCTTGGTAACCCAAACACCTCTGATATCTTTGAGAAAAGGCCAATGAAATTGGGTGTGCAGAATTTGCATAGCTGGCCACACTCGGATATCCGGGTATAAACAAGCTAGCGTAGCATCTGCTCACTCGTTCTGTTCTGAGGAGTCGAGAAGCATCTCAACCCACTCAGAGGCAGTTCGGGGTTGTGGTAAGAAGGACACAACGTCTCCGTTCCCTCCATCAGGGAATGAGGGTTACCATACGTAACCAAGACATTTCCCTTCTGTCGTTCACTTCAACATTGTGTCTAGTGTACGACACTAGGGGTCCCTATACTAAACGCCACAACTGCCAAACTGCGTCACGAGTCCACAGGGGCGCAGATGTTGACAAGTCAGCATGTCACGACCAAATGCACCTCTCCTCCTTGTAACCTTCCAACGCCCAAGACTTAAGACCTCACTCTCCAACATCCAGGAGAGCCGCCATAAAGGCAAAAGTTCCCCTCAGCTGGAGCCTTTTCCCCATAGTAATACTCACAATAATATATCAGCTGAAAAGTCTTGGTGGTGAACGTTGGGACAGTGACTATTCCCCCATGGTGGAAAGGCACTACGGATATCACATCCTACCCGATGGGGAGGTAACTTGAATATCCACCTATGGACTTACAGAGGAAGTACCACATAGGGAAGATTCTGAGGTGGGCTCCGCATAAGGGGAGAACTACCAAAACTCAGAGCCTGTTGACAGACTGAATGTCTGTCTAGGGGAACACTGAACCTCAAGGGTAACTCAGTGGAGAATACACACATGGGGCCGCAAGAGGAGCCACTACATGTGGAGCACTAACCCAAGACAAGAGTTCACTCGAGGGAACTTACCACATAATGGGTTCTAATAGCAAGTTCCTCTGCCGAACTTGTCAAGAAAAAGTGCTTATGTGATGCAGGGGTAGTCCAGAGTTCATGAAAGGAACCTGAGCTGGACTGAATAAGTGCATAACTACCCTGAGGGGAGAGGCGCTGGTAGCAAGCTCTACACTCTGCCAGTCTCCTGAGTTCAGAACTCTAGGAAAAACTGGTTCCATTCGCATATTATAAAATCTAGCAAATGTATTAGGTGTAGCCCAACCTGCAGCTCTACAGATATCTGCTAGAGAGGCCACTTTTGCCAGGGCTGCTGATGCAGCCATGCCCCTGGTAGAGTGAGCCCTCACTCCCAGTGGGCAAGGTAAGCCTCTGGCCTGATAGGCCGTTAGGATCGCATCCAAAATCCAGCGGGAGATCCTTTGTCTGAAGACAGCATTCCCCTTCTGCTGTCCTCCAAGCAGATAAAGAGCCATTCAGAACGTCTGAAACTCTGAGTGCGATTCAGGTATGTGCGTAGGGCTCACACTGGGCACAACAGAGACAGGTCGGGGTCCCCTTCTTGGAAAGGGATAGCTTGCAATGTCACCACCTGATCCCTGAAGGGAGTGAATGAATGATCCATTTATATAGCGCTTTTATTGTGTATTGTCGTACACCCAAAGCGCTTTACAATCATGTTGGGGGGTCTCTCCTCAACCACCACCAGTGTGCAGCATCCACCTGGATGATGCGACGGCAGCCACAGGACAACGGCGCCAGTGTGCTCACCACACACCAGCTACATGTGGAGAGGAGAGAGAGCGATAGAGCCAATTCAGTGGATGGGGATTATTAGGAGGCCATGATAGACAGGGGCCAGTGGAGGGAATCAGGCCAGGACACCAGGGTTACACCCCTACTCTTTACGAGAAGTGCCATGGGATTTTTAATGACCACAGGGAGTCAGGACCTCGGTTTAATGTCTCATCCGAAAGACGCTGCTTTTTGACAGTATAGTGTCCCCGTCACTATACTGGGGCGTTAGGACCCACACAGACCACAGGATGAGCACCCCCTGCTGGTCTTACTAACACCTCTTCCAACAGCAACCTAGTTTTCCCAGGAGGTCTCCCATCCAGGTACTGACCAGGCTCAACCCTGCTTAGCTTCAGTGGGCAACCAGTCTTGGGCTGCAGGGTGATATGGAGTGGTGGGAACCTTGGGCACATATCCAGGCCGAGGTCTCAGGACAACGTGAGAGTCTGCCGGCCCAAACTCCAGGCATGATTCGTTAACGGAAAGGGCTTGGAGATCCCCCACCCTCTTGACAGAAGTGAGCGCAGTCAGGAGGGCCGTCTTCATGGAGAGGGCACTGAACTTGACTGACTGAAGGGGCTCAAAGGATCTCTCTGTAAGGCCTGTAAGACCACAGAAAGATCCCAAGAGGGAATGAGACGTGACCTCGGAGGGTTCAACCTCTGGGCGCCTCTGAGGAACCTAATAACCAGATCGTGCTTCCTCACCGATCTGCCTCCCACAGTGTCGTGGTTAACCGCGATCGCGGCCATGTACACCTTAAGTGTAGAAGCAGACAGGTTCCAGTCCAGGCCTCCTTGGAGTAAGGAGAGCACAGATCTGATGCCACATCTCTGAGGGTCCTTCCCCTGGGAAGAACACCAATTCACAAAAACGCGCCATTTCAGGTCGTGCAGCCGCCTCGTTGAGGGGGCTCTGGCCTGAGTAATGGTATTCACCACTGTTGGTGAAAAAGGTCTCTGAGTTCCTCCTGGTCGCATCCAGGGACCAACATGAAGGTTCCAGAGATTCGGATGCGGATGCCAAATTGTGCCCTTCCCCTGAGAAAGGAGGTCCTCCCTCAGGGGAATTCGCCAGGGAGGAACTGATGCCATGAGCACAAGCTCCGAGAATCAGGTCCTGTTGGGCCAATAAGTGGCCACAAGCAGAAGCTGTTTTTCGTCCTCTCTGACTTTGCACAGTTTCTGTGCAATGAGGCTCACTGGGGGAAATGCACACTTGAGTAGACCCCTGGGCCAGCTGTGAGCTAGTGTATCCGTGCCGAGGGGAGCCTCGGTCAGGGAGTACCACAATTGGCAATGGGTCGATTCCGACGAGGCAACCGGTCTACCTGTGCCTGGCCAAACCAACTCCAAATCAGCTGAACCATTTGGGAGTGAAGCCTCCACTTGTCCCTGAGCAAGACCTGCCACGAGAGATCCGCTACACGATTGAGGTCGCCTGGGATATGAGTGGCATGCAGAGACCTGGGTCTGTGCTGGCTCCAAAGTAAGAGATGGCGGGTGAGTTGTGACATGCAATGGGAGTGAACACCAGCCTGGTGGTTGATGTATGCAACCGTCGCTGTGTTGTCCGTGCGGACCAACACGTGCTTGCCTTGGATCAAGGGTCGAAACCTCCTTAAGGCCAAAAGCACTGTCAACAACTCGTGGCAATTGGTATGCCAATGCAGTCGAGGGCCTGTCCAGACCCCTGATGCTGCATGCCCGTTGCACACGGCTCCCCAGCCTGTCTTGGAAGCAGCTGTTGTAATAACAATGTGTCTGGACACCTGTTCTAAGGGCACTCCTGCCCGTAGAAGAGAGATGTCCTCCCCAGGACTGAAGGTACGGTGACACAACGGTGTGATGTTCACATGGTGTGAGCCGTGACGCCATGCCCATCTCGGGACTCGGGTTTGAAGACAGTGCTGAAGCGGTCTCATTTGCATCAGCCCCAACGGCATGACCGCGGCTGAGGATGCCACATGCCCCAGGAGTCTTTGAAGTTTTTAAAAGGGACCGCTATTCTCTGCTTGAGAGCCCTCAAGCATTTCAGCACCGACTAAGCACGATCCTGAGAGGCGTGCAGTCATCGTAACTGAGTCCAATCCGAGAAAAGAGATATTCTGCACAAAGGAGAGTTTTGCTCTTTTCCCAGTTGACCCGAAGTCCCAATCGGGCTAGGTGGTAGAGGACCATGTCCCTGTGTGCGCAAGCCAATTCTCTCGAGTGAGCTAGGATCAGCCATTCATTGAGGTAATTGAGAATGCGAATACCCACTTCCCTGAGAGGGGCAAGGGCAGCCTCTGCGATCTTCGTAAAGATGTGAGGAGACAGGGACAGCCCGAAAGGGAGGAACCTCATACTAATATGCCCGCCCTTCAAAGGCAACCTGAAGAAAGGCCTGAGCCTTGGAAGGATTGAGACATGAAAGTACGTGTTCTTCAGGTCTATTGGCGCAAACCAATCCCGGTTTCTGACACATGTTAGCATGTGTTTGAGGGTCAATATTTTGAATGGGAGCTTGTGAAGGGCCCAGCTCAACACCCTCAGACCCAGGATAGGACAAAGCCCCCTACCCTTCTCGAGTACGATGAAGTAAGGGTTGTAACACCCCTACTTCACCTCGACCAGGGGGACAGGCTCTATCGCACCCTTCGCCCAAAGGGTTTCAATTCTCTGCCTGAAGAACAGCAGCATTCCTGCCTCATATTGAGGCAACAGAATACCACTGAACTTCGGCGGGCGCCTGGCTAACTAAATCGCATAGCCGAGCTGAATGGTTCTGAGAGCCAGCTTGAAGGAATGGAGAGGCTTAATCAAGTATCCAATCACCTCACCAAAGGTCCCAAGGGAACCCCATTCAACGTACCTAGGGCAGGTTATCTGCGGTTGAGCATAGCATGAGGTGCTGTGGTAGGAGGTAAAAACGTCCTGTGGAGCACACCATCTTGTCCGCTAGGTCTGTCAGACATGCCACAGACAGATTAGCGAACAGTAGTTCGCCGACATGTGTCGTGTTGGCTGGTGACAGACCTGTTGCATCAGAACATGAGGAGACAGAAGGTCTGTGTCCGAGCAGGCTCTGATGTATGATTTCAGCATCCAACCGTCACAAGCTTGGAGGGTCATAACTGCTGTGTGTGACTCAAAGAAGAAGGAAATCGACCAGGTGGCCAGTGTAAAGCCGGATCCACCTCCCGTACCCCCAACGGATGTGGATCCGAGCTAGTCAGATAATCCCTCTTTCCTGGGCTGCCCGTCTCAGGAGCGCCTTGTAGCCTTACAAGGGTACTTGGTGTCCTGCTAACGAACTGGTGGTGCCACCTTCCTGCGAGAATTAGACTATTAATTGGTCTTGACTGCAGGCCCAGGCTGTTGTGGGGTCTCGGCAGTCCTCGCAAGGGGCTGTCCCTGGTGATGAGCAGACGCCGTCTGTGTTCCTGTGGCTCAGTGGTAGAGCATTGCGTTAGCAGCGCAAAAGGTTGTGGGTTCAATTCCCAGGGAACACACATACTGATAAAAAAAAATGTTAGCTAAAAATGCAGGCTATACATTTGTTGACCCAAATGTATAGCCTGAATGCACTGTAAGTCGCTTTGGATAAAAGCGTCTGCTAAATGCATAAATGTAAATGTAAATGTTTCTTAATCGTGGAGAACTGCTAAGCAAATTCTTCCACGATGTCGCCAAGAGACCAATCTGTGAAATTGAGGAATCAAGAAAGTAGACTTTCTCGGCATCCCGCATCCCAGGTTAAGCCACAGGTGGTGCTCCTGGACCTAATGTGTGGACATCGCCCTACCCAGAGCCTGCACTGTGACTTCGTAGCCCAGAGGGCATAATCAGTCGCCGAGCACAGTTCCTGCAACACCTCTGAGTCGGGACTACCCTCGTGTAGACCTGCAGGATGGTCAGGGCGGACACAGCTTGTCAAGAAGCCATGGAAGTCTTCGCTACGAGTGCCGAAGAGAACTTACAGACCCTGGACGGGAGTCCTGGGTGGCCCCACCAAGTGGCGGCGCTTGCGAGCAGAAATGCACTGCAATCGCACTCTCCACCTGTGAGACCCCCATATACGGTGAAGACGGAGGAGTTGGTATATCATTTCCTGGCTGGCAATTCCGGGATGAAAGGCACTGGGGCTGGGCGCAACATAACGTCACGCTCAGTGCCCAGCAACCAATCATTTGGGACAGGGTGAAGAAGTCCACTCCAGCCCAATGCTTTTGGCCGCCCGGGAAAGCACGGCCACCCATTTTAGTCTCTGCCTCAAACTGAAACTCAGCCCCCGTGGAAGCTCACTGAGTTGAGACATCAGCTTCTGATGGCTCAAGCCCGCCCTCCGATGCTGCGAGAGATAGCTTCTCCTCTTTGCAAGTGCCAAATGAGAGATTAAACTCGCCCTGAGACAAGCTCTCAAACCCATTCGGCAGCTCAACCAGAAGTCACGAAGCGTGCAAGAAACGAGATGTCCGCGGGGATCCCCCGACGGAACTACTCTCGCTTCCATCTGCTCTCCCCCGACGCACATTGCTGCGGCATCATACCTGGAAGTAGAAGGACAGGAGCGGGAAGCAGTCGGGGTGACTCACGTTCTTTTAGAAAAGAACGCGAGCCGCAAGCGCAACACGCTTATGGTCATGTCCTCGCAAGCGGGACATAAACCATCTATGAGCGCTGTTTCAGCGTGAACATGACCCAACACTGAACACAGCACTCACGCCAGCTGTTTAGGAGAGAAGTGAATCCGCAACCAGAAGAACACGGACAGAAAGGTATGTTTGTCGACACACACAGTTCTGCCCGTGAAGCTCTTTTAGAGAAATTACTCTTTTAGAAGAAATTTGCTCTTAAAGATCACCACTGAAGCACCCAGGGGTACTCTCACAACACTTATCTGTGTATGAGAGGGAGAGACCGCTGCCTGTGCCGTAGATCCAACGACGAGGAGATCAAGAGGTGAATGAGTGCTGCTTTTCACGAAGAGATGCTGCATCGGCTCCGAAAAACAGAACGAGTGAGCAGATGCTACGCTAGCCTATTTATACCCGGATATCCAGGTGTGGCCAGCTATGCAAATTCTGCACACCCAATTTCATTGGCCTTTTCTCAAAGATGTCAGAGGTGTTTGGGCTCCCAAGAGCGACCCCTAGTGTCGTACACTTGACACAACGTCGAAGTGAACGACAGAAGAGGAACAGCAGCATTGAAACACCTTGAGGGAAAGCAAATAATGCTAGAATTTTCCTAGAAAAAAAAAAACATTTTGGCGGTGAACTGTCCCTTTAATTTAAGCACAGTGGGTTATGTTATGTGTGAATGTGAGTCCTTTTTGACGCCGCCCAGACATGGCAACATATCTAAGCAAGTTTTGCCATGTGGAGTTCAGAGATAGCACACCCGCACGATTACAACAGAGGAAATTGTCTCATTTTTACTTCTGTCTGCTGAACCCACGCTGATCTTTCTTGCTCACTTTCTTTGTTGCGTTCACGTACGCCCAAGCTGACACAGTAGTGCAGACGAACACTTAGCCAGCCGTGTCAAAGACCAGCTTGGGGGGTGGAAGAGGGTGGACAATGTACCATCAGCCCAAATTCTTGGGCTCAGTAAGCACAATGAAGCAATTTTCAATGAAATGCTCTATAACAAAAGAAGAATTTGATCCTATCCCTCTCTTCCTTGCTCTTAACAAATGCTGTTGTATACAAGGTCAGGTCACTACACAAACTCAGAAGTGGGAAGTGAAAGAAATATGCAACAGGCTTGTTGATGCAAGTATGAGGAATTTTGAGAGAATTCTACATGCTTCTGTGGCATGCATTTAACTTTTTTTAGAGCCTCAAGACACAAAGCATTGACTTTGTGAGAGATATGAAGTGATTTTATTTCACAATAACTATATAGGTCAAGATCTAATTACATTCAAAATAATTTTACATGCTAAAATTATGTAAATATCATTATGAAGGGACTTTTCTACTTTATTGGATAGATAGAAGAGGATCAAGGTATATCGCAAGGTATATCGCAAATGATACCAAAACATTGACTCTGGCCATATACACACTGTAAAATTTCAGGTGTGACAATGCATTTAAATATAGGAGTGAATCCCGTAAATTATCATTTTGTGTGTGAATGAAACTAGACCCACTCCTGAAATTGCAATGACTGATATCAAGGTCTCATATGATATCCACTATTTTGTCATGTTTTGTTTAAGTTTGGACAGCTGGTTCACAGAGATCATTCTTGAAGTGTTGCCATGTCCACTTATTATAAGCATTTTAAGGCCTGTTAGAGCTCAGCTCATAAAGCGTTCAAGAAAGTAGGGAGGTGTGGGTTGCAATATCCAATATAAAGGTTTATTATGGTTTATTATGAGCGTGAATTCAACATGAATGAGTCAATATCTCTTACCCTGTCTGATACGAGTTTAAATATGTCATTAACAACTAATTGTTATGTTTGCTTCTGTATACACTGCATACAATTTTTTTTGTAAATGTGGTTGTCACTACTAGAAGTTTTCAGGGGTTAATTTGGACATAGAATGCAGTTTTATATTGTTATTATTATCACCCACTAAGGCCACGTACATACTGCAGCAAAATTCGGTTGTCATTTCAAATTTTAGTTTTTAATCCAGCTCAACACACACACACACACATATATACATAATATAGTATATATACATAAGTTCCCAAGCAATTACTGAAGTAACAGTCAATAATAAAATAATTCAAATTTACTGATACTGCTCTTCATTGTAAATGGTGTGAGACTGTAGATCCTCGCCTGCTTCTGGAGGTCAAAAAGTAAATTGGTGAGACCATAACAGGTGCAGACCTCATAATTTGGCAGAGTCAGCCTCCAGTACACCCATGCTCCTCTGGCACGGTCCACATTTATCTGCTTACCGGTCTGATGCTGCCCACAGCGGGAAGCTAAATTCCTCTTTAATGGCCACAACCCACAAACAGGATAATGTTTTACTGCCACTTCAGCAATAAAACTGGAAGGGCAGCCTGAGCTACAAGATTTGTACTTACTGACTAAATATATATGTTTGATTTGGGACTTTACAGTATTAACCTCTTGAAGCAAAATGATGTGAAGCCTGCTACCTCCATTCAGTACAGACTTTACTCCTTGTTAATGCCTTTTTTTTTTTTTTTAGCGTAGGAAATGATTGTAAAAGCAGTTCTAAATTTTGAGCCAATCAATCAATCAACTAACAAAAAAAAAAAAAAAAAAAAAACTAAATTTCCAAAAGGAGTTATTAATGCAATTTATTATTTTATTTTATTTTAACATGAGGGCTTTGCAAACAAACCTTTTCCATATACATGGAAAATAATGTGATTTTAGCCTTTTTATGACAGTACCAATATTTCATTAATCACGATCAGTGTTACCAGTTATTTTGTCGTGTTACAAGATCAGCTTTTAAGGTGAATGAAACACCTCTAAGTTTCATGATGGAATATGCAGCAATCATTTTTATCATGATCAAATCTATCCACACAGTCATGGGAAATAGAAAGTCTTTAAAAGGTGCTAGTTTCATTGGAGTGGGATGTGAGAACATATTTTACATGAAACTTTGGCAAAATTACACACAGTATGGCCATTTCCAGACTCATGCAGACTTTCGGGCTGTGCTGGTTTCTCGTCATCCTAAATTAAATTTTTACAAAGCAGAGCAGACCAACTGTTTGCACTTCCAAAAACAGCACAAGTACCCTTTAAAGTCTCTGCCGTTAGGCTGAGAAATACCGCCACAAGCTCTCAGACGTTAATTACAGGCAACGCAAAAGCTTGGGCTATATTTTCAGCCACTTGGCAAAATTTGGTTGAGAGGAAAAAAAGAAGACAGATACACATTTAAAGAAAAAAAAATGCACTTAAGACATATTCTATTTATGAGAATAAATCTAAAAAACAAAAAAAGATTCAATATTTGCATACTGGACCTAGGAGTGTTGGAAGTGATGATAAATTTAAACAAGTGTTCTTGAGTCCAAAAAAAAAACAAACAAAAAAATAAAAACCTTGATTCGTGTAATTATTCCCGACTTCAGGTTCACAAAGACAAAACATATTCAAACCAATACAAGTTGAAGAAATTCTATATCTTATTTAATATAAGTCAATTAAAATGTTTACTTTGAAGACTTGATTGTTAACCTACAAGTGATTTACTGTTGTAGGCATGTTCACAAAGGCATGGAAGACTCAGACGACCCTCTATATACAATAAAGCATAAACTGCCTTGGATACTGTATCCCACAATGCAATGTGCTTGACATGACATTCCATTTTCAGTGTGACAGATGAACTGGAAGTAGTATCAACTGCAATTTTTAATATCTCTTTTGATTTCTTTTAACACAAAACTGGAACCATAAATTATTACTAAGACACCATGCCCCGTTTAATGTTGGTTACCACATATAGTTTCACATACTATTTATGCATAAGCAGTGAACTAGTAGCCTACTGCATTCCCAACATATCCAAACACACCCGATTCAGGTCAGTGAACCCTCTACTAATGAGCTGAATGAGGAGTGTTAGATAAAGGAAACATTCAGTGCTAAGGGGTGGCCCAGGAGCACAATTCAGAAACACTGTCCTAATGCAGAAATGCCAAATATTTAGGCAAAATGCTGCATGAATACTTTTCTCAGCACAAAAGACATCACAAGAAAATTATTATGCAATTGCATAGCCACAATGTCTGTAGCTAAAGAAGGCTGGGATTTCTGTAAAACAGCATAGATATGGCTACATTCCATAGGGGTGATTAGGTTCAATATTCGTTCCACACGTTAGTACAACAGCCAAGGAAAATGAATTGCAAACACCTTTCCCTCAAGATTTCACCATATTCCATCAGTTATGAAAAAGTTCTCACTAAGTTATAAATAAATGACAGTAGGTATGTTTACTTGCACTAATTTCCAGCAATCTGAAAGAAACAAATCCAATCTATTTTTCAATCCTATTGAGGAAAGTCAGATTCAAGCATTAACATACTCCTGATGACAAAAATTGTGTCCGGACTGCGAAATACAGATGGACAAAGTATACATTAGCTTTTATATAACTTAACTATTTAGCATATACTATATTTTATGAAATACATTACCCCAAAATGGTTTCACAGTTGTAACTGTGAGCTCTACAGACTACATTCATTAGCATCTCATGTAGAAATGTCTGTACACACACACTCATTCACTTGTAACAATGGGCCTTAAAACAGATTGACCTTCCAATTGTTGGTGGAAGCCCTGAGCCACCACACTCCATCAGCATGACGTGCATCCTGTTTTGATGGAAAATGGTCACTTTTCTAGTCATCGAGTTATTACAGCAATAGCTTACAGAGTTGCGGCCTAGTCTGGGATGATAAAATAAACAGCCCAGTCAGGGGTGATCTATCAGTTTTTATGGGTATGCGGTATAATTGCTTTGATAGGCAGTGCAAAGAAAGAGGAAATAGCATTCCTGCTCTTTTAGAGAACACAGTTCATCTATACTACCGGTCAAATGTTTGGAATAATTACGATATTTAAATGTTTTTGAATGTCTTTTTATGCTCAACAAGCATTTATTTGATCAAAAAAGTGAAAACTCTAATAAATATTATTACAAATCAAAAATACTGTTTTCTATTTTAATATATTTTATACAAATGGAATTTTATCATTCTGATATGCTTATTTGGTGCTCAAGAAACATTTCTTATTATCATTACTGAAAACTTGTTTTTGCTGCTTAATATTTTTGTGACATATGATACGCTACCATTCGAAGACCTGCGGTAGGAAAGATTTATTAATTTTTTTTTTTACTTTTATTCAGCAAGTACACATTAGATTGAACAAAAGTGACAGTAAAGACATTTATAATGTGACAAAATATTTCTATATCAAATAAATGTTTTTCTTTTTTACATTTCTCTTCGTCAAAGAATCCTGAAAAAATTATCATGTTTCCACAAAAACATTAAGGAGTAACAGTGATGATAATAATAAGGACCATTATTAAAAATTGAGCACCAATAATAATTTATTAAAACAGAGCATCAAATCAGCATATTAGAATTTGAAGGATCATGGGACTTGGCTAATGGCTGGCTGCTGAAAATTCAGCTTTGCGATCACGGGAATATTTTAAAATATATTAAAATAGAAAACAGTTCTTTTAAACTGTAATAATATTTCACAATATTACTGTTTTGACTATTATTATATATATATATATTTTTTTTAATCAAATAAATGCAGCCTTCGTGAGCACAGGAGACTTAAACATTAAATAATCTTTATTATTTCAAACTTTTGACAGGTAGTGTACAAATAAGTAAATCACTTCAAACTAATCTATGATAAGTGCCTCAGATCCTCTTCAGCTTATTCAGACTCCAAACAGGTATTGATTGTGGGCATTTAAAAGTATAACACCATATTTTAAAAAGGAATGACAACTAAGTACGTTTTCTGTCTCCACTGAAAGCAAATTAAAAAATAAAAAAATAAATACATACATAAATAAAAATCCAAGCCAATGTGTATTATTCAATTAATTTTTGACCAATGAGATTTCACTGTGGGCAGGGCTAAACAAAATGACCCGACAAACATAAAAAACAACTGCATGTCTTTCTGCTTGATAGAGACAGGACATACAAAATGAGACAGAACTCTGGTAGAAAAATCAATGTGAGAAATTATAAATATTAAATGGTGGCCAATGGCCATAGAACAAGAAGTCCTGCCTTTCAATTAAGGTAATGATGTAACAGAACAGATGACAGATTTTTTCCCCCGTCCATATTATGACATACATCCAAATGAAATTAAAAGAAAAGAAAACATGTAAAGTGAGGACTTGGTTCTATCCTTCAGTTGCCGATTAGATTTAGAGTCAAAATTAAGAAAATATACCAAAAAAAAAATAATAAATAAATAAATAAATAAATAAATAAATAAATAAAAAATTAACAAAAAAAACACCAGGTACAAAATATCTGTCCCAGAGTGTCAAGATGGATGGCTGTGAATGGACTTTGACTTTCGCTTAACTACTCAGGACAAAAACTAAGATTAACACAGAAGAGCACCTGGAAAATAATCTTCATTTTAATTATGAAATTAGGAATGTAAAATACAAAAGTGGTCAATTAAATCTGGCACTTCCATGAATACATTATTGTGGTCAGAACATTCTATGTCACACTAATCAACAAAAACAAGGCAAATCATTAGCATACTTATCTCTTGTTATTTATCTCCACTAATTAGCAGCAATAAACACATACGTCATCTCTGCCTGGTGGAAACTTCAGAAGGGACCAAAGTGTCAATAATGATTTAATCACTGTTTGATCTCTTGATAAACACTTCTGCATCACATAAACTTACAAACTCATTATTCAGCCAGTTGATTGCATCTGTAATAAGACATTAATGAAATATAACAATAATAACTCCCGACTCAATAAAACTTGTAATGCTGCCTCTTTTTACAAATGATCTGCACACCAGTCAATCTGACAAAGAAATGGATCATATTTCACTACAAAATTGGAGCTTTGCATTATATTAAATTGTTATATGATGAAAGATAATAATTTATTATTAATAAAAATAATTATACAATGTAAAACTTTTAATTCAGAATTGTTGATCTATTTTGAACTATTTTTCATCTTAATATGTCTATGATTTTTTATTTTATTTTTTATTATTTTATAAATGGTAATAAGAACTTGGTAGACAATGCAAAAAATATATGGTTCATGTCATTCTTATACAAACAAACAAATTAATTAATTTTTTTATTTATTTATTTTTAAAGATGACCTGAACAAGGCTGACATGTTTCATGAGATTTTCCCATGAAGACTGAATCACACTCCAAATAGTTTATCAGACACTGTTCTTCTGGGGAACTGTACATGTGAAACACACAAACACAATACATGTTATGACAAGAATAGCTCGAATCACATTGCACCATCACTTCTAGGTATTTCCCTAGCTATATCACATAAGAGCATTTCCTCTGGTCTGATAACAAATAGCACTTTTCATAGAAACCAGAGAATTATTTAATGCCTTTCCCCGAAGCTATATGAATATTCTATGAATTGTTAAAGAAGATGAACCACAAATCTACAGAGCTCTGTAAGGTAGAATGCTGATACACTGAGAGTGATGTATAGCTCTTAAATTGTTGATGTGGCTATGGTTTGAGAATGTTTCTGGGCAAAGTGTGCTGAATTAGCCGTCTTATTAATCATTTCACAGAAAATAAGAAAACAGCAGCACACAGGCTACAATTGAAGTTTATTTATGGACTGGTTACTTCTGATTAACTTTACTAAAACTCCACAGGTATAACATTTACAACAGTAAGCCACAATGTACACCTACTATTGCACTGTACAACCTACAGCATTTTGAGCACTGTTAATGAAGAAGAGTGATTAAGCTTGCCTGAAAATATTACTCATTTAGATGTTTTATGAGGCAACAGGCTTGCTCAACAAGAGTACTTTTCCCTTGAGTGGGTATTCCCATAAAACACACAAAGTATCAATTACACCTAATGTGCATCTTTTGTCCATTCATTTGTTGCAGAAGCGCTAAAAAGCTTCCTGTGTTTGTCAGGAAGTGAAAAAGAGAGAAATTAAATAGCTCAATGTGTTCATCTCCAGTCCAAAATAACTTGATATCACAACATTATTTTGATTTCTATATTTTTTCCCAAGTAGGAACTTCCCAGGAGTACTTCAAGGCAGCATAACAGTAGGTGTAAAGCAGAACGAAAGGAACCCACTCAATACTGCCCAAAATGCAAATAGGCTCTGTAGATTTGTGGGTGTAAAATGTACAGCAGTGTAGTTGTCCATGACTGCTTTCTATACACAGTGAATAAATGTATCATAATATGCACAATTACCAAAATGCTTTATTTATCCAAAGGATATATACGGTGTCAAATATTTTTGTAAGCCCGCAATAGCCGAGTTTCCATCCAAAGTTGCTAATTTAATTTGAAATGTCACATAAAACATTTGCAAATAAGTTGAACTTGTTTAAATTATTACGTGTTAAATTAATAGACAAAACATGTTGTCATGACTGACTGATCATGGAAAAAGTAATTGAAATCTGAATTAAATATTAAATTAGCTATGTTTTTAAAGTACTGAATTCAGCACAATCAGCAGACTTTTAAACCTCCGACATTACTAGTTGTACCTCACAACTGGTTAACTGCTAGTATTTATTTTATTTTTTTTTTCTTTCAAGTTGAGCAATTCATGACTTTTTGATAAGTTTCCCCTTGCTCTGATGTCAATCCACGCCAGTGGACATGTACGGAAGTCCTTTAAGTATGAAGTATTTGATATTTCCCCAGGCCTAAAGTACCGAGACTGAAACCGCACTATGTGAATAAGGATTTGAATTTCTGTGCGGTTGTCTTTCTCACTTTCAGATCTGGCATTAAAACAGCACAGATCCCTTGAGCGGGTACAAAAGATCCAAAGTGAGAGGCATGCTGGAAGGCCTGAGCCATCTCAGGACTCTTCAATTCTTTCAGTGATGCACACTTTCCAGCCTCAGGCCAACTTCAGGCATAGCAGTTTCCTTAGGAGCGCACTGAGGCTTTGTATTGTGACAACATACTGGTTAGTGTGGTGCTGCTAACACACCCAGGTTGTGTGGTTGCCCTACTTTAAAGTAGAGGAACGTGCAATAGATCCATTCAGAAGAAAGAAATAAGCCAAAATCCATTCTAGCTACTTCCTATTAGGGTTAAGATAAAAGATGATTGTTTACATGCAGGTGCAAAAAGTTGAACGCTTGTCACTGAAGACCACGCGGAGAGCTCAACAAATCTGGTTGACCGCATGCGTGAGTCTGAGGAGAACCCGAGACGTTTGCTGCACGTTGCGATTCTTCCTGTGTGCCACATGAGTCCCACATGACACGAGAAACCACGTTCAAACAATATCCTGTCAACAGACTGTGCCTCTGGCTAATCTTTACCTGCCTGGGATAGATCTATATGTTCTGTTTTTGAAACATGGCAGAATTTCAGCCTATAACATTCTCCTGCATTTGTTTTTTTACAGTCAGGGGAGAAATGTTAAATATAGAAACCTGTCTGGCCCGACGGCAAACAGAGGCTTTTCACACTATGCTAATGTTAATGTCAAGGTTTTATACTTTCAGCACAGATTTAACTGCAGTACTAACAACTAAATATGATACTAAACATAATCAGTGTGTTAAGAGTTGTTTAGCAAACTGTTTAGCAAGACATCCAATTCTGAAGCAAATGATGCTTGCCTAATTAAATATCCTTGCTTATGCCATTTAGTTTTTAGCATACTAGGGAAACAGTCCGTAAAATAATCATAAGACATTCAAAACCCATTTTTCGTCCTTAAGGTGCTTTTCCACGTGTAGAATGGGATTTGATCTATTCATTGGGAATTGATCAGGGCTGTGTTTCCCTAAATGCTGGAATACACTACATGACTTTTGGCCAGATTTTTGGCCCAAATTGCAGTCTGGGTGAGTTGATGCTTGTTGCTGAAAGTTAGAGCCAGTCTGCAGATTTTGAGCAGTCAGAGTTAACAAATTTCACAGAAAATTGCATATTGTATGACAGGCACAGACTCACATATTTTAGCTTCAAACTATAATTTCATCCAGTTGAAGGATATGAAACTTTTTTTCATATTTTGAGCCAATTTTAAAACATTTTTATTTGTAATGCATCTCCTAGCAAATCAACACATATTTCCACATTTTCTTCTGTAACTATTTACAAATCGTATGATGCCTAGTGTTTTAAAATCTGTTCAGATTTTAACAGTTATGCAGTGTATTTCAGATTTAAGTATTGTAGGGGCTACTGGATTTACTTTACTTAATTTACTAGAATGTCAAGTACAGGACAGCCCCAGTCAGACTCTATATGAGATTCATATGAGCTCATTCAGACAGGGACGACATGAAACCCATGGACATGAAAACCCTTTAAGGGCCCATACCGTGTCTATAATGTTGGTTGGGAGTTATTGAAACAGGTTACATGCCAGACTTCTCCATTTAATATTATTAACATTGTAAATCTGAAAATAAGAATGTTAACTCAGGGATTACACATGTGCAGTGTGAAATTACAGGATTAATTAGCAGCCCAGTAAGAACTATGACCTTGGGTTAACAATTTCAAGTGTGAAAAGCCCATAATTAGACTCTTCATGGGAGGTGAGGCTTAAACACCACAAGCATGAAAGTATTTGTACTCGGTAGAATGCAAGCAAATTATGCAGAAAAAGAACTGTTAGAGAAGATAGTAAAACAGGTCTGAGAAAAAGAAAACAGATGTGAGTTGCAATCCAGGCAGCAGGAATGCATGATGCATCCCTAAATAAGTTTAGGCCCAGAGGAAGTGAGCAGCTCGGGCGTGTCTGCTAAACAAACACCTGAATGAGGTGAGATCACGCACCGCAGTCAGCGGGACATGTTCAAGCAATGAAGCTGATGTGCAAGACTATCATGTGATTGGATGGTAAAATAGGTAGCTGACATGATCTACCTACCTACCTGTTTCACCTAATATAAAATATGTGCACTTTTTTTTTTATAACCACATATAAGCCCCAAAATGTAACATTTTTTACTTGAAACTTGTTATATATATATATATATATATATATATATATATATATATATATATATATATATATATATAAAAAAGTGTTGCTTTTTGTTTGTATAAAACGTTATAAACGTTTTAAAATGTATGAAACCAACATGGACACAAAGAAACATCAAAAAGCTTTTTGAACAACTTGGCATTAGAGTTTTAAAACAGATCTCTACTTGTTCATCTTTTACTAAATTTCTAAGGCAAGGTAACTCAAAAACAGTGAAAACGGGGAAAGAAAATGTTACTAGGGATTTAATTTAAAGCAATGGTGTATAGGGTGGATCGAATACATGTTGAGGTCTTACCTGCCAGTAAAAAGATGGGCAGCAGGCAGCAGTAGAGCAATCCGCACACCACCTGAAGCTCCATGAGCGACGCTTCCACTCACATTCCTCCCTCGACACAAATCCACACCACAACCATCTCAGAAGCGTGGAAAAAAAAAATCTACATGGCGAAAATATAGTATCTCGATTTTGTTTACACATTCATATGCATGAAAATTTCGCTTCTAATCGATTTAACAACTAAAACTCTTTAAACCATCGATTAAACTATTTAAAATATCACTATTAGCCAACGTTATCTGTAAAACGTTCTTAAACACAAATGAGCGAATAATGTCTTAAGACGTCGCGTTTGATTGTTTCGATACAAAACTCAAAAAGCGGCTTTATGAGAGTCGATTATTCATTGCACATCTTCATGGAAAATGTGATTCACCGCCTCGGCGTTTGTTAAACTTTCTTCAGCCTTTCTTCCGTTCTGGCACTGCTCTGCTCCGACTTCACCAGAATATGTCCACAAACTGTTATACAATGTCACAAAACTCATAAAGAGAGTTTGCTCTGTTTGTGTGTGTAGTCCGCGCTGCGTCCCAACAGTTAGTTGAAAGTAACTCCCTCTCTGACGATAGATAACTTGTGCCAAACGAGTAACGTGACTTTCAACTGAGAAACACGACTCGTGCAGTGCGCTGCCTGAGCAGCTAAACAATGTGTCACCCGCAGAATTATGGCCTGTCACATGCCAAAGTATAGGAAAACCAGTTATACACACCTTGTGTGTTACTTCAGACATTTTAGTTCATGTTTAGCAGGTCCGTCTTTATTAAATTAATTTGATAATGATAGACAAGCCAATGGCTACTGAAAATAAAAGATTAATTTTAAGGAACTGTGTTATTTATGCTATAACTTGCGTTTATACTTCTGAAAAGCATAATGGAAACAACACAAAGTGTGTATACTGTGTGAATAAAACTATACAATTTGCTGTTTACGTTTCTGAGCATGTGCAGTAACCTGCACGTCCCTTTTTAAATGGGGTTACTTCTTTTACACTTTTATTTTGAGTGTCAGTTCAGTGCAGCGAAACTGTGGGTTCTCCAATCGCAACGCATTCCTTTCACATACCCAAACTAATTGTTTAAATGATCATTTCTTATAGTTTACCCGTGGTGGGTGTCATTGCTGACATGCATTGTCTGTATCTTTTATGTTGGCTCCATCTAGTGGAGACTTCGGGAGAAATCTATTCTATTCTAATCTGTTGATAAAATCTATACAGGTGCATCTCAAGAAATTAGAATGTCGTGGAAAAGTTCTTGGTAAACGTAAAAGTCTTTGGTTCTTTTAATTGTGATGATTTTGGCTCACATTTAACAAAAACCCACCAATTCACTATCTCAACAAATCAGAATACTTCATAAGACCAATAATAAAAAAAATAAAAACATTTTTAGTGAATTGTTGGCCTTCTGGAAAGTATTTTCATTTACTGTATATGTACTCAATACTTGGTAGGGGCTCCTTTTGCTTTAATTACTGCCTCAATTCAGCGTGGCATGGAGGTGATCAGTTTGTGGCACTGCTGAGGTGGTATGGAAGCCCAGGTTTCTTTGACAGTGGCCTTCAGCTCATCTGCATTTTTTGATCTCGTTTCTCATTTTCCTCTTGACAATACCCCATAGATTCTCTATGAGGTTCAGGTCTGGTGAGTTTGCTGGCCAGTCAAGCACACCAACACCATGGTCAATTAAACAACTTTTGGTGCTTTTGGCAGTGTGGGCAGGTGCCAAATCCTGCTGGAAAAATGAAATCAGCATCTTTAAAAAGCTGGTCAGCAGAAGGGAGCATGAAGTGCTCCAAAATTTCTTGGTAAACAGGTGCAGTGACTTTGGTTTTCAAAAAACACAATGGACCAACACCAACAACCAAAAAAAAAAAAAAAATACAAAAAAAAAAACAAAACAAAACACAATGGACCAACACCAGCAGATGACATTGCACCCCAAATCATCACAGACTGTGGAAACTTAACACTGGACTTCAAGCAACTTGGGCTATGAGCTTCTCCACCCTTCCTCCAGACTCTAGGACCTTGGTTTCCAAATGAAATACAAAACTTGTTCTCATCTGAAAAGAGGACTTTGGACCACTGGGCAACAGTCCAGTTCTTCTCCTTAGCCCAGGTAAGACGCCTCTGACGTTGTCTGTGGTTCAGGAGTGGCTTAACAAGAGGAATACGACAACTGTAGCCAAATTCCTTGACACGTCTGTGTGTGGTGGCTCTTGATGCCTTGACCCCAGCCTCAGTCCATTCCTTGTGAAGTTCACCCAAATTCTTGAATCGATTTTGCTTGACAATCCTCATAAGGCTGAGGTTCTCTCGTTGGTTGTGCATCTTTTTCTTCCACACTTTTTCCTTCCACTCAACTTTCTGTTAACATGCTTGGATACAGCACTCTGTGAACAGCCAGCTTCTTTGGCAATGAATGTTTGTGGCTTACTCTGCTTGTGAAGGGTGTCAATGATTGTCTTCTGGACAACTGTCAGATCAGCAGTCTTCCCCATAATTGTGTAGCCTAGTGAACCAAACTGAGAGACCATTTTGAAGGCTCAGGAAACCTTTGCAGGTGTTTTGAGGTGATTAGCTGATTGGCATGTCACCATATTCTAATTTGTTGAGAGTGAATTGGTGGGTTTTTGTTAAATGTGAGCCAAAATCATCACAATTAAAAGAACCGTTCCTGCCAAAAAAATATGCTGATATCTAAGAGTGTACTTAAAGTAATGTTTAATTATGAGCAGTTTTGTTTAATATAACAGTAAATGTTTTTTTTTTTTTACTTATTATTTAGGGTATTTTATATTTTATTGTTTTTACATGTTTTAAAATAAATAATAGACTATATTTTCTTTAATTTACTTTGGTATATAGGCTTTTGGCATTTTTATCATAATCTCACCAAGTTGCCATCTTACAATAACATAGACCTACTATAATAAACTATATTGGTACTATAATCTGCCTTTACTTAAACTTATTATTATAGTGTCGGCAAAAACCAGTACTGATCAACATCTAAACCGTTTGCATTGATGTACTGGTACATAATATACATAAAACCTTTTCAATATTCAATTCAATTCAAGTTTATTTGTATAGCGCTTTTCATGATACAAATCATTGCAAAACGCTGTACAGAAAATTAAGTTTCTACAATATATTTAGCAGTAGCTTATCATTGGTGACTATGTCAGTTAATGTACATATGGCAGAAATGTACGGAAAAATCAATTAAAGACGTAATCAAACAGACGATGAACACTATTAACAGCAATTATTATATGTTGAAATCAAACTTATAGCAATATTTGGTAGTTCTGTATGTTGTTTCAGGGTTGGCATCATCTGAGGTCCTCTGAGGGGTTGGCATCATCTCTTCTCAGGTGTTCTGGATCCAGACTGAAGCTTGTGTAAATCCTAGTTACCACAGGATGTCAATCCCATGGCAGAAACAGAGAAACAAATAGAGACATAATTAGCGTAGCTGCTGTTCCAACCAAGCAAGATTGATTTGTTTAACCCAAGCTAAAGAATAATAATGTGCATTTGATCAGATATAACTGCAGTACAAGATTATGAGATGCATTATTTGAAAGCTTGGCCAAAGAGATGTGTCTTTAATCTAGATTTAAACAGAGAGAGTGTGTCTGAACCCCGAACGTTATCAGCAAGGCTATTCCAGAGTTTGGGAGCCAAATGCGAAAAAGCTCTACCTCCTTTAGTTGACTTTGCTATCCTAGGTACTACCAAAAGTCCAGAGTTTTGTGACCTTAGGGAGTGTGATGGATTGTAGCGTGGTAGAAGACTAGTTAGGTATGCAGCAGCTAATCCATTAAGGGCCTTATAGGCAAGTAATAATATTTTGTAACTGATACGGAACTTAATAGGTAGCCAGTGCAGAGACTGTAAAATTGGGGTAATATTTGGGGTAAAAGACCTGTTTGTTGCTGCTGCGTGTTTTGAGTTTGAGCTCCGTCAAGTTAATTCTTTGTCTATTTTCAAATCCTGAAATCTATTTTACACACCATCATTTTCGTTTCTATGACGTTTGAATATATCCCCTATCGTATTCTAGAATAAAAACAATCAAAGCGCCTTGTTATCACTAGTTTTATTTTGATTTCCAGAGTCCGCTATTAGCTTATAGCCCGTTAACATCGCCAGCGTGGTTGCATTAGCGGCAACCAAGGAAGGCTGTCGCTAATCTCGCTTACATCGTTAATACTCTATTCACACACATTACCATTGTTTTACTTACTGCTACTTGCTTTAATGGCGGATGTGTGTCTACCTTTGAGTTCAGGCGAGGACACGTTCGAGCTGCATTCGGTGCAGCTGGAGCTGGAGGCCGTAGAGAAGCAGATCCGCGAGCTGGTGGAGAAGCAGGCCCAGCTGAGAGAGCGGAGAGCTGCGCTGGAAACATCCGGGGCTGACGCTCACAAGTCCGGGGTAAATATACAGCGCGCCGCTAACACTCCCACCACCTCTACTCCGTGTGTTTCTCTGCACAGACCCTGTGCACGCAGGACGCGATCTTCCCAGATGTCCTTCACTCCGGCGCCGGGACACCACGGACCCTGGGTGCAGCAGCAGCGGAAGACGCGAGCACCTCTCCCCCTCCTCCGCCTCCGGTCTTCGAGATCTCCACCCGGAACCGCTCCGCTCCCATCCGCGAGACGGAACACGATGCTGTGATCGTCGGAGACTCCATCGTCCGGCACGTCCGTGCTACTTTAGCTGAAGGTAAAGTGCACACTCACTGTTTCCCTGGCGCTCGTGTTCTCGATATTTCTGCGCAGATACCCGCGATCCTGAAGGACGACGAGAGCATCGGCGCGATCGTGCTGCACGCGGGGGTGAACGACACCAGGCTGCGGCAGACGGAGACACTGAAGAGGGACTTCAGGAACCTGATCGAGACAGTGCGCAGCGCATCACCTGCGACGACGACCAGGACCACTTCCCACGTATCGACGAGGACACGAAAGGTTTAGTAGACTTTTTGCTTTAAACGAATGGTTATTGTTTATGGTATATTTATGGTTTTTAGCAAAATCCAGTGTTAAAGCAGAGCGCAAACAATTATATTTGGAACATTAGAATATACAGGTGCATCTCAAATTAGAATGTTGTGGAAAAGTTCATTTATTTCAGTAATTCAACTCAAATTGTGAAACTCGTGTATTAATTAAATTCAGTGCACACAGACTGAAGTAGTTTAAGTCTTTGGTTCTTTTAATTGTGATGATTTTGGCTCACATTTAACAAAAACCCACCAATTCACTATCTCAACAAATTAGAATATGGTGACATGCCAATCAGCTAATCAACTCAAAACACCTGCAAAGGTTTCCTGAGCCTTCAAAATGGTCTCTCAGTTTGGTTCACTAGGCTACACAATCATGGGGAAGACTGCTGATCTGACAGTTGTCCAGAAGACAATCACTAGCTATGTTTCCATCCAAAGATTCGAATTTAAATTATGCGCAAAACTGGAATATCGCATAAAACATATGCGAATAAAGCACCGTTTCCATCCAACGAGTCAAAGAGAACAAAATCGTCACTTCCTGGTAAACTGTGGCACTAAATATCACTAAGAATATAGGAGAAGCCATTGAATATAATAATTTTCATATATGATATAAATTACTTGTGCCTCAGAGAGAGCAGACGTAACACAATAAATGTTGTCACTGCGTTCGGAGGATGCCAGCTGTTTGGGAACACAGTCGTGTAAGACAATTATACAGAAATACTTTGATGACAGACTTTGCTCAGGCTTTTCAGAGTGACTACAACAACTTATAGATGCTGTGAACGAGATCGGTCAGCTGGTTAGTCAAGTTATCCCGTCTCATAGCGCAAAGTCACATGACTTTTTTGATGCGCATGGAGGAATTTATTCGGTAAATGTGTTTCCATCGTAGTTTATGCGCATTTTTTCTTATCGGATAAAAAGTTTATCCTACTCAGTTGTGCGCATAATTTTTTTATGCGCATTTTCAGAATTTATGCGCATCTTGGCGTTTCCATCCAGCGAATTTTTTATGCGATAGTCCAAAATGCGCATAAAAATAGGTGGATGGAAACATAGCTATTGACACCCTTCACAAGGAGGGTAAGCCACAAACATTCATTGCCAAAGAAGATGTCTGTTTACAGAGTGCTGTATCCAAGCAGGTTAACAGAAAGTTGAGTGGAAGGAAAAGTGTGGAAGAAAAAGATGCACAACCAACCGAGAGAACCGCAGCCTTATGAGGATTGTCAAGCAAAATCGATTCAAGAATTTGGGTGAACTTCACAAGGAGGCTGGGGTCAAGGCATCAAGAGCCACCACACACAGACGTGTCAAGGAATTTGGCTACAGTTGTCGTATTCCTCTTGTTAAGCCACTCCTGAACCACAGACAACATCAGAGGCGTCTTTCCTGGGCTAAGGAGAAGAACTGGACTGTTGCCCAGTGGTCCAAAGTCCTCTTTTCAGATGAGAGGAAGTTTTGTATTTCATTTGGAAATCAAGGTCCTAGAGTCTGGAGGAAGGGTGGAGAAGCTCATAGCCCAAGTTGCTTGAAGTCCAGTGTTAAGTTTCCACAATCTGTGATGATTTGGGGTGCAATGTCATCTGCTGGTGTTGGTCCATTGTGTTTTTTGAAAACCAAAGTCGCTGCACCCGTTTACCAAGAAATTTTGGAGCGCTTCATGCTTCCTTCTGCTGACCAGCTTTTTAAAGATGCTGATTTCATTTTCCAGCAGGATTTTGCACCTGCCCACACTGCCAAAATCACCAAAAGTTGGTTAAATGACCATGGTGTTGGTGTGCTTGACTGGCCAGCAAACTCACCAGACCTGAACCTCATAGAGAATCTATGGGGTATTGTCAACAGGAAAATGAGAAACAAGAGACCAAAAAATGCAGATGAGCTGAAGGCCACTGTCAAAGAAACCTGGGCTTCCATACCACCTCAGCAGTGCCACAAACTGATCACCTCCATGCCACGCCGAATTGAGGCAGTAATTAAAGCAAAATGAGCCCCTACCAAGTATTGAGTACATATACAGTAAATGAACATACTTTCCAGAAGGCCAACAATTCACTAAAAATGTTTTTTTTTTTTTTTTATTGGTCTTATGAAGTATTCTAATTTGTTGAGATAGTGAATTGTTGGGCTTTTGTTAATTGTGAGCCAGAATCATCACAATTAAAAGAACCAAAGACTTAAACTATTTCAGTCTGTGTGCATTGAATTTATTTAATACACGAGTTTCACAATTTGAGTTGAATTACTGAAATAAATTAACTTTTCCACGACATTCTAATTTATTGAGATGCACCTGTATTATTCAATATGCACGGTCACTTCCGCGTATTCATTCCGGTGCTAAAGAAAAATGATTTTTTTAGGGATCACATGCATAGTTAAGTACAATAGAAAGCACAATTCAATAAAACACGATAATAAGAACAATTAGAGATGGTTTAAAGGTCTTTTGAAATAACGCTGAGCACTTGTATTGGTATGGTGGTAATTTTAAGTAGACCATTAATTATTAATGCATGTAAAATATATTTTGCTTTGCAATTTAACAATTTTAAATGTAACAATGTAATTAAAAAGGCAATGGTTGACATACTGTAATAATTTTTGTAATTGTATTTTACCTGACAATTACTGTATCAGTTTAATATATTACACACTTTCATTATACTGTATTTATGGAATAGAACACCTTTATTGCACAGCTGTACTTTGAAATTTAAGCTCTCTATAGTAGCAATACACACAAACAGGTCCAGTGCACATGTAAACAAATATGTACAGAACTGTGTGAAGTTACATATTTACATTATTCTTACAGTTACATTGCAATCTGTAAAATAAAACAAATTAACCCTTTGATGCACAAGCTATGAAAACCCCTTCTATTGCACAACATGGGTCTAAAATGAGCAATATTCATTTCCTATGTTATTTCATGCTTGGCTGGGCAATTTTTTGTTTTATCTTTTGAAATCAGTTTATTTCAGCATTTAACATTCCCTGATCTATGAATTCCATGATCCATGAATATTCAAAATATCTTTTTTCAGTGACCTCAAATTAATATTTTTTTTTTCTTGGTTTTGTGTTACTACATCGTTTACACACATGGGTCAAAAATGACCCATCTATAAAACAAAATAATAAAGACATTGTTAAAATAATTATTTTACCAGTCATTTAGACCAACTCATTTAACACTTAAAATATGTTTATTTGCCACTTTGTCACACATAACACGCATATCACTGACAACTGATAACACTGAAATTGAACTGTCTATAGCACAACTAATTGTAGTGAATGTGACCAAATAGATGAAAATAAAACTGACAAAATTATATCTTGTGGGTACAGCGCCATCTCAGTGCTAACATGCCTCACAAATACACATTTACACAAATACACCAATAGTATTTTGATGACAAAAATAAAAATGATGAAATGTGGAGATACAAGTTTTCCACCTGACAGCAATGATATATACTTGTATATACTAACGCATTATTTTGACTTATTTTGTTTACCTAGCTAACATTAGCTAGGTAGCTAAAATAGCTAAAATAGATTGTCAACAACAAGCTAGCTAATAGTATTGGACATGTTTCTCTGTTTCACTAGTAATAGATTTCAAGTTCAAGGTAACCTTAGCCTACCATTCAAGTATTATATCCAGTTATCTTTCACAATATGTCAAACATTTTCTGTGGTAATAAATGATCAAATAAAACTTACATACATCAATTATACAAAAGCAGCCATGTTGAGTTGTGAGTAGTTTTCTGCAGTAAATATGTTCCTAAAAAATTAGCAAATATCAAAGGTTCCTATATGGGTAATTTTTGACCCATGTGTGCAAAATAGATTTAGAAATACAAACGCTGTGTTTGTTTATGAATTAAGAAAGGGAAAATAAATATAATGATATGTGGAAATCAAAAACAAGATATTTAATAAATACCTGGAATAATAAATGATAAAATTCATTTCTTTCAATGATTTAACAAAGATTCACTCAGGCATGATTGAAATAACAGGAAATGAATGCGGGTCATTTTAGGCCCATGTGTGTAAAATTGATGTATAAATACAAAAAAAAAAAAAAAAAGAAAAAAAAAAGCATTTGTTTATAAAGTAAGAAAGGAAAAATAAACATGATTTGTGGAAGTTAAAAACAAGGTATATAAAGATTATCTGGAATAATAAATGATAGAAAAACATTTCAGAGATTCAACAAAGAAACACTCAGCCATGATTGAAATAACACAGGAAATGAATATGGGTCATTTTTGACCCATGTTGTGCATTAGAAGGGTAGTGACACAAAAACAATTTTTATTCAAAAAGTAAAAAATAAAATTAAGGATTTGTGATGATCAAAAATAAGTTAATTGAGGAATTCCTGGAATTCTGAATGATAAAATTAATTTCTTTCAAAGAATAGAAAAAATAAACTCAGTCGTGTAACTTTAGACCCATGTTGTGCATCAAAGGGTTAATATTCCTTGTGTTATGTCTAATCCTTAGCATCAGCTAATCTACTGATTGTTCCGTTCTTCAGTTATCGATCACTGATGACAACATATGTAGTATCAGGGTTGAAGTTAAAATCCATGTAGCTACTGTAAATCCATGCCTTTATCAGATCTCGCTAGAATTGGCTAGAGGAGGATGAGCAGAATTCTGCCTATTTCTTTAGGTTGGAAAGGCAGGGAGTTAAAAATTATATTCAGCAACTATGTATTGATGGGAATATAACTAATTGACGTTAAAATAATTGCAGACTTTTGTGCTAAGTTCTATAATGATTTATATTCTTCCAAATTCTGCCAGCAGAATTTTTTGATTCTTTATTCTCACATAAAATAAATGAATAAAGAAGATTGTAGTCTATGTGATGAATCAGGGTATAATCAGGGTATCTTCCCAATGCTTTTTTTTTTTTTTTTTTTTTTTATATAAAGGTGCTGTATGTAAGTTTTACTAAAGCAGTGGTTCTCAACCACATTCCTGGAGGACCCCCAACACTGCATATTTTGCATGTCTCCTTTGTTTGACACACCCATTTCAAGTCTGTAAGTCTCTACTAATGAGCAGGTGACCTGAATCAGGTGTGTTTGATTAAGGAGACATGCAAAATGTGCAGTGATGGGGGTCCTCCAGGAATGTGGTTGAGAACCACTGTACTAAAGCATAAAAATACCATAATATGTTTGCAGATATTTAAGAAACATGCTAAGTTAACATACTTGTTTATCTAAAAAACAATGCTACAGTCAGTTATTCTCCTTTGAAAATGTGCGTTCCGGCCCGGAATGTCGGTCTGTGTTTTGGTTTGTGAAACCCGCCCACTGCCAGTTTACCCAATTGTATTTCGGCATGCCGGGTTGCCAGTTTGCGGAAAACACAGTGTATTTCATGTCATTCATCGTCATGTGCGCTCGTTCCTGTTGGTATCGTTAATCTGGCAACCTGAGTGTGTGTCAAGTCTGAGGAGGAGGGGCCGGGTGAAAAAAACCCTCTCCAATATTTTGAATTTGGACTGCAATACCTAGTTCAACCGCTAGGTGTCAATCCTACATACAGCACCTTTAATGTTGAAATCTGAAAAATGAAAAAAAAAACAAAAAAAAACATTTTTCGTTTTTCATTTGTTCAAACAAAATGAAAAATCAAGAATTCGGCTTCATTTTTCGTTTTTATGTTCAGGGTTAGAAAATTAATAAACAACTTGAATATTGGATCTCAGCATGTGGATGGGAATGAAACGCCCCTCTCCGCTGATTGGTCAACCAAACATTACAACATAATAATAGTTCTAAATAAATAAATAAATAAATAATAATAATCATAATAATAATAATAAATAATAATAGTCCTCTGCTTCTACGGATTCTTAACGTGTTTTATTTTTACTACATTCAATCTCTTTCTCTTCATCAAACAGCCAGATTAACGAATGGCTTGACATAAACTGTACCGAGGCAGACAGAGCTTTCTTTTGGCATAAATTATGCATCCTACCCATGAAATATTAGTTTATCTCATAAATTTACTTCATACCTGCACTCACAACTACATACTAGCCCAGTGGTTCCCAACCACGATCCTGGAGGCCCCCCAACACTGCATGTTTTCCATGTCTCCTTAATCAAACACACCTGATTCAGATCATCAGCTTATTAGTAGAGACTCCAAGACCGGAAATGGGTGTCAGACAAAGGAGAGATGCAAAATGTGCAGCGTTGGGGGGCCTCCAGGAACGTGGTTGGGAGCCACAGTACTAGCCTACACCCTTGGCACACTGCCTGATTTATTATAGTTGTCCACCTGTCAAAATCTGTGTGGCAAAGCTGCGTGATGCACTGCAGTGTGGGGAGAATGTAAGCGCAGACCAGTATCAATTAATGTCAACATACACAGGAGTCATAACTTTTGTTTTGACAATATGCTGTGTTTATTTAATTAATATTGAGTATTGGCCAGCTAACTGATGGCATACATAATTATTTTCTCTGCCAACTAAACCACAGTCAGAACCGTTGTGTGACTGACTCGCAGTATAGACGCAGAGTGGTGTATCATTCCTGAATCTTGAATGAATCAGAGTCTTAAGACCCATTATTATAGACAACAATTCAATGACCAATTATTGTAGACAGCCACTTGATTTTATTCCTGAATGAATCAGCATTTTGAACGAATAGAATGAATAAAAGGCTCCTTTATTAACACAATGACTTACCGCCACCTAGTGCCGATATTACTTTTATAAGCATCATAAAGTAGGCTATCATTTCATTTTATAAGTTCATATTTCTGTATTAAAAATGTTGTTGTTTAAAACATTAATCTCATTTCATTATATAGTTGTAATTGCTATGTAAATGCATGTACAGCCGTCTGATCAGCATTAAACTGTAATTAGGCCTACATCTAAAAGCAACTTTAGATGCAGCTTCTATATCTCTGAAATGCAAAGAAGGCTTGATTAATACTGATTTAACTGGTAACAGCCTATTGTCATATTACATGTATTCTAATTTATTTGACTAAATGTAAGAATTTAACATTAAGGATTGCATACATATTTAAGCCTAATATGAAATTCTGTATAAATGGTAAAAAAAAAGAAAAAAAAAGAAAACCCTGAAAATCAGTTGCCCCTATTGGGAAAGTTAATTTCTGACACTGATAGAATCATCTCTGGTTTATTTCTAGTTGTGAGTGCAGGTATGAAGTAAATTTATGAGATAAACTAATATTTCAGGGGTAGGTTGCAGAATTTATGCCTACAAAAAAGAAAGCTCTGTCTGCCTCGGAACGGTTTGTGTCAAGCCATTCATTAATCTGGCTGTCTGATGGAGAGAAAGAGATTAAATGTAGCAGAAATAAAACAAGTTAAGAATCCTGATTATACCTGATTCATCACATAGACTACAATCTTCTTTATTTATTTATTTATTTTATGTGAGAATAAAGAATCAAAAAATTCTGCTGGCAGAATTTGGAAGAATATAAATCATTATAGAACTTAGCACAAAAGTCTGCAATTATTTTAACGTCAATCAGTTATATTCCCATCAATACATAGTTGCTGAATATAATTTTTTAACTCCCTGCCTTTCCAACCTAAAGAAATAGGCAAAATTCTGCTCATCCTCCTCTAGCCAATTCTAGCGAGATCTGATAAAGGCATGGATTTACAGTAGCTACATGGATTTTAACTTCAACGCTGATATCACAGTATGTTGTCATCAGTGATCGATAACTGAAGAACGGCACAAAGCAGTAGATTAGCTGATGCTAAGGATTAGACATAACACAAGGAATATATTAATTTGTTTTATTTGTACAGATTGCAATGTAAGAATAATGTAAATATGTAACTTCACACAGTTCTGTACATATTTGTTTACATGTGCACTGGACCTGTTTGTAAGTGTGTATTGCTACTATAGAGAGCTTAAATTTCAAAGTACAGCTGTGCAATAAAGGTGTTCTATTCTATAAATACAGTATAATGAAAGTGTGTAATATATTAAACTGATACAGTGATTGTCAGGTAAAATACAATTACAAAAATTATTACAGTATGTCAACCATTGCCTTTTTAATTACATTTTGTTACGTTTAAAATTGTTATATTGCAAAGCAAAATATATTTTACATGCATTAATAAATTAATGGTCTACTTAAAATTACCACCATACCAATACAAGTGCTCAGCGTTATTTCAAAAGACCTTTAAACCATCTCGGATTGTTCTTATTATTGTGTTTTATTGTATTGCGCTTTCTTTTGTACAAAACTATGCACGTGATCCCTAAAAATCGTTTTCTTTAGCACCGGAATGAATACGCGGAAGTGACCGTGCATATTGATTAATATATTCTAATGTTCCAAATATAATTGTTTGCTCTCTGCTTTAACACTTGATTTTGCTAAAAACCATAAATATTTGACTGAAACTTGTCTATTAATATCTGTTTGCATGAACTTTAACTTTTCATTTTTTTAACTGTTGCCCCGCCTCTTACTTCTCAAACCTTGTACTTTAATTTTCTTTCTATGGTATCGTGCTGGGAAAACAAGGAACATTGTGCTTTGCGAGTTACCCATCGCGTGCTGGTGAGTGGCGTGTACCACAGTTTGCTTCCCGATTGCGAAACGTGATTGGTAAACAGTTTGCCAGAATATACCCTGACCTATATGGCCCTGGTGGTCTATACACAGTAGCCAGAGCAAGAGATAGGAGAGATTTATTTTGCATATCTGACAGTGTAACATTAAGCAGAAGTATTTCGAATGAGTTAAACCTGTATCCTGTTTTCTGGGTAACATTGAGAATATCACTATATATTGTTGCAACACCGCCGCCACGGCCAGTCTGACGGGGCTCATGCTTATAACAGTAGCTTGGTGGAGTAGACTCATTTAGACCAATATAATCATTTGGTTTGAGCCAGGGTTCAGTCAAGCAGAGCACATCAAAACTATTATCTGTGATTATTTAATTTACAATAACTGCTTTGGGTGCGAGTGATCTAATGTTTAGGAGCCCAAACTTTAAAAATGTTTTTTGTTCATTTATTTTGCATTTTTCTGGATCAATCACGATCAGATTATTTCTAGATCCTGCATTAAATTTATATTTTGGCTTCACTGTTCGGGGAACAGACACAATCTTTATAGATTGGACAGCACAAGTACTTCTATCATTTAAGTGGGTAGAACAAAAGTCATCATAGCAGTTATTTGAGAACAGGCTTACTAGTCATATGGAGCGTAGCGTCCTGGAGATGTTGTCCGACAGGAGTTCTGCTCCGACTCTGCTGGGGTGCAGGCCATCAGCGCGGAAAAGCCTAGGACACTCCCAGAAAAGATTCCAATTATTAACAAAGAGCAGTTTCTCTTCTTTACAACATGACAATAACCACTCATTTAAAGCAAAAAGTCTACTGAACCTTTCGTGTCCTCGTCGATACGTGGGAAGCGGTCCTGATTGTCATCGCAGGCGATGCGCTGCGCACCGTCTCGATCAGGCTCCTGAAGTCCCTCTTCAGTGTCTCCGTCTGCCGCAGCCTGGTGTCGTTCACCCCCGCGTGCAGGACGATCGCGCCGATGCTCTAGTCGTCCTTCAGGATCGCGGGAATCTGCGCAGAAACATCGAGAACACGAGCGCCATGGAAACAGTGAGTGTGCGCTTTACCTTCAGCTAACGTAGCATGGACGTGCCGGACGATGGAGTCTCCGACGATCACAGCATCGTGTTCCGTCTTGCGGAGGGGAGCGGAGCGGTTCCAGGTGGAGATCTCGAAGACCGGAGACGGCGGAGGGGGAGAGGTCTTCACCTGGGGCCTGGCTCGCGTCTTCTGCTGCTACTGCACCCAGGGTCCGTGGTGTCCTGGCGCCGGAGTGAAGGACATCTGGGAAGATCGCGTCCTGCGTGCACAGGGTCTGTGCAGAGAAACACACGGAGTAGAGGTGGTGGGAGTGTTAGCGGCGCGCTGTATACTTACCCCGGACTTGTGAGCGTCAGCCCGGGATGTTTCCAGCGCGGCTCTCCGCTCTCAGCTGGGCCTGCTTCTCCACCAGCTCGCGGATCTGCTTCTCTACGGCCTCCAGCTCCAGCTGCACCGAATGCAGCTCGAACGTGTCCTCGCCTGCACTCAAAGGTAGACACACATCCGCCATTAAAGCAAGTACAGTGAGTAAAACAATGGTAATGTGTGTGAATTAGGGGTTGCACCAACTAGTCGACTAATCGACTAGTCGACTTTAATGCTCTGCCATGACGCTTTAAGCTTGACGTAGACTAGTCGCTAGTCCTATAGAGGGCGCAAGAGTATAAGAAATCTCTGAAGGACTTCTACGTTTACGCTGCGTTTCCAAACAGTTAAAACGACAAATAGCCTAAATGCATACTCTGAAAGCGCAGCACGAGACGTGTGATTATATTACTGGATGCTCCAAATTGAACAGGAGAATGCACGTTTTAAACAGCTTATAGTACAGGTCAGTTAATCGCTGTTATAATATAATGCGATACTACACTGTAACACACACATAGGCTTCAGACAGTAGCTCGTGCATCACGCGCAGATCGCGCGCGCACAGAATCATTCAGCGCGGAAATGTATTGTCTGTTTTGTGATTTCTCAATAAAATAGCTTAGAAACAAAAGTTCAAGCATATATTTCTTAACTAAATCCCACAGCTTCACTACTAGTAGAGAGTCGCTGCCAGTTAGAATTAATTCACACGCAATCGCTCTCACTAATGCATTCATATGAATGTAATCTTTACTGTGCTACTTTATCTGTATCTGATTTAGAACGAGCAGAAATCTGTGACAAATATAACGACCCAAAGACAAAAGAACTGATAAAAATGAGCTGTTATAGGAGCAATAGCCATGTAGGCAGCACTGTGTCATATGCCATAGCTGTGCACAAGGTATTCGTCACAGCTCCAGATTATTTGTTCATTAATGACGTCATCAGCGACTAGTCGACTTCGACTCGACTTTCATCACATAAAAGTCGACTTTAAAAAATCAGAAGTCGTTCAACCCCTAGTGTGAATAGAGTATTAGCGATGTAAGCTAGATTAGCGCTAATGCAACCACGCTGGCGATGTTAACGGGCTATAAGCTAATAGCGGACTTGGGAAATCAAAATAAAATCAGTGATAGCAAGGCGCTCTGATTGTTTTTGTTGTAGAATACGATACGGGATATATTCACACATTATAGAAAGAAAATGATGGTGTATAAAATTGATTTTAAGATTAAAATAGACGATAAAGAATTAACTTGACGGAGCTCAAACTCAAAACACACAGCAGCAACGAACAGGATGCCTCAGTCCATTTAATATGTAGCCTATTTATTGAAAAAAAATATGTCTTTTAATGGCATTCAACACATCATGTGTTTTAAGCTTGCATTTACCCTTATGAGTTTGATTTGTATGGACATGTATTATTTATTTATTTATTTATTTAGTAATATTAAATAGCTTTTAAAATATCATCTTAAGACATATTATTGGGAGAAATAGAGTGACAACTGACATTTATGTAAGAAGTCTGCTGTGCTGTTATAAAGATCTCATTGATTTACATTGCAAGCTATCAGAATGTCATCTTATTTTTGGTTATATAAATCTCAGCAACTGCACCAAATTTCATAAAATTTAGGTATTTTTGTTCCTCCTCAAGTATGAGCTCCATATTCTCTTATATCAGGGGTCATCAAACTTGATCCTGGAGGGCCGGTGTCCTGCAGAGTTTAGCTCCAACTTGCCTCAACACACCTGCCTGGAAGTTTCAAGTATACCTAACAAGACTTTGATTAGCTGCTTCAGGTGTGTTTGATTAGGGTTGGAGCTAAACTCTGCAGGCCCTCCAGGACCGAACTTGGTGACCCCTGTCCTATATCATACTATATGAGCCATAAAAGCCTGATGTTTTAAATGTGTTACTTATATATATATATCTAAAGGGTAAATAAACTGCTCCATTTTTAAAACACGTTTTTTCCCCTTAAATTACTATTATTTCATGTCAGGCTTTACAGGGTTAAAGTACCCCATTTAATCCACTCTTCTGAAGTTGAGGGGATAAAGATTTTCCATCTGAAAGTAAAATACATGTAAAAGCAGTGAGTCTATACAGATGAATATGTGCATAATGTTTTTAATGTTTTTGTATGTTTTAATGTTAAAGTAATTTTAATGTTTCAACAAGAAAATAAACAAATTTTCTTTTATAGCAGCTGTACACAACACAACTGATACAAATCGTATAAACTGATAAACTGTCGTCAGTCACACTTTTTGTTGAATGGGTTGCGGTGCTTTGACCTCAAAGATGATTGATTTATCTTTAAAACTGCAAATTTACAATACAATAGAAGGAACATTCCCATTAATTTCACGACCCAACCACGTAGATAACGGCTAAACGTGCTAAAATATAGAATAAAATAAAGTGTCATATAAAAACAAAAGCCAATACCAATCAAATAAATAAATTCATAAGTATTTTATTGTTAAAGGTGGCTATAACACCCAGCATTATGATTTTTTTACTGACAAGCTGCGTGGCTCTAGTGTTTTATCACCGGGTGAGGGGCGTGGTTAAAAGCCAAGCTCTGCCTACATAAGTCACGTGGTCCGGTTTCGCGCGAAAGTTAGTCTAGGAGGAAGACCCTGAAAGGGAAGTTCCGGTGGGACAACAACAATTACTGCACGCGATCGAGAAGTGCAGGGACGTTATTCAAACCGAAGAATGGCTCAAGCTCAGGTTACCGATTATTTTGCACAGAGTAAGAAGGGTGGCGTTGCCCGGTCTTTACGGTCTAAGCGACAAAAAGTATCAGGAGACGTTGTGGAATCAGCGGTGATCGTTAAACCAAAGACATCGTCCAGAGCTAACGTTACGCGCGCTTCACGTAAAACGACGCGCGATCCCAGCACACCAGAGCCCCAAAAACATGTTCAACAGGAGTTCCTCAAAGTCATCGATGAGGCTTTATCTGCACAAACAGACACCGCGACTGATTTGCGAGATGCGAGTAATGAGGGCTTAACGGCGAGCCCCAGAACTCCTAAACGGAGCTCGGCGGAGTTTGATGTGTGTTCGGTGTTGTTCCCGTCCACAACCGAGCAGCACAGCAGCGCCAAGAAGCGCATGAGGGTCAACGCGAGCCAGAGCTGCAGAGCTTCAGCTGAGGAGCGCACGGTTCAGAAGACCGCGAGGAAGAAGCTCCATCTTCTGAGAAACGACGACAAAGAACAGGTACGAGTAGCGAAATGGTGAATTCACACGGGACGCTTTATTGCGTTTAAAAGTTGTTCGTCTTAACGTAACAAAAGTATTTGACGCGCTGTCTTAAAACGCAAACACATAGGACGCATGTATACGTATTTTTTTTAAAGAACTTGATGTGAGTTAGTACTATTGACTCCATAGCTTTAGAAACATGCTTTAGTACTTGATATCATATATCCCCCCTAGATTATTCCATATCTCTCATCCCTGCTCAGAAAACCTAAAGTGATTTCTAACACAGTTTTCTTGGTTTCAACCATATTTTTCTTACATGTACTCTCTTTCCACCTGTCAGTTTATTCAGTAGAATATTATTTATTTATTTTTTCTTTCATTTTATTTTTCTCCTTTTTAAAGTGTTGAATGTGTTTGTGAAGTAGGCTAACAGTTTGTGTATTGGAGCCAGTTGCATAAACAAGGTTACTGTGTTAAGACTGTGTCTTAAGAACTAGTTTGACTAACTAGCAGTTAACCAAGTGGTAATCGATCTTACTATTTGGGCAAATTACACCAATCTACGTTTTTAACTAACTTAAAGTTATGACCAGTTTTGCAGATGATTAACTAAGCAGTTTATGCAGCCGGCCACTGTCCTGTGAATGCATTGTGTGCTTTGTTTTGTTTAATGACTGCTGCTAACCCAGTCTGTCTTATTTTAATGTAGAGCATTGAGTCTTTGGCCGACAGCACCCCTCCGGCACCCCAACAAACTCCCAGCAAAGAATCCAAAAATACTGTTAATCATAGTGTAACTAGCTCTCCTGTAAACAAAACGAGTGGAGATGATAAGCCCAAGCGGACAACCGGGAGCAAGGTAACACATTGGGGTCATCACACCTGTGCAGGAACCTCCTGGTGTTTGTGAGCTTGTGATTAATCAAGTTTCTTTTGTTCTTTCAGAAAACGTTTACAAGAGAGGATGTGGCTGCATTGAAGTCCAAGCTTCAAAAACTGAAAGGACCGTCTGAAACTGCGACGACTCCCTCACCTGCCCCCGTGTCTGCACTAGCGGAGCTGAAAGTGAGGCTCGATGCGGCCCGGGAGATCTCAACCAAAGTTCAGCAAAGAAAGGCTGAGCGAGTTGTGGAGAATGCTAAAGCTACTGAGGCACAGGCTGAGCCTGAACCAGAAGAAAGGTAAGGTTTGCTGGCCAATATGCCATTGTTTTCGGTGACCAAAAGTGACTTCAAAATTAGACCTCCCGTCTCATGTGGTTTTATGTACTTTTTCTTTGTGGACCTTTTAAAACCATTTAAAAGTATTGCTTAATTATGATACGAGGTCAAGGTTCCCCTGGGTCTCTTAAGTCTTAAAGGGCCGTTAATGTCATAAAGCTTAAATATCTTAAATGTTTTTTTTATTTTTTTAAGAACTTAAAGAAAGGTGAGGTTTGTTGGTCAGTGCACCACTGTTTTGGGTTACCAAAAGTGATTTCAAAATTGGACTTCTCATCTCATGTGATTGTACATACTTTTATTAGGTGGACTTTTAGTTTTTGCCTAGTTATATATGCCTACCCTTGTATGGAATCATTCTGTGTGGACATTTTGTGCAGGTCTTAAATTCCTACATTTGATTTTAAAATAAATAAATAAATAAATTCTGCAGATACCCTGGACATGCATTGTGTTGTTAGTCTTCTATAGTTTAACATCTCAATTTCCATCTCTTTTTGTTTCAGAGAGAAGCTCCCAGCTTATCAGCGTTACCACACTCTAGCTCAGGATGTGCCTCCTGGTCTTACCCTGCCCTACCAATACAGAGTTCTAGCTGAGATGTTCCGCAGTATGGACACCATAGTCGGGATGCTGTTCAACCGCTGTGAGACGGTCACTTTTGCCAAGATCAAGCAAGGGGTCCAAGATATGATGCACAAGTAAGAGGCTGAATGAAACCATATGCGAAAATTCTTGTGCCAGTCAGGCTGCTGGTTAACAGTGTGGTCAGTCTTATCAAAGGTAACCATATTTCTGCTTTCTTCGCAGGCGTTTTGAAGAGAGCCATCTGGGACAGATAAAGGCTGTGTACCCTTTTGCATATACTTTTCGTCAGGAGAAAAACATTCCCTCTTTCAGTGCTACTGCGAAAAGGTCCAGCTATCAGCTTACAGTGGAGCCGGTCGTTGAAGAAGGTGAGAACTTTGAGTTTGCTCAGAAATGGTAACATTTTATGAGTCATAAATGACTTTATTGCATTAGAATCTGCATCCACTCTTAGCTTGAGTCACTTCTAAAGTAAGTTTAGGAGCACAATATGTGCCAACCATCTTCCTGTACTTGTAATAAGAAGCACTTATCAACAAAAGAGTAGCTTTAAGGGCTCCTTGTGTTTTCTGTCACTTTATTTTTAAACGTAAATCTATCAAATGTTTATTTAAGCACTTTATTTTTATTTTTTTTAAGCCGTAAAATACTAACATAGTAATATCTTTTTGTTTCATTCAATCATTGTTCATAAAATGTTTCTGTCCCCAGAATTTAACGGTACTCGTCCAGTGTTGTCAGCCTCACGTCTTTTGGAAAGAAGGCGCATATTTCACCAAAATCTGGTTGAAATCGTGAAGGGACACCACAAGGTAAATGCAGCATATGGCTTATAAAATAGTTTTGCTTGCTTTTTTAAAACGTAGAGTTTTAGATATTATGATTTTTGTGTATTCTAATCATGTTTTGTCTTGTTGGATACAGGTGTTCCTGGCTTCCCTAAACACTCCCATTGTCGTTCCTGATGACAAACTGACCCGCTGGCATCCGAGATTCAATGTGGATGAGGTTCCCAACATCAAGCCAAGTGATTTGCCTCAACCTCCCCAAACTGAGAAACTGACCTCAGCTCAGGAAGTGTTGGACAAAGCTCGTGCTCTCATGACACCAAAGGTGAGCACTTTAACCTTGTCTTTGTGCTCTTTAGGGCATTTCAATAGAGGTCAGTAACAGTAGCAAGCATGTCTAAGATGAAAAATCTAGTTTTAAAGTCTTTTCTTTTTTTCTCTCTCTCCCTTTCAGATCCAGAAATTTAAGTTTTAAAAATAAAATCAATCAATCCACAATATTTTAAAACAAAACTTTTTGTTTCAAAGAATTATGCAAATAATTAAACCATAGTATACAAAACAAAGTCATGTGTTAAAGTCTGTATAAATGGCATTTTATTCAAAAAAAGTTGATCTGAAAACAAAAATGTGCATTTCATAATTGACTTATGACTTTTGTGGGTTGTCATCTTTCTAGATGGAGAAAGCCTTGGCTAACATGGCCTTGAAAACAGCAGAAACTGCATGTGCTAAGGAACCAGAGACCTCAGCAAAATCTGTTGTGACACCAACAGAAACACCCAGTGCCCTTAAAGGAGTTTCTCAATCACTGCTGGAGAGGGTGAGTCAAAACCTTGTCACCCCCTTGTTTTATTGTGTTTACAAGAATCTAAGTATTTTATCCCTATTCAGATTCGTGCCAAAGAGGCTCAGAAACTGCATGCTACTATGACAATGAATCCACAGCAGGAAGAGCGCCTGTTGATGATGTCACGGCTGCCAGAGTTGGCCAGGATTTTGCGAAATGTATTTGTAGCAGAGAAAAAGCCGGCCCTCATCATGGAGCTTGCCTGCAACCGCATGATCGCTAGCTACAGATCTCCTCTCAGTTCTGGTTAGTACAGATGTTTGCTGTTGGTTTTCCCACCTCAGGTTAAAAACATCACAATCCACAAGTAATCAATTAACATCTTGTGAAAACCTGCACCCATTTACTGGATCCTTTGGTGAGTAAATTATGTAATGTAAAATCTCTCTAAATTTGTTCTAATGAAGAAACAAATTCATCTACATCTTAGCCTGAGGGTGGACTCTTCCTTTAAGTTTGATGATAGCATGTTGCTTAGCAAATTGTGATACTTTACTTTAAAGTGCACAAATATTCAGAACATTTGTCATTGCTTTGTTTTTATTTATTAACTAGTTTTAGAACAGTTACTGGTTATAAATAATAATGTCTAAATCTCTTCTAATTTAGATGAAATGGAGAAACATCTTCGCCTGTTGGCCGAGTTGACACCTGCATGGCTAACAGTACATCCAATCAGGAAGGATATGTACCTAAAGCTGAATAAGACCATGGATCTGAACATCGTGCTGGACAAACTGAACCAAAAGATGAAGGAAGAGGAGCGTATTTGAGGAAATTCAAATGAGACTGTTGAGAAAATACCATGTGCAATATTTTAGTATGGATTATGCCTGGATTTTAACAATTAGATGACATGATTGCTTTTTAATTTTTATGTTCGGTCAGCTTCGCAATTTACAAGACTATTTCAAGTCTGGCGGTCACTACGTTTTTAACTGCTGTTTTCGTTATTTGAGGTTGTGATTTTGTTCTTTGCGTCATAGCACAATAATTGTTCATAAATGTAGACATGTAAAAAGTAATTTGTATAAACCGCAGTTCAGTGTAGGTCTACCTAAGTTTGGCATCTTTGGTAACTTAGACCTTATGGTTCATCTAGTTCACCAATGTGCATTGATTCATTTACAATAAACAAGTTCATGCAAGCAACAGTGTTTCATATTCACACAAACTGGAAGCTTAAGCAGGGTTTCCGCGGGGTCTTAAGTATATTTTATATTTAAAATATAAAAACATTAGTTATTCATTTGTAACTGCAGGTTAAAGTATTCCATGTCCCTCAGAGCTGCATTAAACAGTGTGTAAATACATCTAAATGCCACTTCAGATGCAGCTTCTGTTTCCCCTCTGCATTGCAAAGATAAATTTTGTCTTAGATTCTTAGATTTAAGCTTAAAAATCCTGCAGAAACCCTGTTAAGAGTCTGTACACAAACTACCTCTGTAGCTGCATCTGAAGTCATATACATTTATTTTTGTATAAGAAGTGAAAAACAGTATGAAAGAAGTGTGGCATGTCTGTATACATAAAACCATAAAACCGTGAAAAGTGCCAAGGAGCAACTTCTAAAGTGTGCATACAACAAACATTTTACTATCCCAAACAGACCAAGGGAGAGTATTTATGAAACTGCATTACTGAAGATAATGACAACATTGTGAATGTAATAGTGAAATTACATTCACACTACAGGTGCATATCAAATTAGAATGTCAAATTAGAAATTGGAAATTGTGAAACTTGTGTATTAAATAAATTCAATGCACATAGACTGAAGTAGTTTAAATCTTTGGTTCTTTTAATTGTGATGATTTTGGCTCACATTTAACAAAAACCCACCAATTCACTATCTCAACAAATTAGAATACTTCATAAGACCAATATTTAAAAAAAAAAAAAAAAAAAAAAAAAACATTTTTAGTGGATTGTTGGCCTTCTGGAAAGTATGTTCATTTACTGAATATGTACTCAATACTTGGTAGGGGCTCCTTTTGCTTTAATTACTGCCTCAATTCGGCGTGGCATGGAGGTGATCAGTTTGTGGCACTGCTGAGGTGGTATGGAAGCCCAGGTTTCTTTGACAGTGGCCTTCAGCTCATCTGCATTTTTTGGTCTCGTTTCTCATTTTCCTCTTGACAATACCCCATAAATTCTCTATGGGGTTCAGGTCTGGTGAGTTTGCTGGCCAGTCAAGCACACCAACACCATGGTCATTTAACCAACTTTTGGTGCTTTTGGCAGTGCGGGCAGGTGCCAAATCCTGCTGGAAAATGAAATCAGCATCTTTAAAAAGCTGGTAAGCAGAAAGAAGCATGAAGTACTCCAAAATTTCTTGGTAAACGGGTGCAGTGACTTTGGTTTTCAAAAAACGCAATGGACCAACATCAGCAGATGACATTGCATCCCAAATCATCACAGACTGTGGAAACTTAACACTGGACTTCAAGCAACTTGGGCTATGAGCTTCTCCACCCTTCCTCCAGACTCTAGGACCTTGGTTTCCAAATGAAATACAAAACTTGGCTCTCATCTGAAAAGAAGACTTTGGACCACTGGGCAACAGTCCAGTTCTTCTTCTCCTTAGCCCAGGTAAGACGCCTCTGACGTTGTCTGTGGTTCAGGAGTGACTTAACAAGAGGAATACAACAAGTGTAGCCAAATTCCTTGACACGTCTGTGTGTGGTGGCTCTTGATGCCTTGACCCCAGCCTCAGTCCATTCCTTGTGAAGTTCACCCAAATTCTTGAATCGATTTTGCTTGACAATCCTCATAAGGCTGCGGTTCTCTCGGTTGGTTGTGCATCTTTTTCTTTCACACTTTTTCCTTCAACTCAACTTTCTGTTAACATGCTTGGATACAGCATTCTGTGAACAGCCAGGTTCTTTGGCAATAAATGTTTGTAGCTTACCCTCCTTGTGAAGGGTGTCAATGATTCTGGACAACTGTCAGATCAGCAGTCTTCCCCATGATTGTGTAGCCTAGTGAACCAAATTGAGAGACCATTTTGAAGGCTCAGGAAACCTTTGCAGGTGTTTTGAGTTGATTAGCTGATTGGCATGTAACCATATTCTAATTTGTTGAGATAGTGAATTGGTGGGTTTTTGTTAAATGTGAGCCAAAATCATCACAATTAAAAGAACCAGACTTAAACTACTTCAGTTTGTGTGCACTGAATTTATTTAATACACGAGCTTCACAATTTGAGTTGAATTACTGAAATAAATGAACTTTTCCACGACATTCTAATTTATGAAGATGCACCTGTATATAAAACATGCTTTTTTTAAAGCAGTTAATTACTGATTGCACCTACTCAGTATGTGATTTGTTATGCAGTCTGGCTCTTTTCAGTTCTTATAGTGGAATTAAGACCATCAAAACATGATTGTAATTTCTTCATATTCCTGAACTGTAAACCATCATGTGTGTAAAGTAATTAATTTCAGATGGATAAGATAAAACGGACTGTGTCACAAAAGCAGTAGCACTGTCAGTACTGTATTAGTGAGAACACAGGGGATTGCAGCTTTTCAGATCCATTGAGATACTTCAGTTCAACCACCACCAAACAGCCCAGCACCTCTGCCTTCTTCTGTTTGATCAGCTCACATGCTGCATACAGGGTTCCTAACAAAAAATAAATAAATATATAAATAAATAAATAAAAAAGGAGCTTACATTGTTGCTACTGGTACATTGAGCTGTGCTCTAGGCATCATGAATCAACAACTGCCCGTTTTTGTGTAAAAATACACTTCCAGTCAAAAGTTTAGACATTTGAGTTAAATGAGTTTTATATGCATATACAGTATATACACAGCTCTGGGTAGATTTTTTATAAATTTTAGTCTGTTACTGATTGCTAAATACATGATGAAAACTGCAGTTGGTACTTACAGATTAGTTTTGATATAACTCATTTATTACCTTGATTTGAATAGGACAATCTTGTACTATTTTGATAAAAAAAAAAAAAAAAAAAAAAAAAAAAAGGAAATTCTATTCACTCATCAAAACCATAAAACCATTAAACATTACATTATGCCAGGGTTTGCCAAACTGGGTTTTTTTTTCCAGGTAACTGCAGAGGGTTGGTAAGTTGATGAGAAGCTAATAATTAACTCACAAAAAAAGTTAAATTAAAATAAAACAAATGAAAATAAAACGCTACAATATGTTTATCTGCAGGTCATGTGACCATTAACCAACATCAGAGAACAGTGAATATGCAAAAGTTTTGCTAACTTATTGTCTTAATTATTACCTTAGAATGACAAGTAAATATTACATTTATTGCATTCCATGCAAATATAAAAATACAATTTGTGCATTTTAATGTGTTTGAAAGACAAAAGCCAAACATAGTAATACATGGTCAAATGACTCACTCTATGATAATTCAAATGTGTTTGTCAGAAGTTAATGAGGTATGCAATGTTGAGAAAACACTCCTTAAAAGTGAAATGATTTCTGTAAATCCAGTGGTCTAATGCTGTCTGGCCTCCACATTTTCCTTGTAATCGTAGCCATCAACTAACTAACCCGTGTGTGTAATTCCAGAAACCTAGAGGACTTCCATTACATATACAAGCAATAGGCATTTTTAGAAGGAAAATTTAAAAGGTAAAAAAAAGAATTAAAGAGAATTAGGAAATTATGAATAAATTACTGCAATAATCTATAATCATGTACTCAATAAAAAACTAACTAGTATGAATATGAGTATTTTAAAAATATTCCAATTACAAATACTTAATTTAAAATCATCCAAAACAGATTACATCAACCCAGAACTGTATGTATGTATGTGCATATATATATATATGCTTATTATACACTATTTTGCATTCGCGATAGTCACATCGCAGGATGTGCGATGTTTAGTAGGCCTGATCGTTATATTTATACTGATCGTTTTCTTTGCTCACACACAGACACCGTGTCTACTCCGGACGCGACAGCTGCACAGAGATACCCATTTTTAAATAAATTTAGTAGCAGAGCTACTGCAAGCGATTTTCAGTTCTGGAAATCCATTTATCCTTTGTTGAAACTTCCGCGTCGTCGAGAACACATCACGGATGTTTAGCAACGGCAGGCGCCAGGAAAGCGCAAGCTCCCGAGCGCTTTGGAAAGGAGGAGGAAGTGGCGCGGCGGGAGTTTTCCACGCGTTTGTAGATGCACCATGTGAACGGCCCCAAAGTCTTTCTACACTGGATGCGACAAAGCGACCATTGCCAATCGTGTCAACTTTGTGTCAGTACGTCATAAATAGAGCGAGGCATATCAGTTTACTGGCGGGGATTCGTCGTGTCGCGCCGCATCCAGTGTAGTACGACACATATGCGCGAAACCGTGTCAAAATGCATGTCTCCAAGTATCCTTGTAAAAAAAAAAAAAAACAGTTGCTTATGTCTTAGGTAAACAATTGAGAAAGAAAGAGGATAACAATAACAGCAGTTTAATGTCTCTGTTGCTTTCTGTGTCATAATCAAACAACAAAACAGAGAAAAATCACTTTTATGTATATGTATATATGTATGTATATATATATATATATATATATATATATATATATATATATATATATATATATATATATATATATATATATGAGAGAGAGAGAGAGTAATGCAGCTGTGATATAGCTTAAGTACACTGGTTTAAATTCTCACTCACCTCCAGTAGCCAGTAAATCATCAATGATCAGGATCTTCTGTCCTGCATAAACAGCGTCTTCCTGCATCTCTGCCTCGGCCTGAAACAATACTGCTGAATTACATAATGAACAGAGGCTTGCATTCTAACTGTACATAGACTAGATGTGATACTGGATCATTTATAAACTGAAATTACCGTTGCATACTCAAGACTATAAGCTACTGATAAGGTTGGGCCAGGGAGCTTCCCTTTTTTTCTGATTGGAGCAAATCCAACACCTAATCTCTGAGCCAAAAGCGGCCCAAATAGAAATCCTCGAGCATCAAGTCCTAGAAGAGAATGAAGAAAACACCATTATAACAATACTCTACTTGCAATCTCTTGCTAGTCAGAAAATTCTGGGACAAAAATACGAACTACAACAGTTCATTAAAAGGCAAAAGGTTTTAAACAACTAAATAAAAAGTTTGTCGAGATAACTTGATATTAGCTTGAGAAAGCATGACTAGAAAGTTTGAGGAAGTTTCAAAAGTATTAATGTTTAATGGTAGTGGTGCAGAGTTTGGCCGCTAGCCGGTTCCTAGAGTGTTCTGGATTTGTGTTGCTCTGCAGCTGCATAATAATTGCGAAATAGGAACATTATGATCACCCACAGGATAAAATGTCCCTGTATGACATCACAAGGAATTTAAAGCAAATCTTCCAGTAATGTCCTGATAGTTTCTAGGATCCTGCGTGATTTAACGGTTCTGTAATTCCAAATGAACAATATGCATTACGCAATATCACACTATCCAATAGAACTGTAACAATAAAAAAAAAACCCTGTAAGAATCCCATTTTATTTAATCAGGTATTCTTATTTAATCCCATTAGGATCGGATGCATTAAAAATCCTTCTTCTGCCTCCCACAAGGGTTAGGAGTTTTGGAACTTTGAACCTTGTAACAGGCCACACGCATACGCACTCTTACCGACTATAAGATCCACCTGAGGGTACGTGCGCCTCACGTGCTCCTCAAACAGATCTGTCACTGCAGCCAGTGCCTTCGGATCCTTCAGGATCGGAAAAATATCCCTGCAAACAAACAGAAACTATCTGAAACTGCAAATCTTACTGCCAAACCCGCGCACCTCCGTCTCACTCATCCGCACCGCATTTAACGGCACGCTCATATTAAAATATTGTACATGAATACTTACTTGAATGGAATCCCTTTAGTAGGGAAATCAGGGAAAGTTCTAATGCACTTAGAGATAAGATCCAGTTTCTCTGCCATGACAAGCGTTGCGAATATTTGGACTGAGACGGGAAGTTGTCCACGTGTTCAAGACAGCCAACAGCACGCGCTTCCTCACCACATGACATTTACGTCATCATAGTAACCATGTTTTTTGGTTGTAACCACGGTTAATTTTCATAAGGGATATTTTTATGTTATTTTATATCTTTTTATTTTACGGCGTGTATTTGTAAAAATTATTAGGCTATGCGTTTAGCACACACCACATAATGCTGTGCATTTCAAGGCACTTCAGTAGACCTTTAAAATGTTACCTATGTTTTGTCAATGTTAAAATTATTTTTAATATATCAATAAAAAACGTATGACAGGCTTTTACTCTAGTCTTTATTTCTTTGTTTCTGCCGTAACTAGGATTTACTCAAGCTTCAGTCTGGATCCAGAACACCTGAGAAGAGATGATGCCAACCCCTTGAGGACCTCCCCTGATTGCACACGTACATCTCGGAGACGTCTATTTGACGTCTGCATTTACATCTGCAAGACGTGTTTTTTAGGGTATTTGCTCATCTGCAATACGTCTATAGGATGTTTCCTTTTAGATGTCAAATAGACGTCTATTAGATGTCTTTAAGATGTTTATGATTTAGAATGTATGTAAAACTGACATCTGAAAGACGTCTGTCAGACGTTTGTAGACAGCAGATGCTTTCCAGATCAAGAGATCTTTAACAGACATCTTGCAGACGTACGTGTGCTATCTGGGTCAGATGATGCCAACCCTGAAACAACATACAGAACTACCAAATTTCGCCATAAGTTAAATATATTAAGTTTCTACAATATATAAATATATTGTAGAAACTTAATTTCCTGTAAAGCTGCTTTGCAACGATTTGTATTGTGAAAAGCGCTATACAAATAAACTTGAATTGAATTGAATTGAATCTTTATCACTTTATTAAAATTAAGCAAAACAAAACGACAAATGTTTACTTTCACAAGCCATCACGTATAGGCTTGTAGTAAGCTGTCTCTTGCCTGGAGACTCAATCAGGTAACAAAAAGTGTCGGGAAACGACACCTCTGGCCATTCCGTTGGGTCATTTGTCCAGTCACAGATACCGTATGAACAGTCCGACCCAATACGGCTCAGTTTTTCAACGTATCTTGCTCTGTCGAGAGGCAGAAATGATTTTATGTAGACCATTCTGGGTCAACACCATGTTTTTCCAATGAGGGGGAAAGGATCGTTTTCCCCCACGCCGACTCCGCCCACACAGCTATGACACCGACCAAGTCTGTATGTGAATTTTAATCCACGCTACATGAACCTTTTCATATAAACTGGAATAAATACAAAACTTGAGCCAAATTAAAACTGAAATGAGACACTAATAATAAATAGTAAGTAGTGAATAAATTAAATAATCATAGCTAACGCACATTTGAAAGCACGTATTTCTGTACATTTCGATATAAGTTCCATTAAAAGTCAATAAATCATTGATTAATATGAATATTTTAATTAAAAGCGTGTCTCCACGTAGTATTCAATAAAATTCTAGTACATTTAATTTATTAAATAACAGCAGAGTGAGTGAGTTTTTGGATATGGTAAGATTACATTTATTTTAGTGAATAAAATACCACATTTCGGCTATCAGTTTGTCAGTGTGGTCACACAAAATGTTATTTCACCCTTGGTTTTAGAAAATCCTCAATCTTTCTGCTTTCTAACAGTTTCATGTGGCCGCAAACATTTCATTTTATTGTGGCTTTAAGCACTATATATCATTAAAATTTCACTTTCACCGTAGCCGATAAATGTGGTGTTTACATGGAATAATCCTAATATGAGTTTACCTTATTGTACGAACCCAGTCTCCGCTGGGATACATCAGTGGGAAAGCAATAAGAGCATCTTAATTCCATCCGAAGACTTGGTTGCATTTCGGGGCAAAGAAAAAAGCAAAAAAAGACAAAAAAAAAAAACATTGTCGAACAACAATATAAAACGCGGGAACCTTGGTTATTCTATAATTAATTGTACTACAAATTATACTACAACTGGAAAATATTAGTATACATTGATAAACTGCTCGGCGTGATGTCTTTGCCCTGCCTGTAACGTTAGTCCCATTTAGCAACTTGTTAACAACAGTCTTTTTTAAGAAACGTAACAGCTTAAAAAAAAATCAGGAGTATGGTGTAACTGGTGTGTTCGTAGAATAAAACGTGTAATGTATCTTGAGTTTGTGTTAACCATGGGCATTTTTTAAGGGATTTAACCAAAATCCCATTAAAAAAAACCCCCCATTGACTTTGGGACATGGAAACGGAAGTGCTAAAATGCTAACTAGTGACATCGTAGTTCCACCACTCTATATTTGGATATGAAAAGGCATCGACCAATAATTTGATCACATTGTCCAACCACGGGCCACGCCCACTTGCGTTTAGTCACTTTACTTGCTGCATATTTGGGTTTCGGTACTTCGGAAGGATTGCAGTATCGGGAAGGAATGGATGGTTTATTTTTAATTGACAAGGCTGTCCTGGTTGTTTGTTCGATGCATTTGACTGAAGATTGTTTTGTAAACGAGGTACAGTGTAATGGAAAGTTAACGTTACATGAAGAAACATTCGTTGAAAGATGAAGCATCCAACAGTATCTGACAGTAGCTGCAGCAAATCGTAAGTAAACAATTTCATAATGCTTTGTCTGTGACTGTTTTGAATGGATAATGTTTTTGTTTTTAAAAAAAAAAAACAACAAAAAAAAACTTATTCATGGGCGTTGGTACATTTATATAGTGGATGATTCTTCCTATCGAATGACATTAGACAAGCCTTTGAAAAACTGATAATTTCGGACAGAGTGTCAGAATGAGGGTTGAAAATAATAATGAGGGTTTGTTTTGTTAACATCAAAGTGATCCTCAAGGAATGTAATTACAATACTTAAAAAAGAAAAAAAAAGAAAAGAAAATCTGGGTCATTGTAAAATTGGGACAATTTAAAAGATGCGATTCTTATCAACCAATCCAAATTGCGAGTGAGAGGCAGACCATTTTTGAATATTAAATGAGAAGCTTTTGACATTCTAAATCCTCTGTATGAATAACGCATCAGGCCCAATCACAGCAAGAACTGTAATGTTATTTTAATTAATTAGTTTTGGAAAAAATAATGCGATTAGAATATGTTAACCCACCGCCCCACCCCTAGACCTGTAGGTCATCTTATATTTACAGTTGACTGTTGACAAACATGATGCAGGCCAACTATAGTCCATAACTGCAGTTATGTGCCCCCAAAATTCAAGCTATTAGGCCAAAAAAATGCCACTGTATGAATTTTTGTCTTATATTTATATCATATAAGCAATATCACACAAGTGCTGTTTTTGTCCCCATTAGCACAAATGCAAAAGTGATTTAACAAGTGATTTCATACAGCAAAGTAAATAAGAAGTTAATAGTGTGTTATATTTTAAATACAATATTGTCTGTTTTTGCTCAGTTTGCCGATGCAAATATTACCTATTAAAACCACATCACAAGTGTTGTGCATCTCCGAGCAAACAAAAACACAATTTCTGAATGAATCCGCATTTTGAAGGAGTGGGGTGAACCCATGATTCAATTACCTATTCATAAAGATTTCATTCCTGAATGAACGAATCTAATGAATGAATAAATGGCTCATTGACTTATTCAGTAAGACATTTTACTGCCACCTACTGGCCGTTTTATTTTTTATTTTTTAGAGTATTATTTAATAATAATTAAAAAAAAAAAACATATTTTCAAATTATAAAAAATCTATATGAACAAAAAACTAATTAAAGGGATAGTTCACCCAAAAATTAAAAATGAAAAAAAAAAAAAAAAATCTTTCTAATTTTTGTAATATCAATTTGATGCTTTCTCATGTAACACAATAATGACTTTAAATGATCTTTTGTGGATAATTTCTCAGCCAAATTTGATGTGTGATAAATATGTGATTAATTAGATTAATTAACTGCCACGCTGTGTAATTAATTAGATTAAAAAATTTAAACGATTGACAGTCCTAGTAGAAATACTCCAAACTCGATAGTCTTCGGTAACTTATTAATAATAAGATGTATAATAATACAAAAGCGGGACGTCCTATCAGAAGCCAACATCTCAGAGAATTGGTAGTCTTTGCATTACAACTTCACTCATCACAGAGCTTGATGAAGCTTCTCAGTGGGTGACCGATGGGCCTGTGTGTTCAGTTTCCTGCAGGATCGCTGTTTGTTTGTCTTGTGTCTTAACACGTGTTCCTTTGGTCCCACCTCCTTTCTTCCCTTGGTCACGCCCTCTTGTTTAACCCTTGTCTTGTTCTCGTTTCATTAATTGTGCTCACCTGGCCCTCGTGTACTTTCCTCCCTTTATAATGTGCTGTTTTTTCCTCTTGTGCTGTCTGGTTTGTCTTGTGCCATTGAGACGGTTACTGACTTGTTGCTCTGTATTCCAGTCTTGCCCTGTTATGTGCTGTGATTGTGTATCCTTACTGTACTTTTTGCTCTTAATTTCTCTCTTTTGTTTTTGATCTTCAGTTATCTTGCTTATGTTTACTTGTAGTATTTTCTTTAGTTGTTCATCACTCTTGTTTCTAGTCTTGTGTTCTTGTTATTGCTTGGATTTGATACTTTAGTTATCTGTTAGTCTAAACTTAGGTATTTCCTTTACTTATTTGTTTTTCATTGTTTAGTTTTCCTTTTTCTTTTTCTTATGCTATTTTTTTTCTCTTTTATTACATGTTGTTTCTCCTTGTGTTGTGGTGAGTAGTGTTGTTTTGTGCTCTTGAGTGGTGTCTTCTTGTGTGCTTGTGCTGTGTGTTCCCTCCAGTCCTGCTCTACCAGCCTGATGCCTGTTTCACACATACGGCATTTGCAGTGCGTATGCAGTCCATGTGCATTATGTATGCGGTACAGAAGCAGCACGGACTCATTTTGCTTTCACACAGGACGTGTTTGCAGTCCGCTCCTGATCCGCGGCTGTTTATCACAAAAAACATTTATGTATTTTGATTTCAAATCCAAACATTGTTACTGAAAATGCTTTTTCAGCATCGTGATCCTCTTTTATCACAGCACAGTAATAAAATTGTTAGTAGACATATTCACATTTAAACTCAATTTAAACAATGTATTATTCGATGCATTTGACTTCTAAATTTGTGTATTAAGTTGCTCAAGCAAGTGGCAACACATTTAAACACAGCATATAGCCTACTTTTCTTATGTTAAAAGTAACATTTAACATTTAACATTTACGCATTTAGCAGACGCTTTTATCCAAACTTACAATGCATTCAAGTTACAGTTTTTTACATTTTATCAAAAGAAAAAGTAGGCTATCGCAAATATTTTAAATTAAAACCGACAGAAACACACTCTCGTGCCTTTCCTTTGCATTTAAATCTTTATTAAAAGCAATCTCGCGGGTCAAAAAAAGAAATTAGTTTTTCTACCTCCACAAGTGCATCTATTATGGTGCCTTGTTTATCTAAAAGTGCACTTTTCCTTGTTTTAAACCTAGCCATATGTTGTTGACTGTGAAACACAGTAGACTTTGAAATTACTACATTTCCGTGTCAATCTATGTTAATTTTTACTGTGAACAATGCACTGTCATTTTAATTCAGCGTGTGCAGCACAGAAAAAAATAGACTCGTTGCGGAAACAATCTCTGCACTGCTGCAAACGCACTGCCAGACCGCAACCATGTGCAGTGTGAACGCTCTAATCCGTTAACATGGGTCCCTTCCTGCTGACCCAGACATCATGTAAATAATAATAATAAATTGAATAATAAAATAAGTTATATAATTGTATATATAATAAATAAAATAAAAATAGTAAGTTTTTTAATTGTAAGTGTGTGGCTGTTTAGCTTTTCATATACTAAATGTTCACCAACGATAACAACCTCTTTTGCTAAAAGCATTGCAACAAGATAGTTTAGTTGAACCCAAAGCGTATTTATTGACAGCTGGATATATGCAAATATCGGAAATTGTACATTGGAATGCATAGTAGATAAATAAATCAGGTAAGAAAAAACAACACAGCAGGTGTGGACAAAGGTGGGATGAAAACTGGAGATTTGAAGGTGAGTATAGGAGATCACCGGAGACTTGAAGGAGAGTATAGAAGATCGCTGGAGACTCAGATGTTAGATAGGAGGTCGTTGGAGACTCAGCAGTTGAGTACAGGAGATCGCTGGAGACTCAGCAGTTGAGTACAGGAGATCGCTGGAGATTCAGCAGTTGAGTACAGGAGATCACTGGAGATTTGAAGGTGAGTATAGGAGATCACTGGAGACTTGAAGGAGAGTATAGAAGATTGCTGGAGACTCAGATGTTAGATAGGAGGTCGTTGGAGACTCAGCAGTTGAGTACAGGAGATCTCTGGAGACTCAGCAGTTGAGTACAGGAGATCGCTGGAGACTCAGCAGTTGAGTACTGGAGATCGCTGGAGATTGAGCAGTTGAGGACAGGAGATCACTGGAGACTTGAAGGTGAGTATAGGAGATCACTGGAGACTTGAAGGTGAGTATAGGAGATCACTGGAGACTTGAAGGTGAGTATAGGAGATCGCTGGAGACTCAGCAGTTTAGTACAGGAGATCGCTGGAGACTCAGCAGTTTAGTACAGGAGATCGCTGGAGATTCAGCAGTTGAGTACGGGAGCTCGCTGGAGACTCAGCAGTTGAGTACGGGAGATTGCTGGAGATTCAGCAGTTGAGTACGGGAGATCGCTGGAGATTCAGCAGTTGAGTACAGGAGATCACTGGAGATTCAGCAGTTGAGGACAGGAGATCACTGGAGATTTGAAGGTGAGTATAGGAGATCGCTGGAGACTTGAAGGAGAGTATAGAAGATCGCTGGAGACTCAGATGTTAGATAGGAGGTCGTTGGACACTCAGCAGTTGAGTACAGGAGATCGCTGGAGACTCAGCAGTTGACTAAAGGACATCGCTGGAGACTCAGCAGTTGAGTACAGGAGATCGCTGGAGACTTGAAGGAGAGAATCGTCCTAAAATTCACACAGTTTCAAAAGTATAACCATAAAACACATTATACATGTTGACATAAAACGTCATGATAAAATGATTACTACCCATGCGAGCAAGGTTATATTAATTTTTAACTGCTGTGATGACTATGTAAATCTGGTAATTTTCGCATGACTGTTTGTTTACATAGAGAAAACTCGGTAACACTTTATTTTACTGTGTCCTTTTTTACGTTACATGCACTTACTATAGTATAATAACAGTAAGTAACATAACTGCTTGCAGCTAACTCAGTCAAAGGCCTAATCTTTTAGTAAGTAGACCTGCATATTGTTAATTAATATTACTCAGTCCTTAAATGTACAGTTACACTTGTAACAAGGACACTGTAAAATAAAGTGTAACCAAAAAATCCACTACAGGAATTATAAACGTAGATACACATTACATTATCATCAGAAGTTCATCCTAGAACAGCAGTATAAAGGGCAATTTAAGTAAAAATTTTTGTATAGAAGAATCAATAAAATAGTTTTAACAGAAATATGCACTTTTAAATCTTCTGCAATCATGTAATCCATAATCGACTTTTGTAAATTAATTTCTGTAAACACATTCTTATGGAATTAATGTCTTTAATGTTTGTTTGCTCTCTTAGCAGGGACCTGAGCAGTGCTGAGATTCTCCAGGATCAATACTTACATATACTTTGTCCGTTTGGAAGACAAACAGCAGTACACTGGTAAAATAATATGGATTTTAAGGGTTAGCTCACCCTAAAATGATAACTGTTTTAACACTATATGTAAAGATACTCTGAAAATGGATATGATTTGTTGTTGTTATTGCATGTGTTCCATCAGTGATGAAAACAGACAGGCCACTGAGAGCTTATCCAGTATCCTTCACTCTTTACATGTCACACTGATTAATTCTCATATTGTTCATGTTTGGTTTTCACATCCCATAATGATAAATGGATGTGATCATTCATTAAAAGCATGTGGTTTTGTCAGTAAAAAAAGCACCAAAGGTGGCATGGACCAATGAGAAGACTAAAGTCAAAAAGTGAGCTCCCTTCTTTTATCTGTTTATGTACAGGAATATATAATATATGAACACCTACACAACCGTTCAAAAGTTTGGTGTATGTAAGATTTTTTTAACACTAATAATCCAGCAAGAACACACAAAATTGATCAAAAATGACAGTAAAGACTTTTACATTGTTACAGATGTTTTGTTTTTGAAGTAAATGCTGAAAATTCAGCTCTGCTGTCACAGGAATAAACTACATTTTAATATATAAAACTGTTATTTTAAATTCTAATAATATTTCACAGTGTCTGTTTTGCTGTGTTTTTGATCAAATAGCCTTGGTAAAAATAAGAGAAAAAAAAAAATAATAACTGTAAAAATCTTACCGACCCCAAACTACTTCAAAAATAAGACATGACTTTAGCCCATTTCCACTATATGAAAATCGATACGCTTTTGGTTCAGATGTGTGTATGGCAGACCCGTGAGGTAATTGGTGAATTATAAGTCAATCCCCCTGGTGAAAAAAAATTACAAAAAGCATCCCCTCTGTAAAACCACCATCCACCCTAACCATCCCCTTTGGATTATTAATTTTGTGTATTACGTAAAAATTATCATGCACATTAAATGTTAAAATTTTCTACTTATGATCATTTACGAACTAAATAACGGCGATTGGCCAAGCTGCGCACAAGCGGAAGCAATTGTTTTCGTCATTTTTAGCGCAAAATGGTTGAAGCTCAACTTTTGAAGTTCTTTAAAAAGAAGACAACAGAAGGTATGATTTTTCCTTTATTAGACATTCTCCTGACATAATGTATGTGTGACTGTGAGGACTGAGAGACGATAGGAGAGCTGACATTATCCAACTTTGAGAGAAAAAAAAAATAATAATAAAAAAAAAAAACCTCTTGAGAGTCCAAAAGCATTCACTGCGCGATGAAGCCCATAAGAATACAGTTATAATGCCCTTATATCTCCAGCAATGAAACAAAAAATACCCATGTATGAGTTTTACGTTTTTATATTCGTTGCACAGGCAATGTACTTTTGTGTATATCATCACGTGTGCGCGAGCACAAATGTGCTATTAATTTTATACAACAGCGTAGAGTAACACGGTGTTTCATTCCTTGAATGAATCTGTTTTTGAACGAATCAAGTGAGCCAGTGATTCAACAGTCCATTCATATGGTCTCACTTGTTTTGTTTCTAATTGAATCAGCCGTTTTGAATGAATCGTTTGATATGAATGATAAATAATAAATAGTCATTTATTAAAACAGGGACTTGCTGCCACCTACTGACGGTATTATTGTCATTTAGTTATCCATGACAAGCCTAAAGCAGCAAAGGTGCCAGCACAAAAACACATTCAGCAAAATATTGTTTAATTATCAATATTGACCAAAATTCCTCTATTTCAGACCCCAGAAGGAAAAAAATAAATAAATAAATAATAATAATAATAATTTAACATGCGATTAGTAATGGCTTAAATGAATGACTAGTTAAGTTGTTGGGGCAGCCCTATTAAATACCCACTAGACGTCTCTGTTAAAGTTTTTAAAGCATTTTATACGTATTTCCATAGTCGGATTTTATCAAATATATTGGGCAGAACTGAGTTAACTATTTGTCTGGCCCTCTGCAACCACCCAAGTTTCTCACGTGGCCCCTTGGTAAAATTAATTGCTCACCCCTGGTGTAGTACTTTAAAATTAATTCATATATATGGGAATAATTATAAATATAGACATCCAAGGATGTATTTTTAAAATATACATTAAAAAAAAACATTTCTTGGATTGTGTTCATTTATTTTTTTTTTTTTAAATAATACATTTTCTTTAGACCTTAAAAAATATTGCCACCTCTTCATTTGTTCACATTTTTTGGGGTCATACAACTGAAAAGTTGACAACCTGAACTAATTTTGCATGTTATGATATTTATATGATATTTTTGAATGTAATGATAATATATATTTTAAGAGATTATTGTGGGTCTACCTTTATGGCCTTTCTGTCACATGACAATAAAATGACTTCCTGCATGTTTTTGGAAGAAGTCTCTTTGCTCACCAAGGCTGCATTTATTTAATAAAAAATACAGTAAAAACAGCAATATTGTGAAATATTATAATTAATATAATATACAATTTAAACTGTTTTCTGTTTTAATATTTTAAAATATATTTTATTCTATTTTAAAATGTCTGCAATGGAAAAGTAAAGACTTTTTATTTTTAGCAGTAGGGATGTACTGTAACGGTATTATCAATATTGTGGTACCCATATAACTGTTTTTAATATGCATATTTTGTATTTTACTTTACTTTGAAAAGGAAATGTCGCTAATAAATTTCACGTGGAAAATGATTTTTAAACATTTTTTACAATTGTATTATTAATTTTATCATCATCTCCACACACTTATAAATATAATGATACAAATAATTTACTATAGTTATACAAGTATATAGCAAAAAGGATCGTTCCATCCGTAATAAATGAGTGGAGCACCGACATGCAACCACCACCAAAGGACAAAATCCCAATGGATTCTGTAGCTCTTGCAGCTGTAGTGGAGAAAACAAACAGATCTATTCTACACAGGAGACCAAGCAATTACTTTGCTTTAAAAAATATGGATAATTTGAATATAAATATTCACACATGAGTTTTAAAATATTTTATTGCCCCTTGAGAAAAAAAATCAAGTAAGAGTTGGCACTGATGTAAATCCACTGTACAAGTCAAAATAAAATGAAACAGTATAATTAATTGTTTAACTTGAACAAATTCACAATCATGTATATTGCAATTTATGTTTTAGCTAACATAAATATGCATGATTATAGTGTGTTTTTGGTAATTTTGTTACTGTCTGTCCGTAGGTCCAGTGAGTACTATATGTTCAACTCTGTTGTTGTTTGGTACGTTTTTTTTTTCTTTAAACACAGAATATTCTAAAATACTAAAAAACAATTTTTTTTTCTGTGTAAAACAATACATTATACACTTAAAATGCTAAGAGTAGCTAACACAGTCACACAGAAAATGCAAAAATCATTTTAAAAGTTCCTTTAAAATTTAATCTGATTGTGAGAGATGTCTTGATAAACGTTCTTATGGATAACTAAATTAATGTGGCCAGTCACACTTCCATGGATTTGACTCTGGGGGTTTAAGACATTTGCCCAACTTCTCACAGCCAGGAGGACTCCAGTTCTGAGGAGGATGAGAAACACACATGAACACGTGAGGGCGCTGTTGCACCACTAGCTGTTAAAAGATGCCCATTGTCTATTGAGTGAACCTAAACAATCTTCCAGTGCTTTAATGACAATTTTGCAGTGACAGAAAAATCTACAAAAGCTGATAAACAAAACTAAACACTAACTAAAAAAAAAAAAAAAACTCAAATAAATAAATAAATTACCTAAAATATTTTCAAACTATTTATTTTTTTTGTAGACTAATTTATACTCATTTCACATTACTTTAAAAAATAAAATGTTTAAATTAAGCAATATTTCACAAAGTAATGAAAACTGTGTAAAGATGTGGTAAAATGTCCTGTTGCAATTGCACAATTGCCTAGCAGTACAATACCCAAACATAAAAAATAAATAAATAAATAAATAAAAAGGCTGCAGCTTGACAGGTTTGGGTCTATTGTACCATTTTATTTGATTTAATAAATTTACTAATAGCAGGTTTGAAATCAAAAGATGCCTGTAAAAAATAAACTTATGTTCATTTCATATGATGATGACCAATGGAAATAATTAAGGTTAAAGGTTCAATTAGATCTGTTGAAACCTAAGCAAATGTGTTACACTCAAGTGACAGTATCAATCAACCAATAATCATCTCACCATGACAGCCAGGTCACACATGTTGAGCTGCGGCATTCCAGGGATCAAATCCTTCTGATGCTGCTCCACTACTGCAGTCACCTGGCTATGAACATCCCGGTACTCCTTAGACTGGACACTTTAAGGCAAATGAGAAAGGGAGCGGTCAGGAAAGAGATATGTGATCCTGTCTTAAGTAGCACGGGTATATTTGTGGCAATAGCCAAAAATACATTGTACGGGTCAAAATTATTGATTTTTCTTTTATGCCAAAAATCATTGGGATATTAAGTAAACCATGTTCCATGAAGAAATTTTTTAAAATTTCCTACCATAAATATATTAAAAATACAATTTTTGATTAGTAATATGCATTGCTAAGAACATCATTTGGACAACTTTAAAGGTGATTTTCTCAATATTTAGATTTTTTTTTTGCACCCTCAGATTCCAGATTTTCAGATTTTGGTTCAGGGTCACATATGTACTTGAAATAGCACGATTTGTTTCACATTACAGTAATGAAAATTTGGTTTTAAATTTCTTTTTACAGTAGGAAGTTCTTTACAAGATGCTTCATTTTATTAAGAATTTTAGATTTTAAATTAATTTCAGAATTTAATTTTGGGGTGAAACCAACCCTGACATGTTTTGACAGGTTTTGTGAGGTACACTTAATTACCATATACTTGTACCATGATGTAACCATGGTACTATCACATTACACTAGCACATGTCCAAAAAAAAAAAAAAAAAAAAAAAACATTTTACAGTTGATTTACATCTTATGATTCTGCTTCAAAACAATAGCTGATATTTGCTCTCGGGTAACTCTGTTTACATCAACTGCATCATCTTCTTCAATTAAGAACTGTCTTCACAGCCTCATCTTCGCACTGAATATTAAATAGTTTTAATTAATTATTCGCTCATGCATGGTTATTACAACATAATGCATGGAAAAATATGTGACAGACGGGCAATCCCACCATAAAACACACACACACGCACACGCAGAGGTCCCTGAGGGTTGCCATTTCCACGGAAGCGGTCATGTGTCCTCTCATTATTTGTGTTGGACAGCATCCCGCACCCCTGCGTAGTGCACAGGGACCCTGATGGTTTCAAAGGAACGCTGTTCTCAATAGGACCTGTAGGCTTAATGGGCTTCAGAGAATGCGTGTCTGTGCGAGAAACACACACAGACAAATATCACCACTGCAATTACGGTTGTAATACAAAGGCAAGCAGCACCTGTGTCAGGCCTGTCCCCTGCTCTCAAAGGCAGCCTTCTGATTGGCCCCTGGGGAGGGGGTGTGTACGTCTGGGGTGAAGTGTCAATTAGTGTAATTACCCTGGGCGCTGTCCGAATCACACCTCCAGTCTCTACACTTCTGCCTCCCCCCGGGAGAATCGAATCGGGCATAAGCCGCACGCTAACATCTGCTCCCCTCTCGCTTAGCCTGGACCGACAGTCTTACCCCGAACGACCGTTCCCCAAAACACTGAGACACATTACTTCACTTCTGAGAGATTTTCATCAGCAGTTAAGAGGTTTCGTCTAGTGGTTGAACAATATCAATGACTGATCAATGACTGATTGGATATATAACCACTATAGAGGCCAAAATAAGAAAACTAATTAGCTTTATAGCACTTGCAGTTCCATCGTCCTGAAGTCAATGGGTTTTTGGTTAAAAACAAGGTGAAAATAAGGTGTGTGGTTAACACAATCTCAAGATATTTTCATGTTTTATTCTACGACATAAAATACACCTTTGTGATTTAAAAGCATTTACTTCTCAAAAAAGGAAGTTGCTAAGAAAGTGGCTAAATGGGACTACAGAGGGGATATTAAACATCATCACACTGAACAGGTCAACTTATCTACTCAGTCTGCTTTTCACAGTTACTCTTGCAAACTATTCTGACTGAAAAAATGTTTTTTAAAGCGTTGTCGAAGCTTGATAGACCTTAGTCAGGCTAGCACTATATTTAATTTTTTTGACAGGAATAAAAACGAGGCTGTGGAGGATAGAAGTACAACGTGTTCAATGGATTGCACTGTTTAACAACGTACCGATTGTTCAGCTGACGAGACATCATCCTGAAAAAAAAAAACTTTCAGTAGACAAAAACTCCATAAAGTTGAAAGTTGAGAGTTCCAACCTTTGTACAGTGCATGCCATTGCCAAGACTCCCAGGTTAAGAGAAAAAAAAAAAAAAAAAAAAAAAACAAACGTACACTTCCATAATGTACTCAAAGTGCTTTATTTTCGCGCACTAATTTTGTACTTCTTAAGATAACTTCATCTAAAGTTCATCTACTGTAAGTGTACTCAACTGTGCTATTTTGGGACACCATGAATATGAACTAAAATGCGCTTTTAGCATGCTATCTCTGTATCTAAAAAATGTATTTAGTCACCACTTGTAGTACACTTGAGTGTACTAGTGTATGAAAGATGGGTTCAAGTTCAAGAAGTGGTAACTAAATGCGTTTTTTAGATACAGAGATAGTATGTTAAAAGCACATTTATTTCATATTCATGGTGTCCCAAAACAGCACAGCTGAGTACACTAGATTATCTTAAGTTTATCTTAAGAAGTACTAAAGAATTATTTTTTCAAAATTAGTGCACGAGAATAGAGCAGTTTAAGTATATTATGGAAGTGCACTTTTTTTCACCTGGGCTGTAAGTCTATCCCTCTGAGCTTCGTTTTCATTTACATTCAATTCAATGTGGCATCTAACCTGACTTAAGGTCTATGGAGGAGACTCTGAAGTCATGTGACCGAAGACAGGCAATTGTATTTAGGCTCCAAAAATTATCATGATGAACAACATGTAAGAATCATAAACTTTGGTTTGGTCATCCAAAAGCCAATGGAAAAATCCTATTGGGTTTTAGTCAAGGGAATCAGGGCATTGTTAAATTATGAGTTTGTCTACAAAAACATGTCATTGTTGCAGCACTGTTAAAATTGTTGTTATTTTTGTTTTCTTTGCACACAAAAAGTATGCTTGTAGCTGCATAACATTACGGTTGAACCACTGATGTCACATGGACTATTTTAAAAATGTCCTTACTACCTTTCTGGGCCTTGATCATGGTAGTTCTATTGCTGTCTATGCAGGGTCAAAAAGCTCTCGGGTTTAACCAAAAATATCTTCATTTTGTAAAGATGAATGAAGGTCTTCCTTTGGAGGGACATGACAATGAGTAATTAATGACAGAATTTTCATTTTTGAGTGAACTATCCCTTGTAGTGTAATTGAGCATTAAGTTACAACTTAACATTTCTAAATATTTGACTGTTGCACCTTTAAACCTAGTTAAAACATAATGCTGCACCAACCAAATATTTACAGCAGCCACCAACCAGGAATAATGGTTGAAATAAACTAGCAGACCTACGGGATTACATAACTGAGCTCATGTTTTACCTGACACACTTCAATCATTTAGACATAAATGATGATGCTGACATTTACACTCATTTACTCAAGTCATTTCTATCACTAAATGACTCAGCAGCTCTCAAGCATGAAACAGATCTATGCACATTCCCATTTGTGTGGTCATATGTCACTTGTGCATGCTAGTTTTGAAAACAAAAATATAAATCAGTATTCATTGTATTAGTACTAATGACTAATGACTAATTTTACACACAATTCCTGAGTATACTAAATGTGTAAAATACAATTCCTTTAAGTATACTGTTTAATGGGTTTTATGATTATGTATAATGTTGTAATTTAACACCGGTAGTTACCTTATGGAAACAGAAGTAAAACTCAGTGTAAAAATATAAACTGAAATGCACAGTCCCCTACAATTTTGTAATTACAGTGGATAGATGCACCTGTGCATTTCTTGCTGCCATAAAGCAATCTGCACTCACATACTCACAGAACAGATGTTTATAGGGAGCGTGAGAAAGAAACAAAACATTTCTCAACATATTTCTACATTGTTTAAATTTCTGCATTAAAATTTCAATGACATTCTCATGCAAATATTCCCCCACACCCTGGTAGTCATCATTTTAAAATTTTTGGAGACTGAATAAGTGTGATTTTGTGATGAAACCTTGGCCTTTTGATGGGAGTCTTGTGCGTGTCAAAAATAAAATCCTGTGATTCCCATCTCCTCTTGGGTAAAATGCTGGATCAATTCAGAGGGCTTCAGATCACACACACAGGAAACATTTGGTCTTCTATTCATCATAGACACGAAGATGCACCAAGGGGCAGGAGGCTCCGGCACTCGATCTGCTAAACGTATGCCGCCTTCACTGTATGTCCTGTGTATTATGCCCCTGGGTCCTTAATCAATAATTAACCATAACATGTTTATTTATGATGAGTCCAGACAAACAATAGAAAATTCACAGTCAGCACGGCTCATTAGCATTTTTCTGAACCTCGGTTTCCTTTCTACAACTGTAGATGCTTGATTAATAATAACAATGCATGCAAATACAGTCTTTTGATTTATAATGCATGACACCCAGGGGGCAGGGGCATTGCTCAGGTGTGTCACCAGACTGATTAGTGATTCACACACTTGCACGCACAAAACAGCATTCTCCAATGCTGCATTTGGAGAACACAATGAAACAAGAGCGAATCGGTATTCACATGGTAAAAACACCAACAAGTATAACTGAATGAATGAATAAAATAAGTCACACACAGTTGGAGCTAGACAAGGGAATTGAGCTGAAGAGGCAATCAAATACCTCTGCCTTTTCTCCCTGCCCCCCCCATTCCCCCGGTGGAAATTGAGCAGTTCTACGAGCACTATTGATTGAGGGCTGAAGTGCTTGTCGGCAGCAGATGAGGCCCGAGTTGCCTGCTACATTAGCCCCAGGCAGGATGGGACTTAAGTGCTCTCGGCCGGGATAAGGCAGGCAAGGCAGGACAGAACGGGAGATGGGGGTCAGCATGGCAGGGGTTGTGTAGACCAAACGATTTCCTTGGCCTGTTAGCTTGGTTAGTGTTTTCATTCCTGTTTGGACAGCACTGCCACTAATAGCTAAACTCACAAGGAGTCACCATTTCACATGCTGATTGCACGAAAATCTGCAAAATTGATTTTAGATCAATGTGAAATCCAAGTGAACAATATTGATGTTCTGGGATTTTAATTTGCATGATTCATGGATGCATGCTATTCTAAATGAAAAGAATCTTTCATTTTTGACTGATGTCACTAAGGTCACCCCCCCCCCCATGTTTCTATGTTTCAGCTTACAGAATTGTAGATTTTTTAGCAAACTGTTTGAATATTTGCTTATACAAGTGATTGTGAAATAGAGACATTTACACAAAAATAAGGTCTAAATGGCCATAAAATTCCAAAGGAAAAATGTACTTTTATTGTTACTACTTTGTACAGGATGCGTCCTTTTTTCGAAACTCAAAGTTACTTATGGAGGAACATAATTACATGAGCTCAGTTTGCTTCCTTACTACACTGTCTGAACTGTTCAGACAATCATTAAGTCCCAAGACGTCAAGTCTTGATTAAGTCTGGACTCAGATTAACCTACTCAGGTCTCTGCCTGGACTTGAATGAGTTTGACTACAATATTGCATTTTAAGACTGCATTGTTGCCATCCCTGAAAAGCCACTCTGATGTTGATACAAGTATTACGGGCTTTGTCAATTTCCATTCTTGCATTCAAGCTATTCTATGAACAAGGTTTCGTCAGTCGGGACATGGTGAAAGTCTAAAGTAACAGTTTATTTATTTATATATTTATTAACAAAAAATCTTCTGTACTGCAGCTTTAGGTGAAGTAATGGGCTCATATTAATTTTTCATAATTTCCATCTTAACTTTAATATGACAGTGGTTATATTGGACTTTCAAAAACTAGTAGTGTGGATGCAGCTTCACATAAAAGTAAAAGTTACTGATTTCATTAATACTCTATTATTTAGAGTATTATTATAATATTATAATTTTTTATAATACTCTAATACACCTACCACTACCGAAAGGGGGTTCTCAAATAAAAGTGGGTATTATACAGCTAGTCATGTGATCTCAACATGATGGAAGAGCTGATGTAGAGAAAAACAGCTTTTCTAAGCTACTGATATGACTTCATGGGAGAGTTTTTCAAAAGCACTATTAATTTCTTTGAATGTTGAAGTTTTTGGAGAAAATAGGTATCTATCAAATTCCAAAAAAAAAAAAAATCAAATGATCAAATGAGACAAAATACATTTAATTTGTAATGTATTTAATTCACTGGATTATCTAGTTTCTTTGAGTATTCTAAGAGCGTAGTGTGAGGTTTGTGGGGGACAGTGGGCACATGTGGCTGTGCTGTCAGTCTGCCGCTGGACTGGAGGTATGTGCATAGACAGGCTCTACATCATCTTAAGTGGCTCTTTAGGTGTAGACAGAGATTAATGAGCGCCGACCGCTCCAGCTGGGTGCACAGAAGAGCAGACGGTCAGCAGCCTGACATGGATTCACAGGGGACGAGGAACGAGTGAAAGAATGGAAGAATGAGGGGGGTTGGTGTTTGGATCTGGACCGTTCTGACCTATTCGAAAACATTCACTGTAAACTGGAAAGATAAGGAGGATGAAGATGATCAAACTAACAGCTCTCTCCTCTCCAGCGCTCAACACAGCTATTGATTTTTTTTTTTTTTTTGGATGAATCATTCTTTTTTCACAGTTAGTGCTTGAAAGCAACAGAGCAGACAAGAGGCAGAAGATCAAAAACAACATTAATGTTTAATTACTCTGTCTCACTTCAAGAAAGAGAAGGGATATAAAAAAAAAAACAGCGAGATGGAAGAGAAATAAAGCTGAAAAAGGGTGAAAGAGAGGGTTACTCTGTTCTTACAAGGGATGAGTCACGATTTTCAACTAATTTACTACTTTTTAACGAGAAAGAGAATGAAAACAGAGGCATCATGAAAGGTATATATATATATATATATATATATATATATATATATATATATATATATATATACACACACATAAACACACATTATACAAGATATATATATATATATATATATATATATATATATATATATATATATATAAATTAATTAATCGCACATTTTTTTCTGAAATTAATCATGAGTAATCAAGATTAATCCCACCTAACATTAAAGTTTTTAAATATACTTTCATATTGCAATAATTTCACATTAAATCTTCAAATTAATGTTCAAACAACAAAGACTGTATTTTTTAATATTTGTCTAATGGCATCTTTTTTTTATGACTGAAGGCCAGTATCACTGATACCAATACTATTCAAATCAATTCAAGTTTATTTGTATAGCGCTTTTCATGATACAAATCGTTGCAAAGCAGCTTTACAGGAAATTAAGTTTCTACAGTATATTTATATATTGTAGAAACTTAATATATTTAACTTATGGCAAAATTTAGTAGTTCTGTATGTTGTCTGAGGGTAGGCATCATCTGAGGTCCTATGAGGGGTTGGCATCATCTCTACTGATGTCTCTATAAAATTGTTTTCCTCCCTAATATTTAACCATTGACTATAGCCATTCAACATTACAGTATAATTGAGAGCTATCAATTTTTAACATATTTTAGACAAAAAAAAAGAACTTCTAATTTAAGTGAACTTAAAACAGTCTTCACATAAACAATTACCAGTGTTGGGCACATTATTTTAAAAAAGTAATTAATTATAGTTAATAGTTACTTCTCACAAATAGTAACTGAGTTAGTAACTGAGTTACATCATTATAAAAGTAACTAGGGAAAGTAACTATTGCGTTACTTTAAAAAAAAAGAAAAAAAAAAAAAGAAATTCAAATGTCAAATAACTTGGATGCCCCCAATATTAAATATGTTAAATTAATGAAATGGATTTAATTTTCCAGTTCTTGTCAACATACAATGAAGGAACGTAATGTGTAAGTTATGTTTGACGGGAGTGAAAAAAATCAAGGGAGAATAGTAAATTAGATTTCTGAAAGCTGGACCCAGACTGAAACACCTTAAGTGCAATGCAGCAAAAGTAAACATTTTCAGATTATTTTGTCTCATGTGAATCATCACTTTCAGAAACCCATGTGATTTTCCTCTGTGTGTCTTGCAATGCAGCATCTCTGTTGAAAGCACTCTCTGATCTTTAGTGTAGGCCCCCCAAAACACTCAGTGCATGACAAAGACAGAGACAGCGATATGTGTGTGTGTGTGTGTGTGTGTGTGTGCTGGACAGAGAGAAAAAGACACAGAGATAGAGAGAAGGATGAGGACAGATGAAGACAGAAAGATAAAGAACGAGAGTGGGAAAGATGGCTTGAGGGGGCAAAGGCTAATCTTACTGAAGAAACAAACAGAAACAAATCAAAAAGGCAGGTCATGTCAGTGCAGAAAAAACATGCTGATGTTATAAATGAAAACTGTTCTCAATACTTTACACAATAAAGGCACAATTAATAGGTTGCAATACTAGTATTACAAGAAATATCAGTAATTGATAACAACAACAATATATATTATTGCTATTATTATTATTATTATTAGTTAATATAGCATTTTATTTTAAGTGTACTATAAAGTAATTGTATTTTAATTTAATACTCCATTTTTATTTTAAAATATAGTAGTATCATCACACTTTATTATTTTGTTTATTATTTTATTTTAAAAACTAAATAAATAAAGTGCAATAATATTATTATCACTACTTTATTTCATTTATAGTTAAATTTAATGGGTCACACTATGTGAAGTGTGAGGACCAAACCAAATCTCCAGGTGTTCTTTTGAGAACCAGGTTGAAGAACTTATGTGCACCCCTGAATGTGACAATTTTTTCCCACATTTTATGGACTTAAGGACAACTTACATGTGTAATCATATTTGTCACATGTCCTCTGATGGTCTTTACTAATATTTGTACAAATAAAGGTCGGTATTAATCATTGGTGCTATTTCATACTTGTTGAGCTTCGATTATAATTTAATTCCGCCATACAAAACGCTCAAATAAATTAACATTAGTTTAAAGTTCCATATAAAGTTAATTATAACAAAGGTTAATACATATTAGACGTAAAATGGTATTTCTCAAACAGTCACTGTTATCCCTGCTATCCCTACCTAAGTTGGGCAATGGCATTTTAGGAGTGGATTGGTCCACTCCATGCCACCCATCTGGACATGCCACTAACCGACCCACCAATCAGTTTGATCTCCCTCACATACATTTAAATCTGATCAGTCTGTGTTTTCCCTAGAGAGTGGATGTCTTTTGTTTTTCAATCATATTCTGTCTTGCCATTTTAACTTCTAGCCAACAGCCGATGAATACAGATAGTCATCTTCAGCTCACAAAGAGTCGCATTTGATAAACCCTCTATGGACTGCACGATCAATCAGCAGCTGTGCCTCACTATCGACCCCAAATATCCAGCACCTCGCCCCTCCTGATCTGTGCAGAGCCGAGACGGACGAACATGTCACAGATCGTGGGCTCATTCTCTGTCCATAGTGTCAGCGCTTCATTACATTTTGGATGAGATGACTGATTCAGTGGATTCAGTGGTTTCTTTCTAATTGTTTATACAATTCACCAGCAATGAGGTTTATGGTGTGAGGATACGGCCCCTATCAATACACCTGTGCACTCCAACAGGATTAGAATAATAAAGTGGAAAGCTAATTTCGTTTCCTACAGAAAATCAAGTGCAGACCTAGGCTAGAAAAAACTTAAGAGAATTAACATCTCTAGGCAACTAAGAATTCCATTTGTTTTCAATTTAGGGAATCACAATGCAATAACTGAATGATTCTTGATTCTTCACGGCCTCTCAGTTTTTCAATACTGGAATAAAGGCACAAACCTTTTTCACAAAAACATGTGAAACATGCCCTTTTCAAAGGATGTGAAAGCTTGATATTTGCTCAAGGGTTCTTGGTTTGGAATTGACAGCAAGAGAGGGCAACGATTTGCATGTTAGTCATGATACCAAAACATTTCAATGTAATTGGACCATTTTGTACCATCTGTAATGTTTTATATTGCTTTTTAAATAAACAAAATTATTAATACAATTGATTTTTTTTTTTTTTTTCCAGAATAGTTATCAGACATAAAAGAACATGGCACTGTTTATGGCACTGAATTCAAATTGAATACTGTAGTTCTTGACATCTGGTGTCCAATCATTAACCCCTTACCTGATTGGGTATCTCTCCCTAGGGTCCTGTCCCAGGTGGAAGATGAGTGGTTGCATGGTGTGTTCCTCTTGAGTGTGTGTGGTAACACCAGGAACCTCCTGACCAGGACAGAAGTTTATACCCTGTTTGGAAAAACAAGGTGAGAACATTGATCTTCCTCCTTAAACAACCAGCTGACAGAACTTGTGACTCACTAGAGATGAATAAACGGCTGAAACTGACCTAGACTAAAACAAATTCAATTAAAAGGATGAGATGAGTAACATTACTAGGTGACTATTCCAAACACTCATGGAGTCAATGTTTTGTGAATGAATGCTGTATGTTGTTAAGTAAATTACTAATAATATGAGAATGGGTCAATGTTTGCCTGGTTAGCATGGTCTAGTTAGTCCCTGCTGGTAGACGTTGTAACTACACCTTATAGGAGCAAAAACATCTTTTTCCTTTGACAACAATTCTAACTAAATAGACTATTTGGAAGCAACATACAAATTGCATGCATTTCATTGAGGGGTCATTCAGTGTCAACTCAACCAGAGGTCCACAGCTAAAAATGTTGATTTTGATATTAAACGCCATGGCTCTATATTTACTAAGTAATCCACTATTTTGTAGAGAGGGTCAAAATGACCTTCACCCGAAATTTGAAGCCAAATTATGAGGGGAAAATTACTTTAGAAAGATGGAAGGATCATTATATTATTTTTTACACATAGATTGGTAGATCATTGCATTATGGGACAATGTGAGAGTTGTAAAATAAAAAATAAAAAAAATAAATATATCTCTTTCTTTCTTTCTTTCTTTCTTTCTTTCTTTCTTTTTTTCTTTCTTTATAAAGCACTTTCACACAACTACCGGTTGATCCAAAGTGCTGTACAATACAGCTAAAAATAAAACAAATAAGAAACCACAAAACATCAGAACACAATACAACAATACAATTGACATGGCTAGATAAAAGCTATTGACCAAAGATGTTTTTTAAGCAGGTATTTAAATATCACAAAGAGGGCGCAGCTCTAATAGAAGCTGGTAATTTGTTCCATAGACTAGGACCAGCAACAGCGAAGGCTCGATCGCCTCTGCAATGGAACCTCGATCTAGGGACAGAGAGGAGACCATGATTACTGGATCTTAGGGTCCTATTTGGTTTATAAGTAGAGATTGCCTCAGAGAGATATGATGGGGCTTGATTATGCAGAGATTTCAAAACAAAAATTTAAATTTTTAAAAATAATTCTAAATTTGACTGGTATCCAGTTTAGTGAAATAAGAATGGGCGAGATGTGATCGAACCTCCGTCTGCCTGTCAGCAATCTCGTAGCAGCATTTTGGACCATCTGTAAACGCATTATAGAGGACTGACTTATACCATAGTATAGTGAATTACAGTAATCTAAACGAGATAGAACAAACAAGTGAATAATCTGTTCAAACTGTTTTACAGAGAGTAATGATTTGATTTTTGATAAACGCCGTAAGTGAAAGAAACTTGATTTGACCACTGCACTAATTTGTTTCTCAAAACCCAGGTTACAATCAAAAAGAACACCAAGATTTTTAGCACAGGGTGAAAAGTAGGAAGAGAGATGACCAAAATGAAGGGCACAGTCTTCATATGACTTTAAACCAAACAAAATAATTTCGGTTTTGTTCTTGTTTAACACTAAAAGAATATGCTTTAACCATAATTGTAATTAGTTTAGACAATCCAACAGAGGTCCTAAGAATTCTTTACTTTTATGCTGCAAGGGAAAATACAGCTGAGTATCAACTGCGTATAGGTGGAAGGACACTCCATATTTCTCAAAGATAGTACCCATTGGTAGCATAAATACAGAAAATAAAACTGGGGCAAGAATTGAGCCCTGTGGCACCCCACAAGCAGGTGAGAGTGAGGACGAACTATGTTGGCCAATGGAAACAATAAAACTTCTGTTTGTTAAAAAAGATTCAAACCATTTCAACACCTTGCCTTGTAACCCAACACAGCTCTCCAATCTGGAAATCAAGATATTGTGGTCAACCATATCATATATATATATATATATATATATATATATATATATATATATATATATATATATATTTTTTTTTTTTTAAGATTGTAACTCAAAAAGTATTAAAAATATTTTAATATTCTTTTAGATTTTGGTTCTCAACAAACTTTTCTTCAGGTATCTTTAAGGCCCTGTATGGTTCGTTTCCAGAGACAGGGATTTCAATGTGAATGACTTCCATGAGTAAACTGTTTTCAGTGGTCCAAAACTAAATATGGGTCACTTTCCATATGTTGATACATTTTTCTTTTACAGAGAAATGTCTCAAGAACAAATAATGTTGAAACTAGAATTATATCTTGTTTCCCTCTATCAAAGGACATATCTGTCTGAGTGCCAAAATATTATTTTTTCAAAGTTTGTGTGCTTGTAACTCAACAAGTGTTCAAGATATCCCATTATCCTTTTAAAGTCTGGTTCTCAGACAACATTTCTTTTGTAATCTTAATTTTTAAGGCCCTATATTGTTCAATCACAGAAATATGGGGATCTCAGTGCGACCAAATTGTTAAATTTTACCCATTTTCAGTGGTTGAAAACCATATCCCCCCTTAAGTTTGGCTTTGCCTTAAATTTAAACTTTCAGAAGAAAATTATTTTGACCCCCTCAACAAAACAGTCAATTATTCAGTAAATATTCATTTATGACACTTAATATTTTGGATTTCATAACTATTTATGTTTGTCTTTATTCAGAAAAATATAAACACAATTAAGTTCAATTACATTTCTGAAATTTGGTTGATTTGACACGAAATGACCCTAAAGCATAGTAGCTGTTTTACCAGTGCCTGATTTCCTTTTGAAAGGCTCCTGAAAGTGTGAAATGGACTTTCTGCCACCGCATTTAGAGGTGGTCTGTGATGAATTCTGACCACATTTAATAAAGTGCATTTTCATTATCTGCATTTGTCTATTCAAGTAAAATGTAGTGAGGTTACACTGAAAACAATTTAAACAGATGTACTGAGGGTTCTTGGCTTTTACCTTTAGCAAAGGAAAAAGACTTCAGACACTTGCTCTTGTGATTTGCTCACCCGAATTAAATATATGATTATTTATCAATAGATTTGTAGCAGAACTGAAGTCACATGATCCAAAAGAAGACACAGCCCCAAATTAATCAACTAGTGGTAGAACTGACTTGTTGATTAGTCCACTAGTTACTATAACTCCTACAAACCATCATCAAATTCATCAAAGCCTTAACAAGCACAACAAATAAGATTACAGAAGAGTTGGGGTACGTGTGTGTGTGCGTGTGTGTGTGTGTTTTCAGTAGCTAGAGGCTATTGTGAATCCTACCTGCCAGAAAGATTGCAGGGCTTTATTTGTGTATGTTGTGCCCTGGGGGAACTGAGAAGTAAGATGGGTTCCTTCTATATGAGCACTGTTTTAATATTTTGGTGTTCCTCACAAGAGCATATGTTTGGGGGGTCATTTTTAAGGCCATTGTGAAGACATAAAAGACAGGGACAGGGTAGCAAGCTGTGGCACACACACACACGATTCATGGCAGCGCACAGTCCCCTATGATCTGGCCTGCAACTTGCTCTCTGTCTTTTGAAGCAGTCTGTGTGCACTGATCTTACAGGCATGAAACAGTCCAAATCCCACAAGGTTTGGAGAGAGTGCTTCAGCCTGCGCCCAAGGAGTAAAGGCAACTGCGCTTCTCTGTTAATAATGCAGCGCAGGCGGCTCTGTGCCGTTGAAAAACGAGAGCAGGTTAGCATGGTGAAAGAAACAACAAGGGGGACAAGTGGATCACCCGTGAAAAATGTGCACGAACATCAAATAACTTGGATTTGTTGATGCTCAAAAAAAGCTTTCTTAAAAATATTCTGGATTAAAGTCAGCATGAAATGGCATTCACAACCAATTTAACTTCCGTAATGTGAATTCCCAAGTGAAACCGGATATTCAATGAGGAAAAAAAAATGGGAAACCGAAATCTCAGAGTAAAGAATCATGGAAATGGATGAAATTGTTCTACTCAAAAACTCTTTCCCACACAAAGAGTGAAGCTTTGGCTTCTTTAGAATTAGTTTTGTTGGTGCAAAGTTTTTTTGTAAATTTGTTGCCTAGGATATTTGACTGGGCACTACAAAATAATATAATATAATGTAATGTAATATAATGTAATGTAATGTAATGTAATTTGACATTACATTTATGTATGTCTTGTAAGGAGAAGAGAAATACAAATGAAATACAAATGCACTGCAATGCAATATTAAAATTGCACATGTGAGGTTAGTAAAAATGTAAATCAGTCTAATTATAACTGGTTAAACATATGTGTACTTAAAAATGCATATTCAGAAATGTAATAAACAGTGTAATAAATGATGATTTTAAATTAAACAAAACAAATAGTAACAAAACAAATAGTATGGATATTGTTCAGCATATTGTTAGGCACAAATATTAGTTTTGGGGGTTGATTCAGTGCAGTTACAAAAACAAAATCCTGTAAGAAACACAGGTATGTTGCTTTAGGTTTGTTGTTCAACACTTAAGTTGTTGGTCCCCATTGAAAAAAAAAAAAAAAAAAAAAACACTATGAAAGTCAATGGGGACCAACTGAAGGTGAACTATCCCTTTAAGCCTGGTTTCACCCAAGTTTTCTTTTCCTTTTTTTCCACTATTGTCAACTGATGAAGTTTTTGTTCCTTTCCACTGTCACCTTTGGCTTGCGTTTAAAAAAAAAAAAAATTTAATATTCAGTAATATTATCAATTTAACTGCATTGACACTATCGTATGAGAACAAAATTTGAAATGAACTGAGCTGGATAATAACAATAACTTTGCAACACCGACAGAGTTATTGAACTGAATTTAATCAATATTGAGCTGACTTGAGCTGAATCATGACACTATTGTCTTCTAGAGCTGCTTACAGCTGAACTGAACTTGTTTCATAATTGATGAACTCTGCAACACTGACAGATATTGAACATTTATGCATTTAGCAGATGCTTTTATCCAAACGACTTATAAATGAGGAAAAGCAATTTGTCAAAGGGCCAACAATATTCATAGTACACAAATGTACTCATAGTACACTGCGTGTAGTACATGAAACAACACTGAACTAAATCAAGCTGAATAATGACACTATTGTCTTCTGTAGAGCCGTTTTACAGCGGAAATTAAATTAGTTTCATAATTGATTAATTTTTCAACATTAATATTGTTATTTTCCTGTTTATTAATGTGAAGTAAACAATCTTCATTGTATAAAGTACTATATAAATAAATGTGACTTCAAACCATGTAATACGACAACCATTTACTGCCAAAAAACAACCCAAGCCCAGCCGTCAATCAAAGCTCAGATTTCTAATCATTAAGTACAGTGAAGCTGGTGAAATGTGTAATTTAAGAGAAGAATACTCAGGTATCTTAAGTCTTAGGTGAGGTATTGCACACTAAAATACTTCATATTGTTGCTCAAAAGTGTAGCGCAAAGGATCATCGGATGCAAAGCACTTACACTGTGAAATTTCTCATTTCACACCTCACTGATCCGCACAGGTTTCAAGAGGAATTCACCCAAGTGACCGATACTATTAAGCCATCAATTCAACCGAGTTTAACAGAAACAAACCAGAGGGTGAAAAATCCTTGTTTTCAGAGTAGTGCAGGATGGATCACTGCCTAAATCTGTGAGAAAAGTTTATCGCTTAATCTCTGACGTCACCCACAATCATTCAAATCAATTTCAGTGCTATGAGCTTAAAAATGATGGGTAAATTGATGTGCCAAATGGTACTAGAGGTGAAAATGCATCTGAATTTGTGTGTAACTCTAAAGCAGCAGGTGAAACCTCCCGAAAACACATTAACCATCAGGACTAGACTCTAGACGGCTTCCAACCATCTCCGTCCTCAGCGTGAGAGGTGAGCTCAAACAATCGATTGGCAGCTCACAAGCAATCAGCCACCATTATTTGTGAAGTTACACTCCAGTTCACATGAGCTGATAAAGGGGGCTGCTATTGATTCAGCGGCCATCCAGGAGAGAGCAATTTAAGCAACCGATGGGGCATAAAACAAACCCTCGCGTTCGGAGAAGAAGCCCCCGGCCCAGGCTGACGGTGGACAGGGGTTGCATGTACAGTATGTGTGTTGTGTGACTTTAATGGGAAGCGGAGCGTGTGTAGTGGGTATGAGAGACAGACAGACGTGTCCCGAAGGGCTTAAGAGAACGCAACTCACAGCATGAGGGATGCTGCTGGAATAGCGCGCTAATAGATGAAGCGTGTTTGCAGAAGTGGTCCCGCTCCATTAGCTCCATTAATATTCATTACTGCCTGATCTTCAAGTCTATTTGATAAGTCATTGTTTTTGAGATAACATTAACGTGCTAATGTGCATTTTGGAATGCAATTACTGCATCAAGAGGCAAGAAATTGGGGGAAAACGTGAGACAATAACTAAACTATAATTTTTTTTTGAAGAAAATGTGAATGGTTGTACAAATGTCGGCACCATGATGCTGAGGTGTTTGAGTGGTTGCTGGGGTGTTCTGCTAGGTGGTTGCAAGTCAAAATAGTACTTAATTGTAAGTCAATAGGATAGTTTTGCCCAATTTAATGTTCATCAAGCAACTGAAAAGCCAGACAATTTATTTAAGGCATAATTCTATATCTATAGTACAAACAGTGCAGGATGAGGTACCTATGATGAGGGTTTTTAAAGAATCCTTTATAGATATGTATGATATATCTGTACAGTATCTGTTTTTTGGGCAATATTACAGATTTTGTAATTTACTGTATAGGTTGACACTTGATATATAGTGGCTGATATTAGATATCTAAAAGGATAGTCCACCCAAAAATGTAAATTCTGTCATCATTTATGCATCCTTATGTTGTTCCAAACCTGTATGACTGATTTTCTTCTGTGAAATATAAAAGCAGAAATTTGGAAGAATGTTACCACTGACTTCCATTGTATGGAGGAAAAAAAAAACCCTTTCAAAATATTTTTTTATATTTCACAAAAGAAAAAGTGTCATACAATCATACACAATATACAGGGTAGGGGTGGGCGATATGGAAAAAAATATCACAATTTTTTTTTAGAAATATCACGATTCACGATTTTATCACGATTCTTTGTCATGTTGGTTTTACTATTTTGCAAGTTGTCTGAGCATTACAGCCAAACTAATTTCTCTATTATAAAGACAAAGCCTTTCAAGGTAACCAAAAAAATAAATAAAAAATCAAGGCAGATATTTAGGCCAAAGTGGGCGAAGATAAAAATCTTTGTCATTATTTTATCTTTGTTATTAAAAAATAAGAACAAAGATACACATTACAACTACACATAATATACAAATAAAACAAACAGTGCTTTATTTTCAGGTACAATAGGTGTATTTAGCAGGAGTATTCAAGAAACTGAATGAACAAATATAAAAATAAAACACTATATAGAATATATAGACTCCTAAAGCAACTGTATTAAAGTTCTTCAGTCAAGAATAGTGAGTGACTTTTCTCTTTGTGTTTTGTTGTTTTATTAACGTTAAAGGAATAATTCACCCAAAAATAAAAATTCTGTAATCTGTCTGTCAATTCTGTCATAGTGTTTTATTTTTATACCACCATTTACTCACTCAAAAGTTGTTTTAAACCTGAATGAGTTTCTTTCTTCTGCTGAACATAAATGCTATTTTGAGGAACGTGGAAAACCAAGCTGTTGCTGGTCCACAGTGACTTACATAGGATTTTTTTCCTTCTATCAAATTCAATGTGGACCAGCAACTGTTTGGTTACAAACATTCTTCAGAATATCATCTTTTGTGTTCAGCACAAGAAAGAAATACATACAGGTTTGGGACAACATGACAATGAGTAAATAATGGCAGAAATTAAATTTAGGGTGATCTATCCCTTTAAATGACAGTCGGCTGCATGTTTAATACTGCCCCTTTAAGAGCTGAACGCATCTAATATACAGGCACATATCCGTTTTTCTCTCAACTGTTTACTTTCATTTTAGACATAACAGAGTCTATATGTAAACCCTGTGTGTTTTGACAGTATTAGCGCAAAAGATAACTTAGTTCAGTAATCAGGCGCTGTTTGACAGGATTTAGCACATGCGCTTCTGGTGTATGCGCGAATGAAACATTTAAAAGCTCCTGCAAATAATGCACTTTTGTGATTGCGAATAAGTGCAGTGTCCTGTGAGAGTAACTCTACGGAGGCGCCAGAACTGCAACTAACATTAATAGAATATACGCTGTAGCACGATACTACGATATTTCTTCAAAAGCAGATCGTGGAGACATTTTTATCATCCACGATCAAAAATTGTCATATCGCACACCCCTAATACAGGGTAAGTAATTTCTGACCGAATTTTCATTTTTGTGTAAACTATCTCTTTAAATGTGCATGGTTACTTCTGTTACATTTACTGTATGTTAATGTAACAATGATTTACCGCTCATTACTAAAACACCAATAATTTAATCATGCTGTTAGTACATGCATGCAGTCTTCAGCAATTCTGAAAATATCCATTTTTCATATTGAACAATGTAAAGTTGTGATGCCTAAATTCACTTGTAGCACTTAAGGCAATCAAATTTCTATCGATTTTCTTGGTGTTTTAATTTTTGCAGACAAATTTGTATCAAATTTAAATATATGCAATTTACTGGTTATCACCCATTACATTAAATAATTATCTTATTGGTATCGGCCAAAATTGGTGCATCCTTAATGTTTAACCCTAATTATGAGCAACAGTAATAGTGGTGTTTTTTCTCCAGCTAGTTTTTTGCTCTGTGCTGCTGTCAACTCTGGCTTGCTCACTGGGGGATTCAATTCAATTCAATTCAATTCAATTCAATTCAAGTTTATTTGTATAGCGCTTTTCACGATACAAATCGTTGCAAAGCAGCTTTACAGGAAATTAAGTTTCTAAAATATTTATATATTGTACAAGCTTAATAAATTTAACATATGGCAAAAGCGTTATGTGACTTTCTAGCAGCTCCATGTTTAAACTCCTTAGAAGTGGACAATATGACCAAAATCTATCACAAAAAAATGTCATTTTCAACCACAGTATGACATCACAATACAGTTATTCTATCTGAAATCAGATTTGTTACAAACAGAAATTAAAGCCATACCCTGTTTCTCAACACCGTCAGCCGGCTTTGACAACTGGCTATTTTTCATTTAAGACAACCGATCTTATCTTAATTGACGGTTTTTGAGAATGGTTAACTCTTGCTTAGAACGAAACTGACCATTATCTAAACCCCTTAATTACCAATAATAAGAATGATCAGGCATGTGCCCGAGCATCAGACTTTTCACTTGTGACAACTGATCAAATTTTCTTTAATAATGCTTGAGAATCGCTTACTTTCTGTTACTCTCTAATATATACTTGCTATACAACTCTATAAATACATTACAGTGAGACATATATCAGGAGGATCACCTACAGCATTGTTACATTTCAACATTGCTAGGTTCCAACAACTTGTAAAGAATTATAGACATAACAATAGGACTTTCTGTTTTGAACGTGCATTGTATAAAGCACTATACAAATAAATTTGACTTGACTCAATGTTTAGCGACTGCAAAAAAAGGGAGAAAAGACATAAAAATGAAACAGAAAAATTTGCAATCACTGACCGTGTTGAATTCCTCCCATGAGTTGCTCCAAGTCCAATAGTGCACCTTGTATTGCCCGATCCGCACTGCCATCATCTGGTTGCCACGATAATAGAAGATGGGTCTGTTGGGTATGAAATGATCAAAGTAATGATCACTCAAATCACCTTTAGAGGTGGACTGAGACAGTAATGGCCACATCATATTTGTAGAGTAAGGGAATCTAACTACACACACAACAGAGGACATTCTGTCAAGAGATTTTTTCAGGAATCAGTCTCAACTGACCACCCACTCACAAAATAATCAAATGTGAATCAAAGTCACACTTGCTTTGAGGTGGTTACCTGTCTAGTAGTGAGCTGTTGAAGAGGACAGGACTTAAGTCGAGACCATCAATGACACGGTCATCAGGGGGAAGAACGCCAGCCACAGAAAGACTTGTGCTGAAGAGATCCATCACACTGCCCAACTGATAACTCACCTGAGAAACAAAGCACTAGTATCACAAACAGAACAGATAGTTTTGGAGGAATAATAAATTGTTACTGAATGATAACAAATGATTTGGTCAAGTTGGTAAATCTTCCATTTCTATATAATACATGTCCCTTAACTATTTTAAGGCTTTATTTTAGTTTGAATTGAATGGAAAACTATGTGAGTTACAGTATTTTAGAATTTTTTAATAAGCCCTGAGATCTGGGTGCAGGGAGAAAGAGCAGACATTGTTCATTTACATCCACTTCTGGAATTGTAACAATAAAAACCTTTGGTAACACTTTATTTTAAGGTGCCCATAATACAGAGTAATTACCTAGTTAAGTACTTAGTAGTAACTGTTGTACATACATAAAACAATATGTACTTACCATGTATCTAAGTTATGGAACAGCCTGTACTTACAGTTTGTAATTATGTACATGTAATAGGCAGATACTGTTACACATATGTAACAGACCGAGTCTGTTACACAGCTACTTATGTAACCAAAAGATTGTTACATGTGTTGCAGACTTTATACAACGTAATTATAAATGTAAGTATACAGACTAAGCTACTTAAAATAAAGTGTAACAAGATTGTACTTAAGTGTACTTCATGTGTATCTATACTGTACACCTTATCCAGCTGCACCTTAGTTTGATTTAACCCACCAGTACACTGCTTAAATACATGTAACACCTTTCTAATTACATTACAATTACAGAATATTACACAGGCATAAGCTACTTAAAATAAAGTGTATCAAGATTGTACTTAAGTGTACAAGTAGTTGTGTAACAGACTCGGTCTGTTACATACGTGTAACAGTAGCTGCCTATTACATCTACATAATTACAAACTGTAATTACAGGCTGTTCTATAAATTAGTTACATGGTAAGTACATTTTGTTCCATGTAAGTACAACGGCTACTACTAAGTACTTAATTAGGTAATTACCCTGTCTTATGACACCTTAAAATAAAGTGTTACCAAACCTTTTTTTATTTATTTTTTTAAATTTTTTTAATGAAACAGTTCACTGAAACTTCAGAAAAAAAAAAATCTAAAAATAAAGTCTGTATGTGTGTGTGTTTTTTATTTATTTATTTTATAATTATTATTATTATTATTTACTTATTTATTTATTTTTTTTGCTTTTATGGCTCATATACTATGAGAATATGGAGATAATTTATTAAAAGAAAAAAAAAAAAACACCTCAATTTTTTTCAGAGGTCCAAACTTAGCAAAAATATTTTGGTGCAGTTGCTGATATTTATATGGCCAAAAATATGATTAATTTCTGATAAATTAATCTGATAACGTATCTCAATGAGATCGTAATAAAAGTGTACAATAGCAGACTACTTTAAATAAAAGTCATATAAAGATCAGTTGTTATTCTATGTCTCTATATATGTCTTTGTAAGACGAAATTTAAAAGCTTTGTTTTATGAACAAAGCTCTGTACTTTTTATTGTGGGAGCAAAACATATAATGCAATGCATACTATCATAACTGAGAGATGTATGAATAAACATTCCACCATTTAATACACCATTTTAATATATGACTGAAAAAAAAGGATGGATCTTTAAGTAAACTAGTTGTTTTTGTCCAATAAGTGTTCATCCTGAAATATTACTAACAATATAAGTTATTGCTATGTTTACTTTATTAAAATAATTAGAAATTTCAAAGACACATATACCACGACCTGAAGGGGGATGTTTTTAGAAAGATACTAAAAGTCTTTTTACTTGCATAAAGTATAAACTATCAGTCTAAATAAGGCATACAACAGGTTAAGCAAAGTTTTGATCATGTTTATAATTTAGAGGTCTTAGAAATTTATGTATCAAGTATGATACAGTAGGCTTTATACAGTCAATTAGATAGGCAAGCACAATTATCTATCATAAATGATAATCAGTAATCCTAATATTGGCTGATATGTGGGTCTATCACTAGTCTAGATTCTCAAGATTGTTTAAGCTGTGATACATCAAGCCATGCTGCAACACGCACATATACACAAACACACATGCATGCAAAAGCATCTTCTTCATGCATGAACCTTGTCAAGACGGCACAGAACGTAAGCACTGGCAGGGAGGCCAGTTTAGAAGAGCAGAACCACGATGACGCGTTTCTTCAGTTCCTGCTCTAATCTGCGCTCGCAGGTTTATTATAAACCACACTAACATCTCTGTAAATGAAGAGAAAGGCAGAGAGAAAGGAGAGTTGGGACAGAGGCCGGAACTGCTGCTTTATCTGTCCTCCCCAGTACTGCTGCAAAAAAAGCTTTATTTTATTTATAAACTTTGAACTGTTTTCCGATAAAATGCCATTTTTTCGCTGTCATCCTTGATCTTCCATTCTATTCTCTCCTGAGCGGCCCTTTGAGGGAGACGGCACGCTCACAATCAGATAGCGCTATCAGCACGGAGCAGCTGGCTCTGCCGCACACACACACACACACACACACACACACACACGTCGCCTACTTCAGCCTCTCAGAATTCCCTTCACCACTGCCAGACAGCCAGTACATTCCATTATCTTCACTCTCAGGCTTCACACACACAGACGCACGTACATACATACTTATACACACAGGAAAAGGAGAAATCAAAGGGAACAATTAATAAAGGTAACTAGCCGTTACCACCAGCTGCTCTTATCCAGCAACACACACAAAAAACATGGGACAAGTAAAAAGGGAAATGAATATTTATTTATCTCCAATTCATTTCCTCCTCCTCCTCTTCTTCTAGCTGTCTGCGTCTCTGTGTCTTTGGCTGATGCTAGTTATCTGAGCAGACAGACCTGCAAACCCTGCCTAATGCACTCAGTCTATGTGTCTCTGAGCTGATAAACACAACAGGAGAGATTGGGATGGCCACGTTAGCTGTGAAGCCCCCAACATCTTTATTTTTATATTCACGTCACTCCATAGGTGAAGTGAACCGTAGGTGCGCCGAACACCAGACGTGTTCACAATCTCTGATGCAGAGTCAAGGTCAAGTCTCAAATCACTTTTGTTAATAATATCTTCTTAACAATATGCTACAGGTTAGGCAATTCATTTATATATTTTGAAAAATGTTATTTTGTGGGATTTTCTTGACTAATTAGATTCATGTACAAGAAAGTATATGAAGTTTTACTTGGTACTTGGGTGATGTTGGTACTTAAGACGGACTTACTATTTAAGAGGGAGTTCTAAATGTTAGAGCATGTTTAGTACAAAAATATATTGTATATGCTTGTTAGGGTTACCCTGCATTTTTTATTTTATTCTTTGAGGTACTTACCTTTATAACTAAACTTGTTTGTATTACTCAAATTTCTTATAAAAAAAAAATCTTTAATTAATTTTTTAGAGAAATTTTTGAGAGAAAGTTTTGAGGTCTGATTTTTTATTTTTCTTTCTACTTTCTTTTCCTTTTATTATTATTATTATTATTATTATTATTATTATTATTTCAGTATTTAGTTTCTTGCTAACATTTATTTCTTGAATTCTTTCTTATGCGTTTGTAGAATTGTGCACATTTATTTGTAGATTTATTTCTCACAGAAACACTGCAAAGAAATCTTCTAAAAATTTCATTAATTTCTAGATATATAAAATAATTCATTAATTTCTGAGAAACACTGAATATTAATTTGTAAATTTTATTTATTTCTGAGTGAATTTTTGTTTCGATTTATTTGTAAATCTGCAATAAATATAACCCCACATAATTTCGTAAAACAAAAAGGGGCATCAGTGCTTCCCAAGAGAGAAATGGACGAGAAGATACACATATCACAAAGAGCCACACTCGAGCAGAGCAGGACGGGCAAAATCCAGCCTGTCGCTGCAAGACAAACATTAACAGTGTGAAACACCTGCTTATCCCATTCTGCACTGCTCTGGCACTGCCCAGACACCTGGCACACCACACGCCTCCATCCCAGCCGCATACCCCAGCACTCCTCTCTGCTCTCCACTCCCTTTCTGTTCTTTATCCGGCACGCCTGGCGTATTCAGATACAGAAGCCCTCATTACAGCTCAATCCAACCTCAGCAAACACACAAACAGATTAGCCGCTTAAGACGCTCCCAATCCCCCTCTCCCTCGTCACTCCACCGTGCTATCAGGGCCCCGCACACCCCTCAGATATGAGCCGGGGGCAGGCTTAGCGCGGCTCCCGCGCTCCCTCCTCCTAAAATCCCCCCACGCCACAGCCCCATGTCACAGCTGCCCCTAATACAATTAAAAGTCATTTGCGGAGCACACAGCTTCAACGGATCAAGAAAAGGAGGCTTCCTCTGCCACAAAAAAAAAGAGGGGGGAAAGGAGACCAGGGCTGGGAATCATAAGGAATTTAAAGAATAAATAGAACATATTTGGTAAAGAATTTAATCATTGTCCTGATGGAACTGATTTTTGTAAGACCCAGTTCCATTTTAAAAATATTGGTAACAAAAAATTGGTAGCAAAGATCTGATCAACCTTGTTAAATTTATTATACAGTTCTCTGAAATGCTTGATTCTGATTGGTCAGTCAAGACATTCCGTGGTCTGTTATTCCTCCTAATGACCTTCGTCAATAGTAATGCTGATTAACAGACCAACTGACTCAACTAGTACCATCTTGCTTTTATGGACTATATTGAAAATGAAATTGGAGGACTTTAGTCATACTATAATATTGTTATAGTGTTTGTCTTGTTGCCAGAATGATTGTTGTTGTTATATTTGGTGTATATAAGTGGTATGTCTGTACCCTAAAATGTTCGTCTTGTTTGAAATTGTTTGTTGGCTCAAAGCCACTTGTTATGTACTCCGGCAGACTTCATGGAAGCTCTGAGTTGTTATTGCAGAATAACAACTGAATGGATGTACATTATCCCTTAATTAAAGTTAAATTTGTTTTATCCCCAAAAATGCAAGGTGAATGCTTTTTTTTTTAGTTTCATTAACCACCAATCAAAAATTTGACTGAACAGAAACACTGTGTGATGTAACACAATCACAGCCACTTGATGTTTAAGGGCCTTACACACTACAGAAGGGACTGATGGACTGTTTGAATGGATAGAAATGTGTAAGGTGCGTTTTGAGGGTGTGGAAAGATGGAATACAGTAAACTGGAAAGCACAATTGGGACTTCTACATTTAAGTGAAACAGCTTGGGATCATTCTCACTGTGCCAGCAGGGATCCGTCCAGGCCACCAGGCAATGGCTGGTTCCCTCATCCCACCTTCAAACGTAGTCTCCTTCCCACAGAGGAACGGACCGTTGCTGCCGCCTGAGGATGAAAAGCAACAGAAGAGAATCTCAAACTCAAAGCCTCGGCTGTGGAGTACAGTGATGGCAATTTATCTCTAACAAATAGTCTTTACAAAAGAGCCCCGTGACACAAAGAAACTGAATAGGTGTATTGAGAGCGTAAATGAAAGATAAATTGAGAGAGCAGAAGATAGAACAAAATGTAATGGTCTTGAGATACGTTTTAAAACTAAATGTTTAAAACTAGCCCCAGTATTCCAAACTTAACAGTTTAAAACTTGACACAACTTTTCTTGAAATGATACAAAGCAGTGTTAAAATACAAGATTGGCGCATGTGTCCATAGACCAACAATGAAAATAAAACTAAGAAAACTAGCACAAAGACCTGAGCTGAGGCCTAGCAGTTAGTGCACAAGCTTCAGATATATTCAAAAGCTGCACTCATGTGGGAGATTCAAATTTGATTCAGGCTTGCACTTAGTGGTGGTTCACTAATTGTCACAGAACACAAACGAGCCTGAGCTTCCTCTAAATATTTATTAGGAATAAATTAAAAAACAGTACTGGAGAGTAACAAACTAAAACTAATCACACATTTAAAGCTACACTCTGTAACTTTTGGGTGTCTAGCTGTAAAAAAAAAAAATAACCTGGTTTGCTTCGGCTCTGCTCATCTACGTTGATAAATGTGATTTAAGGCACCAGTGTATACAAGAATACATCTTATCAGATGTACAGTAGTCGTAACATGACACATAATAATTATTATAGGTTTATCAAAGTGTATGTGTGTAAAGACATGGTTTGGAGGATTTTTTTCAATCTCTGATTAATAACATTTAGCTTTTTTAATCAAAAAATTTACACGGCATAGCTTTAACTTAATTGAATTTATTGGTAGCGTGAAAGTAGCTCAGTGAAGCTCAGAGCAACACTTTAACCCTAAAAGCTAAATAATAATAATATATGAATAATAACAACATTTATATATTTGTGTTATATTGTTACATATATGACTGTTACAAACTTGCGATTTATGCAACAGGCAGAGAGATAAAAATATATATGAAGATCTATATTAATAAACAGTTGGAAAAAAAAAAAACTTCAAATTTAGCTCAAATTAATTAAATTAAAAAGCTGAACAAAATTTTTTACTTCAGCCTCCTCAGAAAAAAAAACAAACAAACAAAAAAAAAAAAAAAATCAAACCTACATAATCAGTAGAGGAATTGCAAGAAATTAATAATTTCTTGCATTTGCCCTACTGAATTTAAAAAAAAAAAAAGTGTCATAAATGCCCCCCAAAATTGCGTAAGCCCCCTTTGGTGTGTTAATGTTTAAGGTGGAGAAGTGTAAATGGATTCCCACTTTGATGCGGTCCAGACATCACTGCTGCCCCATTATCCGAGGTGAAGAACACCAATGTGTTGTTGTGGATTCCCAGACTGACCAGGTGACCCAGAATCTGACCGATGCTGTCATCCAGCTCCATCACCGCATCACCATATCTACAAGACAAATCACACAGTGTCTTCCCACCTTAATCACAGCAATCAAAGCACTAAAAATTACCCCAGATAACCTGTTCAGTTGCAATAACCCAGACAGCATAACAAATTCTGTCAAATTAGCCCACGTTTGAAACCTGTCCTGTGACAGATGGATGTGATATATGGAGGAAGATAGATGTCTCAGATAGATGTTGCGCTGGTTATAAAACTTTAAGATGTGGCGTGTCAGGCTGAATCCCTCCACTGCCAGCACCTGGCTAATACCCCTCAGCCTTGATCCATTCCTCTGTCAACACAAACCTCATTTAGCATTCTGAAGAAACGTATGCTTACTGAAGCCCCAGTATTCCAAAGCACTGGGCGGAATACTAAACAGTTGCAGACAAGACTACCAATGAAGCCTTCAGCCCTTATTCTCGCCTCAGAGCAGGAAAAATGACATCTCATTAACCAATCATTTATATCATACAAAATTGGAGCACACAATGCAGAATTTTTGACTGAAACTATAATTATGTTATGTCCGTTAAGTAACATAATGGCCAGTTTTACAAAATCGACTGTACGTTTTGTCTGTTTTTTTAAGGCAAGACACTACAGGCAAAAACATGGTTATTTTAATGCACTGGTCATTTTTTAGATTTTGGGCTTTTCATTACGTATACTTATCAGATTAATGGAAAATAAACATGCTAAATACACTTTCCACTTTATCTACTCCATCTGTAGATTTCAATTACTATATATACATTTAAAGGAGGTTTCCTAATTTTTTTTTCTCCACTTCAGTACACCAAATTTTTACAGTTTAATTTCTATCTATATTCTAATGGTTATTACAGAGGAGTTCGTTAATTTACCTGATTTCATACAACATTTTATTTTTAAAAACATGGTAAAAATTTCTGTCAACCATGCCCCCTCCCCACCCGAGAATCACGTGCACTCAGAATTGAATCGAACAAATAAATTAATGACAATAAATAGCACAAACAAAAACAATAACACGATACAAATTAAATTAACAGTACTTTAATTTTTTTCAGTAAAGTCTAACTATAATATATTACTACAGAAACTGAATAATCTGTTCAACTGTAAAATAACACTGGATAGTCTTCACTGTATAAAAAGACAATAATGACAGACAGCAGCAGGTTTATTTAGGCTGCTGTCTCTTTAAGACCTCGTGCACAGATCTAATATACACAGGGCTCTATGCTTACTTTTCTTTTTAGGAGCGCTTTTCCTCCTAATTAAAAAAATTTAGGAGCACCTTCTGATCAATAATCACATTCTGATAAAAAAAATTAGCCTTCCTAATACCAGGTGATATTTGACTCCTTAAAGTGATTGCAGGGACATTTTCTTTTTCCCTTTGTAATGGCATTTTCCTAATTTTGTTAAAAGTATATGTCATCTATGTCAAATTCAAAAATGTATATTTATAAGCTTTTTAAAATTTTTAAGTAAAACAATATAACAAGAAGTAGAATAAGACAAATAAGTTAGCAATCATATGAAATTAGTATTAATAAACAATTTATTTGTACCACAGAGGTGGCACAGAAGAACACAAAAGCGGCTTGTAGGTGTATTTTCAGACGTTTAATGAGGCTCAGTGGTGGCACGAGTGCAATTAAATTCATAAATTCATGTTGAGATCGATGTTTTAAGTATAACATTTTGAATATACAAATATTAAATGATTTAAATAACTGAAATTATATGTTAAAAATTAAATTAAAACCGCCAGCAGGTGGCGGCAAGTCACTGATTTTATCATTCATTCAATTGATTCGTTTGAACGGCTGATTCATTCAGGAATGAATCAAGTGATTGCCTTTATGAATGGGTAATCATGAATCACTGACTCACTAGATTTGTTTAAACATGCACTTTCATTCATGAATGAAACACCGCTGTGTTTGGTTAGAGATGTGCAGCGGCAGAGCTGTTACTTTATTAGGAACTATTTTCCTTGATGAAATGAAGCAAAATCAAGCAGTAGTGTTAGTCAGACAACGTAAATCACTTAATATTAAATTCTTGTTTATTGAACTGTTATATTAAATCAATATCACATTTGCAAACTCCCATATTAAAAGCTCTCACTCTCCTTAGTTAATCGCGATCTGTGGGCGCACAGTAAATGGTGTATAAGAGAGCGCGCGAGTGAATTCTCTTTCACTTTAAATAAGCAAAACTCAAAAGCACATGCAAATGATACATTCCGTCATCGGTCATCGCGTTATGAGCGCGAAACCTGCGAGAATGAGTAGAATTATTATTATTAGCCGCAATTCCGCGCCGAAATTCAAGTCCTGTTCTGTGCTCTCTGCTAATAATTATTTCCCCGACTGTGAATGATGCGAGCGCGTCAATGAGAAGCTGCAGCCGTGGCGGGGATTATTTTTGGTGTGGCGGCCTGCCACGGAAGAGTGAATGTAGAGGAAACACTGGATAATATAAAAAAAATTGACTTTAATAAGTAAATATAAAATGAAACAAGAAATTTTTACCTGGCTTTATCCAACATTCAGATTTCTGTTCTGTAAATGTATGCAAATTAGTGCATATTTAATACCAATCAAAATCATTCAACTTGGGAAGTATGGTGATATCTATTAGTTACATTTTTACCCTATTCACCTGGGGTGTTTTGTCTTAAAGCATTCTAGCGTCTAGATTTTTACATGTGAAATTACACAATAAAACACTTTTATGTACATTATACAACAGTTAGTCCCAAATTTGTGCCAAGCGGTGTTCCAAAAATGCTGAAATTCAGCATTGTTTTTGTATCATTCTGCTTGAATATGTTTGTGTGTTTCCGACAGAGTAATTAATCTGTGCATTAGTGGTGTGATTTTTAATATTGTCAATATTTGGAGCAACAGCACTTATATGATATTAAGTAGAAAATATGGATAACTGTTGTTCAGTAATTTTGAAAACTGGTGTAGAAAGAATAACCCTCCTTGAATTAGAAAAACATGGCAAAATGTTATCTGATTCCATTATACAGGCCTAATCAGAAAGAGTCCAATATTTAAAATACATAACATTATTAAATATTAATGATAATATTGGCCAAAATCAACATAGAACCTGACATTTACTACATGTAGCTAAGTGCTAGATGCTAAGAAAAATTATAGTGATTTTAATGTTTTAAAAAAAAGTGAAAATAATGTAAAAATGCTATGCTAAAAACCTGTTATTTGATTAATGGTAATTTCTCTTAATATATATGGTGAAAAAATCTAATACATCAAATTGGACATTTCATGTAAATTTAAAGTAAAATACAATTTAATGTTAAATTTTTTTGGAAGTTGAAAAGAACAAATCATCTGCAAACTGACATTCTCTGATTTTCATGTGTGACAATTCACATTTTAAATAATTATGTTTTTCTTAGTTAGTGGTTATCATTTATGTACATTAGGGTTTTATGTTACATGTTATATTTTTAAATTCACGTGTATTGCATTATTTTGGTTCTGGCAACCGCATAATGGATTTTTCTATATAGTGCAGAGCACTCTAGGTGGTTGTTCTAAGTAGATTACTGGCAAACTGTATTTCTATAAGGTTGATGATGCTTTTTGGGTGGTTGTTAGGTGGCTGGCTTAGTGAATAGATGGCTTACTAAAAATGTTACAGCTTTTCTAAAAACAAGAATTATTTGAGCCTTCATTCATATGCTTAGCACAAACATGCTGGATGAGTTACAATGGATGAGATACTTAGCAATGTTCACATACCGCCCCCTCTGGCTCTTTCCCAGGAAGCGTTCTGAGGCGTAGACAGGCGCATGGGTCGCATCTGGAGCCCAGTACAGAAAGAAGGGCCGCTGGGCCATGGCTTGCTGAGAGATAAAGCCCAAGCCTTCCTGGAGACAGATAGGATCAAAAACAACATCAGGCACATCTATCCACATCAACAGCGCTGATCCCCACAAATAAACATTAATCAAGCCAATGAACAGGAAAACTCACCTTCAAATAGATTTGGGTGAGGTTGGATTCCCCTGTTTTCACATTAATCTCAAACTCTTCATAATACCTGCAAAATACACAGATCATCTAAACTTTCTGCTTCCTGCAGATCTAATGAGACCATCCCTACAAACTAATTTCAACACCATGAGTTCCTGTTCCAAATGACAAGCTGCCTAAACCAAGTGCTGCACCAGGGTGTGATCACGAAGTGAATTTGAGGAGGTAAATTGCGAGATTGTGTCTCAGAAGACACACGTGTTGTGAGAAGGTGCTGAAGCATGGAACGGTAGAGCCAACTCTCTTATGCTCCGGCTGTTCCAGGTGTCCTAACATACTGCTAACGCAACCTGCCATCTCTTGGGTGTGAGTGTGTGCGTGTTTATCTGGCCAGGCTCAAACACGCCATGCTGATTAAACCCACTGCTAAGCGCAAAACCAGCCCTATCGCCAAAGCCAATGATCCAGAATGCACATATGGCTGTTTTGGAATGAACGAATGGACAGAAAATGAGACAGTACACTGCAGCTAGTATAAAAAGAGGAAAAGCGAAAATTCACTTCACCAAAACAGACATGTTCGTGTGAAGCAGAACAACATTTTCTGAAGAAAATTTGAGTGGAGCCTGCCCATTCAAATCTGATGGCCATGATTTCACCGTGTTGCTATATGGCTTCTAAGGTGTTTTTAGCAAGCACCACTTATAACATGCATTATATTTGCACCTCACCTTCCCATCATTTCAGAGTTGTTGTAGACAGGTATATTGGGGCGAACGCTGTTATTGTAGGGGCCAAAATGGCAGTTGGGGGAACCAAACCATTCGTCAAAGCCATGCTTAAGAGGTAAGTATTGAGTTCTGTGCCCAAGGTGCCTGAGGTAGGAGATAAAAACGAAATGTTTCAAAAGGACATACGGCCTATGCAATATGCAGTGTATACATTTTTTTTAATTATTAAAAAAAAAACATTAAAATTATTAAAATATGATAAAATAACATTAATGCCTACAAGCATAAAAATAAAAATGTTTCAATAAACTAGAAAATGCAATTATATGTATTTTTCTCAACACATTTTAAATCAGCTACATTACTGCATTGCTGTGGGTTATAAAATATTTTACCATTAATTTATTACAGTTAACAATGTTTACACAAAATACAAATATAACAAATTCTCTAATATAGCTATTGTGTGCATCATAAATTATTTTAGACATTACATTTGACATTCAAAAGTATATTTGCTAAAATGGGTAGTACACAAGCAATGCACATTGCATGTAATTGTATCTCATAATACATTGTGCTCAACTTGACCTTCCATTTTCAGTGTAACCAATGAACCGGAAGCAATATCAACCGAAGCAATATTTTTTCTTGAGCCATTATTTGATCAGACTGCAAAAAGCTAAGACATTTTACACAAAACTGGAATAAAAATATAAAATAATAACAAAAAATATTGTTCTGTGAGCCTAGAAGCTTTTTTGTGGAATTAAAAATGCATTCTACTGTTGTTTCACTTTGCATTCTGCTTCATATTCTATTATAGCCCATATCATTATTCTGAGAAAGACATCTCTTGAGAGAGGCAGCAGGGAATCTCACCACTTGCCGATGATCTTGCTGACATAGTCTTTCTTTTTCAGCAGTTCTGGAAGCAGGATCTCATCCTGAGATATTCCCCCTACTATCTCCTGAGGTGTGTATGCTGCAGGAGAGAGAATCCATTATAGAAGTGCACCGTAAAGTTGTAAGAGTAGATAAACTGATAATAGGGAAGGAGGGCTGAGGAAAGAAGGAAATGGTTTATGATCATACCGTTCCTAGCATGAGCATTGGTTGTGTAGAATCCATTTCGCACAGGAAGTCTTCCAGTAAGCAAAGCGGCTCTGGCTGTAGAATACAGATAAATTATGTAGTAAACAAAGATACAAAAAATATACCCGCACCCATGAGACAAAAATGGTGTAACTCTTACACCGATTGTTTTACAAGAGAAAACGCCACCAACTAAAAAGTTATTAGATCCATGGGTTGGAAAACAAATTATGTGAACACCCATTATTATAGAGGTTAATATCATTTGTGTGAGTTACAGTGAAAAAACAAACATTGGTGTATTAAAAGTTGTGTTTAACAGTGTTTAGTAAAAGCCATGGGTGAAACATACAGAAATAGTGTGAAACGTTGCGCGTTCGTTCATATTCTGCAATATATATATATATATTAGGGCTGTCAATCGATTAAAATATTTAATCGTGATTAATCGCATGACTGTCGTGAGTTAACTCGCGATTAATCACAATTTAATCACACTTTTTTATCTGTTCTAAATGTATCTTAAATTAATACTTTTCAAGTTTTTAATACTCTAATTGACATGGGCATGGACAAATATGGATGCTTTATGTGCTTTATATGTTTATTATTAGTGAAACCATAGTTAATCTAGAGCATGAAGACTGGACATGTTTCAAAGATCATAGATGTTTTTCGAAGAACTTGTTCATGTCTATTACACACATGAAAAAAGAACATAGAAATACCAGGTTCCCATTACTTCTCTTTATTTGCACTGAGCAATTGACTTAGACAGGCCTGTTTACATTTTCACACTACAGGGCAGCTCACTTCTTCTGAACATGCTAAATGTACATTTATTATTTATTATTACATTTGTTTGCCTCTCTGTGCCCACATACTGTATTTAGATGCAGCTAAATTCTCAATAAAACTGTTTTCACTGATATATTTTTTCATGGATATATTTCTGTTGTCAGATAACGGAATGAATATGAAATAGTGACTAAAACGCGACCCATTAAGACTGCATAACCAGCTCTACCTTCCAAGATGTTAATCTGCACAAAAATTCTGATTTATAATCGAGCCGTCGTCTCATAAAATCAAATAGCCTAAACATAAGATAAAGACAATAGCTGTTCTGTGATTTCGGCTATACTTGCATGAAAAATTAGAGTTACATGCTGAACAGAGCAGACGCAGAGAGAGAGAGAGAGAGAGAGAAAGAGAGAGAGAGAGACAGAAGGTGCGTTTCCATTATAGATTTGCGCAAAACTTTGGCGATATTTTATAAATGTCGATAAAAAAGTATTTCGAAATGACGGCGTTTCCATTAACCATTAATGTTACGATACTAAAACGTAACCTTTTGCCTCTCCCGATAAGTCATGGCAATGGATTTTGGTGAGATTTGACGGATTTTGGATGTATTTATTCAAAGGAGGCGTAAGCGTATATCTTTACAGAAGCACCACGGAGAGCCAATTCAGAAACGCGTGGCGTGGCTGGAATAAACACAGAGTAGCCGCAATCAGCTTCAGTGGCCGTATCAGAGCCACACTGCACCTCAGACGCGTGCAGTGTAAATTGTCTAAGCATTAATGGCAGGGAAAGCCCCTTATATTCGAGTGCGACCACGTATGAAGTGTTTCTTGGAGGCTATAGTACACAGAAGAATGATTATATGACTTTTTACGTACGCCATGTGACCTGTAAATGCAAAAAAAAAAAACCCTTTCCATTGCAGTTTTGCGAAATATTCCTTTTTCGAATTGCCTGAAAAACCACATCATGCGAGCGTAAAAACTTTTTTTGCGATATATGGGAGTTTTTGCGAAATTGACGCGTTTCCATTAGGCGTGTTTTCAATTCGCAATTTTAATTTGCGCAATTTGAAGGGTAATGGAAACGCGCCTAGAGAGAGGTGTGTGCACAGCGGGAAAGAGAGACCTCGCGCTTGTGCGATGTACAGTACCGGCTAGTCTCGGAAACTAAATAAGGTTTGAGAAAAAACTAAAGATTGGTAGCTAGGCCCTTTTTGAAAAAAATAAAAAAAATAAAAAAAAAAATAAAAAAAGTTGCTAAAGGGGTCTGAAAAGTCGCTAAGTTGGCAACAGCATCTCCATCCACTTCTCCAACCACAGGTTAGGCCACGGCTCAAACAGAAAATGCGCGCTGCGTTAATAAAATTAGCGCCGTTAAAACGAATTTGAACTTTGACAGCCCTAATATATATATATATATATATATAAAACTGTAGTCTATATAGTTTGCATCATCAAATTTTTTATATCACTGTATTAATTCACTGAGGCACGCATCGTTGGGGAATCCTGGAGTGTGACATATTAGGGGAACCCCAGTATTACAGCACAGCTTCACACAAGCCAAGATACAAAGTTAAGGAAACTAAGCAACCGAAAGCAATGTCTTCCTCAGATGTAATGTTAGTTCTGTACATCAACGTCGGGTAAAACAGCATTATAATCTCCTTTGTGGTAGAGAAAGCTGCTTACATGTAAAGGACACGGAGAAATGAGTAACAGCAAAGATGTTCAATTACCAAATGTACACACAATCAGCTTTTCCACATATTTATACTGTCCCTGATAATCATAACTTCTACTTAACCGCTTGCTCAATTTCTGGAAATCAGTTTTTGTGAATGAATGACTTGCGCTACCGGTTGTTTTGGCCTTCATCAACAGCTGCTTGCGCCATGCACCTGCTGGTGAGCGACTAACAGCAGATGGAGATCATGCATCGGTACTCTACTACTATTCCTGCGGGTCCCGGATGTAAAATGTTGAATTTTCTGTCTAATTTTAACCACTGAATTTGTGGAAGCGAATGTGTAAAGTGAAATAAAATGGACTGAAAATTGCCTGTCGAATTTTATACATTGTATTTCTAAACATATTAAATAATTCTGGAAGTGAATATGAATTATTTAATTTTTAATTATAAAAATGTGTGTTAAATATTTTTTAATTGAAATATTCACAACTTAAATAAACAACTATGTTATATTTCAGCCCCTAAAAATGCAAGCCCTAAAAAAACAAGACATTTAATGCATGCACTGTTAATACAATGCATTATATTTTCAGTTAGTGCAATTCAACATGCTGTTTTGTTTCAAAGACATTTGTCATTATTTTTCTTCCATACAGAAGCCAATCCACCCCTCCAACATCTCTTAAGCAACTGGCAGATGTTCCAGTTGTCCAACTGAATGTTGAATTGTTTGAATGTTTTATTAATCTTAGAAGGTTGAAAGCTGAATTAAAGGCAAACGGTGGTAAAACCTTAATAATTATGTATTGCCTATTTATGGCTGACCCCTGTACAAAACTGCACTCTATTACTGCAAAGTATTGCTTTTTAGAAATAAGTTTTAAAATCTAATCAAATTTCAAGTTGCTCATCCACAACACTTATGCATTAGCTGAAATTTAAATCGTGGTATTTAAGACTTAATTTCAAAGAGAGAGAAAGGAAAGAGACATTGGACATGAGAGAGCTCACCCTGGATATGATTAGGAAGTACTCAACTATCTACTTTGTGATTAAAATTCTAATTAGTAAAGCTCTATAATAACGTCTCTCTACACCGGCAGGTACGAGTGCTCCAGGCGCCTTCATCTCACACATTCAAGATTAACAATTGATTAAGCCTTATTTGCTTAAAAATTAATTAGAATTGAAAAGAGGACTAACAGAAGATCTGCTCTGCATAGCAAGTCCATTCAAATTCTCAAATTATGCATAATTAGCATATTTCAGTACTATTGGTGTATTATCCATATTAGCATAATAAGATGTCCTCTCACTATGGTGCAGCCACACACGTCTTGTGTTTTCACATGGAATTAAAACAGTTGAAGCATTTCAAGAATTTTTTCTTTTTCAATTTCCTCAGCAGGATGACCAAAAAAGGAATGAGAGAATGACAAAAAAAAGTTGAAATTGCATTGTAAATCAATATATTCAATAGAAGTCACCTCAAATAAATAAATAAATAATGCATATGTATTATATATATATATATACATATGTGGGTGTAACAAGATGCGTATTCGTATTGAACCGTTCGGTACAAGGCTTTCGGTTCGGTACACATTACAAACCGAACGATTCGCTGGACTAATCCTATTACGTTTGGAAAATAAAAGCTTAAATTGTGTGAAATATCAGTGCCACTGCACTCAACAACGCAGCCCAAACGACGTAACAGGCATCGTGCTGTCTGCCCCGCCATAACCTCCCCTTGCTGGGGTGCGTCGAAAGACAATGATCTTGTATTGACGATAGCCAGAGATATTGTCAAAAACATCAATTATTGGCAATCTTAAGAGGATTTGGCATTTCCAATTAATGTATGCCTGTTATATTCTTATTTTTATTAGGCCTATTATTATTATTATTATTATTATTATTATTATGATGAAGTTACTTTTATTATTAAATTAAAAATACAATTAATTTGCCACGCAATAATTAACGCATAACTGACACGCTGCAAGAATAAGATTAGGCTATATTTACTCCTCAATTAAAATGTTTTTAAAATAGTTTTTTTTTTCAAAAAGGTCTATTAGGCTATAGGCTACCTACAATGAATTATAGTCCTATAATTAAAATATTAACACTCCAGTCATCAATAAAAATCATATATTAAATAGCTTAATACCATAAATAAAAAGCTTTTATTTCAAGCACCAACTTTCAAAAACAACCTGTTTAACACGAAATAAGTTTCTTCTTATTATTATTTTTTTTTCAGTATGTACGGGCCACAAGAGAAATATTAATGAAATAAATGAAAACAGCTATAGGCTGTACCGTTATCAGCATATGTTGAAGTAGATTCGTCTCTTTTTGTCTCTGAGAGAATATGTGGCGTCAGATGCCGAAAGCCTCGTCATTACTTCGTCATTCTGTTTTTACTTTCTGTCATTCTGTTTTTACTTTTAGATTAAGACATTCACCAGCATAAATCTTGTGCAAAGTATGCACATGTGCAAACCCTGGTGCAAACGCGTGTTTGTGTGATATTCATTGGCTCGCCTTCATGGTTTAAAACAGAAATATTTCCAACATTGTGACGTAACCAATTACCCCGCCCCCCGTATGGAAAACGTACCGAACCGTGACATCACTGTGTCGTATCGAACCGAACCGTGAATTTTATGAACCGTTACACCCCTAATATATATATATGAAGAGTTCAGATGCAAAAGCCACTAAGTACATCTGACATTCTTCTTTAAATTGGCATTTTTTTCTGGCTACTATGTATAGATTTCTATGTAAGTACTGGTAATTCTGAGTGGGCTGAGGCTGGGATTTAGCGCATTTGAAGTGAAAGTACTTGATGAACATATACTATGTGTAGAGAGCATTCACTCAGTATTATTTTCTCATTTTTGACCAAGATGGCTTTTAGAGGCTTTTGCATTGGAACTCTTCATATATATATATATAATGAATACTTTCTATCCTCATATATATATATATATATGTTTTTAAATTCAGTTTGTTTTGTAGAATACTGTATAATGAATGTTTCATATATTATTTGATTACTTTTTTCAGTGTTTATGAATGTGGTGGGCATTCAAATTCAAAACAGATGGTAACTTCTGGCACATTCAGCAATGTTTTATAAAATTGAGTCAAATGAAAAGATAAGTCAATTTGCTTCCAATGTCTAGACCAGACCTATTCAACAAGAATCAAAGCTGAAAAGCCCTGTCTAGACTCTGGTTATACATATTTAGAATAGCATTCTGCAACTCACACCATTTTTTACAGTAGGCAGTATGCAAATTTTCTGTGTGCATGAAATACCCAGATGAGTTACTTCATTGGCAAAAATGTGCAGTATGATGTATAAGCAGAGCACACCACTCTGAGTATTACAACACCTAAATGAAATAATTAACATGTCTTTCTTTACTTTATTGTTTGCTTGGACCGGCAAAATAAATAACTACATTTACTAGATCTGAATTAATAAGCAATGCATTGTAGCCTATAGTACTATTGTTTAAAAAAATTATCGTGGGCAGAATACAGTAATGTGCAGTAAGCAATATGCTAATATTCCGAACAAAGACAATGTGATAGAGAGATAAAGGCAAGCCCAGAAGCAGCACATACAGGGGGAGCACAGAGGGTTGGCAGTGTAGAAGTTTGGAAACAGCATCCCCTGAGCAGCCATCAGATCCAAGTTTGGAGTTTCCTTGGAGGGCTCCCCAAATATTCCCAAATCACCCCAGCCCATCTGCAGACAGAAAAAGAGAATATGTTATGAGCATGCTTCTAATTTATGGTGAAAAAAAAAATAAAAAAAAAAATCAATCCATGAGATTAAAAATTATTTTATGGAAGTAAACTTATAGCTCAACAGACTGACAGACAAGAGATAGAGAGAGATGTATTTTAGTTTATAGGTATACACAAAATAGCCCTTATTGGTATTGGCATTTGGCATATTGGCATCTGTGGCATTTATTAAATGATCTTGGGAGATACTGGAAGAAGTTTAAATCAGACTGCACCTTTTCCAATGTAAACAGTAGACCAGGGCCTCAGCAAACTTCCATGGGGCTTCAATAAATGTTAAATTTGTTCATTAAAATGTTAAAAAATAAACTAAATTTAAAATAGATTTAACTTATACATTTAAATGTAATCATTTAAAATAAATGTACAACATTAAACTGACATCATTTCTTTTATTTTTATTATTTTAATTATTACAACAGCAGTACCAGAGGTATATACAGTATGTGACCCTGGACCACAAAACAAGTCTCAAGTAGCACGGGTATATTTGTAGCAATAGCCAAAAATATATTGTATGGGTCAAAATTATAAATTTTTGTCAAAAATCATTAGGATATTAAGTAAAGATCATGTTCCATGAAGATATTTTGTCAATTTCCTACTGTAAATATATCAAAACTTAATTTTTGATTAGTAATATGCATTGCTAAGATCTTCATTTGGACAACATTAAAAGCGATTTTCTCAATATATTTAGTTTTTTTTTTTTTTTTTTTTTTTTTGCGCCCTCAGATTCCAGATTTTCAAATAGTTGTCCTATCAAACCATACATCAATGGAAAGGTTATTTATTCACCGACCCTTATGACTGGTTTGTTTGTTTTATTACATTAATAATACATTGTTACATTAACACATTTGAGAGTCAATTTTATCCAAAACGTATACAGTATATTACATTTGAAATATAAATTTTTTCATTTCCTGGGGATCAAACCGAAGACCCTGGTGTTTCTAGCACCATGCACTACTGTTTGAACTACAGTAATATTTGGTATGAATCAGCATGGATCATACAATTCATCCCTTTTAATGAATTTTAAATGTTTTGATGTCTGATTGCACTTAAAGCATGTGACACAGCTTAGTGTGAATTGTATTTATGGCTTAAAAACAAGTAAAACAGTATAAATTCATAATATAATCTCTTTGGGATATAGTTGTTAGCACTACGTGTTGCAACATACACTGTAATAAATACAAAAAAAGAGAGAATATGCTATTTATACACAATATAAGCTATAACAAAGTACATCCAACACAAATGTATTTCACACAACAAAGATGTGTTGCACAGATACACATGTATTGCTCATACAATTGTATACATAAACACAAAAACGCGTAAAATCAAAAAAGCAGGTTTTAGTGTCGTTCTGAAGTTAATTGTTCAGTCAAGCCTCTAAGAAAAAGATCTCCAAAGGACTTACATCATCCATAAGCATGATGATGATGTTTGGAGCATGCTGGCTTCCTGCAGTCTGACCCACACACACTGCCCATAAAACACAGATCACAGTCTTAAGACTCATTGTGACTTTCTTTTAAATCTACACAACACATGCTAACTTTCAGGAAGTGCTCTCTAAAGCGGTACTGTTCAGTATCCTAAACATTCAACACCTCAAAGCGTGTTTGTTCGCATCACGAGAAATATTGCACGTAATAGTCACAAGCGCTATGAAACTATGAATCATGTGACTTTGCGTGTCACGTGACTGGTGTTTGTAGCGTCATCATGGCGGTGTGTGTAGCAGTCATTGCGAAGGAGGTAAGTGAAAACATTTAATCGTTTTTATGATACAGCAAATTATTTCTTGGTAATGGTTGAACGCATCTGAGATCCGACGTGCTGGATTCATCAGATTTGATGGATTTATGCGAAGAGTTTCTAATATGTGTCGCGATCAGGGCTAAGTAAGAAATATAAATATACTGAAATGGCATAAGTACTGTATTATGGTATGACATAAAATATACCATGTTTTGCTTTTTTGTTTTACAAACCTACGTTGTTTTGAGCGATGTTTGTGTCATGGGAGAGTTTGTTTTTGTGTCAGTGTTTTTGCATCTCAACCTCGAATATAAGATTAATATATTTGCGTTAAAGGAATTAGTTTAGAACTCGACAATGTCTTCTAAACTGTGTAAATTAGTGTAGAAAGAGTGCTGTTGCAGTCTACCACACTATCGGATGAATTTTCACAGTATGTGGGGTGAGTCTTCACGCTTATGGGATGAGATGAACATGGACAACATCTACATTTAATCAGATTTAACGTTACAGGGTTCCCACGCTTCTTGAAAGTACTTGAATATCAGACACATGGATTCAAGGCCTGGAAAGTGCTTGAAAACAAATATAGGTCCTTGAATTAAATTAGAAATAAATTTTGTTTAGTAGAATGGTGCTATTTCAAAAATTGTCCTGTCAAAGACAAAACGAAACAGCGCTAATGATTGGGGTGGAGATGGGGTTTGATTTAATACAACAGTTCATTAAACAAGATGTTAATATTAAGTGACTTGCATTTTCTGACTACAGCACTATTGCCTGATTTTGCTCTATTTCGTCAACGAAAATAGTTGCAAACAGTCACAGCTAAGCAGTTGCGCATCTCCGTTTAGTTTATGAATGAAAGTGCGTTTTTAAAGGAATCTGATTCAGTTACCCATTCATAAAGACAATCACTTGCTTCATTCCTGAATGAATCAGCAGTTCGAACGAATCAACTGAATGAATGATTCATTGATAAACTCAGTGACTTGGCGCCACCTACTGGCAGTATTAGTTTAATTTTTAAATAACTTTTCTGTTATTTAAATCATTTAATATTTCTATTTTCAAAATTTTAGATTTAAAACATTAGCCTCAACATGAACTTATGAATTTAATTGCACTCATGCCACCTCTGAGCCTCATTAAACGTCTGAAAATACACCTACAAGCCACTTTTGTGTTGTTCTGTGCCACCTCTGTAGTACAAATTAATTTTTTTTAATACTGATTTCATTTGATTGGCAACTTCTTATTCTACTTGTTTTTATTCTGTTGTTTTAATTAGAAATGTAAAAAAAGTTTAGAAATATTATTTTTTGAATTTGACAAAAGATGACATACTTTTAATAAAGTTAGAAAAATGCCATTACAAAGGTAAAAACAAAATTCCCTGTAAATCACTTGGAGTCAAATATCATCTCGTAATGGGAAGGCTAATATTTGATTATTGATTAGAAGGTGCTCCTAAAAAGAAAAGTAAACGTAGAGCCCTGTTTAACCACTTTTTATTAATTTTTTAAAATTCAGAAATTCTTTCAAATTTAAATCTTTTACAAGAATTACAGCAAAAACCAGTTTGATGCAAGAATATATATTTTTATCAATATTTGAGAAATTGTATTTGAATATTACCAGTGTGAACTCCATTGATTACAATGGATTTAATTAAATTCCTTTAAACAAGACTGCTCAAAATGGTCTAAATTTATGGAACCTACACATTCAAAACCTCATTACGTTGAAATTTTTAATGTAAATGTTGTGTAAGTGAGATGTTAAGTACTCACACTGAATTTGATAGGTGCTTGATATAAAATAAATAAAATAAATGGTGCTTTAAAAAGTCCTTGAATCTGGTGTTCATGAAAGAGTGGGAACCCTGGATTCACTTATTCGAAATAGAGACACCCCATATATAGGAAACTTTCACTTTAATTAAAATGATAGAAATGCATAACTACACTAATATAATACACTCAAAATATAACCGAAGTTAAAGTCTTATTTTGTGCAAATTTTGAGTCCAGTCTTTGAGTTCACCTGGTCAGCTATTATATTTCTGATGCTGTAGATGAAAAACAAAGGCGTAGAGGATGCAAAACTGTTTTTGTTGAATGCTCTCAGTCGACATCTGGAAAATTGTGCAGCCTTTGCGCGGCTTTTGTTTGTGGACTTTTCATCTGCATTTAATTTTTTGCAACCTATTATTTTAGGGCAAAAACTTATTAGTCAGTTTAATTTTAACCATGGTTTAGTTTTATGGATTATGAATTTTTTTAACAAATAGGAAACAAAAGTTTAGAGTTAATGGGGTCTTATCAGATACGTTAAAGATTTCTATAGGTTCACCACAAGGCTGTGTACTTTCTCCTGTTCTTTTCATTTTATATACAAATGATTGTCAGAGTTTGTACAATAATAGTTATTTGGTAAAATATGCAGACGATACTGTGCTTCTGTCTTTGCTTTCATGTCCAGATCAGGAATATGGTCCAGTTTTGGACGATTTTATTCTATGGTGTAATAGGATGAAATTAGATTTGAATGTGTCAAAAACGAAAGAGATGATCATCAATTTTAGTAAGAAAACACTTGCACCTCAAAGGGTGGTCATAAATGACAAGCAGGTTCATGTAGTGGAAGAATACAAGTATTTAGGAACGATTATTGATAATAGGCTGAAGTTTGATCAAAACACAGATGCAATCATTAGAAAGTCCCATCAAAGATTGTATGTGTTGAGGAAACTGACTCTCTGTACATTGAATTCATTCTCAGGACTTTCTATAATTCATTTGTTGAAAGTGTCCTGTCCTTTTCCTTTATCTGTTGGTTTTCCTTATTGTCTACAAAGAACAAAAATTGTTTGTAAGGTGTTGTTAATATGTGTTCAAAAATTGTAGGTGTTCCCTTGCGAAGTCTTACATCTTATTATGAACAGCAAGTGATGAGGATGGCACATAAAACTATAGGAGACTGCACACATCCTTTGAATGATTAATTTAAGTGGATGCCCCTTGGGAGACGTTTAAGGTCAATTAGATGTTCCACAAATCGGTACAAATTTACTTTTACTTTACTTACTTTACTTTTAGTCATTTAGCAGATGCTTTTATCCAAAGCGACTTACAAATGAGGACAATAGAAACAATCAATTGTAGTATTAAAACAACTAAAACTGATCCAAAACTAAAAGCTAAAACTTTATAAATAGTATATACACACACACACACATTAAAAAAAAATTAAATAAAAATGAAAAATGCATATGGCAATTTCTAAACTTAACATTTAAATGAAAACAAAATAAAGCTACAAACAATTCAAAATATTAAGAGAACAAAAGGTATAAGAGTATAATAATGATTCTAACATAAAATTAAGTCAAACACCAAAAACAACTACGTGTATGTACACATACACACACACACACACATCCATAGATTCAATATTATTTCATTTCCATGTAGTTTAAGTACTAAAATAACTCAAATTAAACAAACTTAACTTACAGACATAATAGAAAAAAAATAATAAAATGACAAACATTACAACTGTAACTAAAATTAAAATAGATAAGATATACAAACCAAACTACATTAGTTTAAAAATTAGTTTAAAATTTTTGTATAAATTAAAATTAAATTTGAAGAAATGAGAAGTGAACCTGCTGATTCACGATATCAATTGTCATTTAACATCCATTCAAATGAATACTTTTTTTGTAAATACATTATATTTTTACACACAACATTTTACGTACAAGCTGAAATTTGTATTACATAATTGAACATTGCCATTTGAAAAACCATGGTCTAAGCAGTAACATGATTTATGTATCGATCAACTCTATTCCAAATGGAAAGATTATTTTAGTGTAATTCATTTTTATTTCTAAATTTATGCACATTAAGTTGTAATAAAATTACAAGCTGAAGTTGTTTCTTGTAACATCAAACTTAACTCTAACATTACGTTGATCTCTGCAGAACTATCCACTTTACATTCGGAGCGTTCCTACACAGGGGGAACTCAAGTTTCATTACACAGTGCACACTTCTCTGGATGTGGTGGAGGAGAAGATCTCCGGTGTGGGCAAAGCCTTGGCCGAACAGAGGGAGCTTTATCTGGGACTCCTCTATCCAACAGAGGACTACAAAGTGTATCCTTAGAGTCGGCATGAAACAGAAGTTGTGAAGCAGAAATGTCTTCCTTATTGTGATGTCCATCTTATCAAAAAAGAAAAAAAAATGTAGAGCCAGACTCGATTTTATTCATCAGGAAGTGATTGGATTGATGAATTATTGTCATTTGCTATTGCTGCAACATCAGAGATGCTGTTGCAAGGGGGAGTGGAAGTTAATGTTTTTTATTAAATATTATGAGGGCATGAGTTAAAAAAAAATAACAACATGCACAGATAAATCAATCATATAAACACTGAAATATTCCAAAATTGTCCATTTTGATTTCATGGTGACTGTAATAGTTATGGACTGATATCAGTTGATATATGACCATTTGAAGATTAATCGCATTGACCAACAGTTGTTGTTTTCCATCTGCTGACAGCCTCGTCTAATTTGCTATCATTAAATTACTTCATGTATTTATAAAAAATTATTAGCCATCCTGTCCTTTGGATACCAGCAACAGCTACTGAAGAAAAACTCAGTTGACCATTAATCCTTAACCAAAACAGTATGCATGACTTTCTTCTGTGGAACATAAAAGTTATTTTGAGAAATGTCAGTGGTTTTGTCCATAAAATTGAAGTGAACTTTAAAACTTCTGTTACTAACATTTAGAATACCATCTTTTGTGTTCTACAGAAAAAAGAAATGCATACAGGTTTGTAACATGACAATTTTCATTTTTGAGTGAACTTCCCTTTAAGATGGAATGCTTTATTATTATTAAAATATTAACATCTTAACAAGAAGCCACAGATATGGTTATGTTACAAACTCTAAGGTGAAGTTTGTGATTGTAGTTGACTCCTCCAACACATCTCTGCGAGACAACGAAATTAGAAGTGTAAGTTCCATAGGTGTATTGTGTCAGTTTCACAAAAAAAAAAAAAAAATAAAAAAAAAAAAGGTGAGATGTCAATCAGATGGGTGTAATGAGCATTTTGTCTTTCCTCAGATGTTCAGAAAGTTGCACAACTCCTTCACTGATGTAATGTGTAACCCATTCTATAATCCTGGAGATCCAGTTCAATCAAAGTAAGTGCATTTAGTGAATACATACATTTGAGGTATTTTCTGTGTCTAACGACTGATCTGTTAATATAATATTTCTCTCTTCTCAGGGCTTTTGACAGTATAGTTTCAACTATGATGGTGCAGGCCTGCTGATATCCTCTCTTCACAATTGTATATATTTACATCAGTGTCTATTGTGTATTGTTTGTAAGATGAAAAATATTAAATTTTTGTTTCATGAAATGACGTGTGATAACATTGATTTTATTTAAATTGATTTGACTGAAAAATTTCAAAAATAGACAAAGTACTGAAATTCACAAGACATCTCAGCCTCTCACAGGCATAGTATTTTAAAGTAATTGAATAAAATATAAATAAAATAGTAACCAATCAATACAAATCAAGTCTCCGTTTTTGTAGTGTCATTCAAGCTACACACACACAAAATAACTGAGCTCCCGTCATGCAATTACTGAAACATAAATTAATCAGCACCAAGAAGTGCTTTGAAGATAACAGAAAAGTCAAAAATGAATATCAAAGAGAATCAACCCAAGGATGAGCTCTTCCATTTTCCCTAAAACAAAAATTACAATTTTATAACATCTTTTAAAACAATAAAATAAAGGCTTTGAATTATGGATGTACAAGTATGGATGTACAAATGTCACATTTGCAAGAAAGCAAGTATGAATGTTAAGATACCACTATGATCACTGAAATATTGCTATAATTTTAGTCTTCACAAATCTGAAAACATTTTCTTTTTTAGTTTAAGGTGTAAGGTCACCACTAAGATTACTGAATCAGTATATAAGGTCATGGACCACTACTGCTCTAAAACAATTAAAGCACCATATCATGTGAGGTACTGTTATGTATTGGCAGAACTGACCTAATGAAGTGGCAGCCCCTGAATGGGTTGTAAAATCTAGAGGCACGGAAACCTCGTCCTCGGGACCAACCTCCACGCGAGTATGTGTCTGTAGTCCTGAAACCTGGAATGTTTGTTCTTTTTGGCAATACCTAGTGCACAAAGAGCTTGATGTGAAACTGTTTTGTCGCACAGATTTGAATCCATAATGATTCATGGCAAACAAACTGACACTGGAGACACTATGGCTGTTCACACACCACAAGCAAAAGTGCCCAATTCTGATTTTCAGTTCATGTTATTTTTAATTCTATTAAATAAATGCAAGTTTAGGAAGTCAGTGGTGACTGATGTCAAGTTGCATAATTATTTTTTTTAAATATATATTTTTCCATATATTTATTTTTTAATCAAAAACATTAACAGATGGTGTACTCCTTTAATTTCAATTTTAAATTGAAAAAAATTTGCATGAATTCCATCCTGACTGTACAAACTGAAACGCATCCGATTTATTCCCACATATGAAAGTGATTCAAATCTGACTTAAAAACTGATTTGGGCCACATTTATTCGTGGTGTGAATGTAGCCTCATTGCCATGTAATCCATAACCATATCCCATAGCATTACATTTCAATCTCACCTTAATGACACGTCCTCTGAATAGTGTTTCATCTAAAGTCATGGCAGTCCTCACAGACTCCCTCTCTGAGAACTCAATGTAAGCAAAACTACAAGAAAAATATACTCATAAAACATTGCTTGATGTTAAAACATGTTCATTTTGGAGCCAAATTGGTACGTACCCTTTTGGATGGCCTGTGAATCTATTATACGGGATTGTAACTCTGTTAACATGGCCACAGCCATTAAAGTACATCTCCAGTTCATCTGCAGTTGCTCCATAATCCACCTGTAAGTCAAACAAAACTGCTTGTAGTGCTCCATAAACATACACTACAAATAATGGAATACATGATTAAAATACAATACCAAACAAAGTTTAAATCTGTTCTGGTTATTTCAGTAACTACTTGGCAAAGGAGATCTAAAGAACGTAAGCAGCTTACATTCCCCACATAGATAGATCTCCTATCAGAATCTATTTTCTCCTCATGGGTCATACTGAAGAATAATCCTGAGGAAGGGAAGATTATAAAGTTAATTATAATCATATAAAATATTAACATTTTAAATAATAAATGTCATTTAAGGTGAAACATGATAGGGAGGTCCAGGGCTAGTGCTATATTTAGGCCATATAATTCAGTAACCGTAAGGCTTTGAGTGTGTTGAATATTTATTAGAATATTTGTTGTTAATTAAACTGTTCAAATACACCTTAAAAAAAAAAAAAAAAAAAAAAAAAAAGTGGTTTCACTGTGATGCCATGGGAGAACAATTTTAGGTTCCCCAAATAACCTTAGTATAACCTTATTTTTTTTCTTCTTTTTAAAAGAGCAATTTGAAGAATCTTTTTCCACTATAACCAATCTTTTGTGCAGTGGAAAAATTCCATGAATGTTGAAGGTTCTTCAAGGATGGAACCAATAGATACCAATAATAATAATAATAATAATAATAATAAAATATTTTAATGTGTAATTTTAATATTTTTGCAACAGCTATGAGCAAATAAGTGTATCCAATAAAACTACTTAAGCAACGAACAACTTTATAATTTTAATAAAAAAAAAAAAAAAAAAAAAAAAAAAAAAAAAAAAAGTTAACGGTGAAGTCTTTTTCACCCATTTTAATTTCAATGTAATTCATTAATTTTGGTGGGCAAAACGATTCTTTGATTTTTTTTTTTTTTTTTTTTCCACTTCATTTATTCTCACATCATTTAAAAACACTTTCATTGTGTTAAATGAACTGTATTTTTCTCCCTGGTTAGTGATAATGGAAATTTTCAACAGTTTTCTGTCAAGACCTCATACTTCAATGGACAGAAAACGAACCTAACTACTATAGTTAAAAATTGAGAAAACTAGTCCCGGTCTGCCCTACATAATTCAGAGTTTCATTAGTCAGCCAGGTCCATGTTTTTTTCCATTGGAGCATGGCATGGTAACAGACAGATGACACTCTTCTAGGTTGTACATGTTATATAGTACACGTTTAAATCTAAATTTGACAAATTACTGTCTAGGGACTCTGTATGTGTGTATTTGGAGCATTTAAGGGTTCACAGTTGTCACAGAAGGCTGTCCCTGCGCAAGCAGAGATGTCCTTAGATAAGACTACATGCTGGGCTGCAGGACAGCCCTTCTGGGGCATGCCTCATTGGGCAGTGATAAGACACTGTGGCCCAGCAGATGGGCTCAGGTGTGGGCCAGCTGGCTGCTCACCTGCCTGAGGGCTGTAGGGAAACGGTCTCTCTACCTCATACTGCATGTCAGACTCGTCCATTTCCAGCACACGAGTTTGAATCGCATCCAGCTCCTGAAGGAACAAGATGATTTTTCACACAAACACAGCTCCTTATGTACAAAGAAAAAAAAATGTGCATGGGTAGATGACAACATCTCTTGCAGGATCACATTTAAAACTCTAATTCTTGTGTGATTTTTTTCTGTGAACAATTTGACACTACTACAAAAAAAAAAAAATAAATAAATAAATAAATAAATAAAAGTTGACAAGCCTATTTAAAAACCATAGTTCACCCAAAAATGAAAAATGACTGTCATTGTTTACTAGTTGTATGCTGTTATGTGTGCATGTATTTACGTATTTTTCTCTGAGGAACACAAAAGAACAATGGCAAAAACTTAAACTCGATGTCCTAAAATAATATAAGAATACACCCTTCAGTTATTTCAAATGTTTAAAATAATTAAATGTTTACTAATAATTGGTTTGTTGAGTGCCAAAAAAAAAAAACCATCACAACATTTAACAAATCCTTAAGGCGAAAGTGCCAAACGTTTTTGTTACCGTTACCAAACTGCCAACGACTTTGTGTGGAACCTCCTGATAAGAAAAACTGCAGTAAAGTAGGCCTATTATGTGTATGTTTGTCGCGATTTCACAGTATTTATTAATGGTGCAATATTCTCCTAAAACAAAACAGCGCATTGATTCCCATGGGCGCGCTTATACCTTAAGACGCGATGAAAAAGCGAACTATATTATCTTATAATCGACTTCAGTCATCTGGACTCTTATATTGACAATTTGATCCGCCATGTTCATATGTGAAACGTCTCTGATATTCGCCTAATAGTGATATCTAACGGTTTTTTCCCCACCACATAGCTATTATTATTCACAGCGGAGTAAACAGACATAAGACAATATTTTTTCCTCAGTTTGTACAGCTTTACCTGGTGCATCTACGCTGGTTTACATCAGCCCCAGCAGCCTTCCTGTTACAGCCCTTAACTAACACACCTGACTCCACTAATCAAATGCTGTTGAGTATAATAGAAGAAACAGGTGTGATTTTTTTTACAGCAATTTTTTTATTATTATTTTTTTTTAATATATTGAGATTTTAAGTAATTATTTTTCCCTAAATGTTATATAGCTGTTGAAGGAATGTAGAATTGGCATTCCAATCCTAATCAAATAAAATATAGTAAGATATGCTCAGTAAACTAAAAATAGTCCCATTAGATATTAAAAAAATCTGTAGAAATCATTAGATATTTAAAAATTAGATATTAAAAATCGCCACAGGATTAGGTTATCAAATAAACCTTATTAAAATGGTCAAAAAGAATACCTGGCTAGTCAGTTGAACTCTTATAGGAATGTGAGGTTTCGTATTAGAAGTTTTGTCATGTTGTATTTTGACATACTTGTATGGTATTGGAATAATATCTTGCTAGGTTTCCTATGGGTTTCTTTGACTAGGAATTCTGGTCAATGACCAATGTGGTTGATAGATAGCTGGCAAGACATCTGGATGCATGTTCCCTCTAGGTGAGATTTCATACTTTAACCGATGTCTATAAACTCATAAACATGGTTTCAATTGTACCTCATTGGGGACCGCCTTTGATAAATGGACACAAACATATATAACATTCCAGCTTTTAAAAATACGACTGTTGTGGAAAAAGGTTTTCATGTTTAAAAAAATGCACAAATTGAGAGACTATATAGTCATATTTCACTGTCTTTTTAATTACACAGATACGTATCTTAACACAGACAATAACCTGATTTAGAATGTTTACAGCGTCACATGTCCAACAAAGCGCACAGTAAGAGAGGGTGAGGGAATTGCAAAAGGGGGGAAAAGAGCATGCAAGAAATAAATAAAACTCTCCTGGCACAGTTCACATCGTCTAGAGAATGATAACAGGACCTTGAAAGAGAAAAAAATAACATTTTCTTTAACACACCAACCTTTCCTATTGAAACAATGCCTTTTCCTGTAATGATTATTGCACAATACAGTATATCATGTTTGCCTAAATGTATCAAACCAAGCCTTTGTTAGTACAGAAATATGTGTCTTGCTGTTATGGCATTTATTGTGTGCGTGTTCAATGCCCGGCCCACTCTGCTAGTCAGAGCAATGTTTAGTTCTACAGTAGTGTAAGGTTTCTACTACAGCCTTGCGTGTTCCGTGATAAAAGGTTTCCATTTTACAGTTTTTCTGTTAGCCTTAGTGGATGGTATAGACATAAAAAATTAAGAAAATAAAAACATTAGTGATGCTGGACAGCATTAGTGATATGCAGGGATATTTTTATTAAAAATGACTTAAACCAGCCCAGTATGGTTTGCTGGTATTGTCTTAGCTGGTTTTGATAGTCTCCCAGCCAGAAACCAGCTTGGTGACCTTAGGCTGTTTTAAGCTGTTGGGATGCCAAGATAAAGAGGCCATAACTTAAAAGCTGTTGACTAGTTAACTGTCAGCATCCATTTTACTTCAAAAGCATGTTCACTTAATGTGTAGGATGTAGTTTCTCTCTCTCTCTTTCCCGATGTCAATCTTTGAACGGAACAGCTGCCCAACTTGGGTTCACTGACAAGGCCAAATGCTGACCGAATCTAGGCATCCACAAATTTGCTTTAAAAATGACGAGCCTTCAATATGCCAGATAACAGCAGAATTACAGCACACTGTGGAAGATGCATTTGCATGTTCTTGTTTTTGGTTTGATTTTGGATGGAAACAGAATGGCCAAAAATATTGCAAATATATATTTGTATGAGTTCTGGACTAGCAGACATGCAAAGCTCAAAATGAGTTTATGGAAGTTCTCCACCATAACTTTGCTAATGGTGTTATTTTAAAGCTCTGGAGATTCAAGTAAGTTCCTTAGCAAAATCATTAATAGAAAGTATCTCTCACTCTATTTTTTTTTTTTCAATCTCTCACTCACACTCATGCATTCCTATAATGAAATCTTTGAGCAAGGTTGGTTTAAATGTTTAAATGCATTTGTAATCTTATCTGATGCTTTGGATGCCAGGAACAAGCACTCCTCCGGCTTGGAATTATAGTACCGACCTCTTTCCTTGATGTGTTTACTGTCATCTTGTGCTTTAAACGTGGTCATTTTGTACACTTTGGTTTATGGATATAGTCGCTCACCCACGTTCAGGCTGCTTTTTTAGGCGATGCAATGTCCAAACGGCTTCTATGGATGTGCAGTTATGCTTTGGTCTGTGCTTTTATCATTTTGGATATTTATGAGATATGTTTATGTTCAGGGCTCAAAACATTCTAAGCAAGTACAACTATGCAAGCTCAATTTCACTCGTTGCATTCTGAGTGTCAGAACACAGTTCAACACAATTCTAAGACTTGCCACAGGGGGTGCAATAGCTGGCATGAATGTAAACACTTTTTTTCTACAGTCAGTACTCTTTTACAGACAGTCATAGCAGAGCAACAGTTTAAAGAGAAGTTTGCTGTGCAAGTTATTTAAAGTTGGTTTCAACTGTCGGCGTTTAGCTACCTGAATAATAACACGTCTGGTTTAATGGCACAGACATTTGAAAATAACTTTATCACACCCTTGAAAACTGAGTTTGGTTAAGAGTGCATGCTTTTGCATCACTACTTACTTCTGTAGAGTGTTTTGGCTTAATTTGTTGTATAACAGTCCATGAAAAACCAGGACTTTGTTGGCCCATCACTTGTATAGACATGAAAATGTGGACAAAACAAACATCAATTTTTTTTTTTTTTTTTTAGTTTCTATGTTGAAATGTCTTGTTTAGCTCGAGCAGGATAAAAGATTTGCATGTCTGCTTGTGGTTTCATTCATTCAAACTGTCTTGGATGTGTTTACAGGAGGTAGCTAGTAAGGAAAGAAAGGATGGTTCATGAAAAATCCTCCTCAAAATGGAGGGAGAGAGAGAGACCTACTTCATGAGGCTGGTGTTCTACTGATTCACTGGTTTGGGATCATGTGTTGGTGATATTTCTTGGATGAGTTGCAAAATCCGATAGGAAAATAGATTGTTCGCATATGCCGTGTGAAAAATTCAACCATCAACCCACCTCACGCTAAAGCAACATCCAAAAAAAAAAAAAAAAAACCTGGCCTTAAATTTTGGTCTGTATCAGAGGTACGCCATGTAATCTGCAAAACTGGCATTTCAATTAGACTGCAAAAAATGATAACTGACCAAAACAAAGGCTGTAAACAGGGCTGCAAGTGTAAGCTGGTGGCAAAATTCAAAGTATTTTTACTCTGAGGGGTAGTCTTGTCCGTTGTAACTGCCGTCACGAATAACCCTTAAGGAACATGAATGTTGGGATCAGCAGAGCTTGCTTGGTGCACACAGCAACTTCTACAGATATTATCCAGACTACATTAAATACAGGTTATGTTTCAGTACTATGTTGGATCACAATCTGATGTCCAAAGCGAAATCTGGGAACTGTAGCGAAACCAGATGAGAACCAGATAGTGTTTGCTTGATTCTTGTGTCGGACACTTGGACTATGGATAATCACGGGTTTGGTTTTGTGACTGTATGTGCATGCATGTGTGTTTGTGTGTGCAAATTACACATTGGACCACTGCAGTGACACTTTGGCCCAAAGGATGGCAATGTTTCACACAGATTCTAGCGGCTTCCCTCCCAAATGCCAGTCTGGTAACTTCCCAGCGGGGCGAGCTAGGTCAGTCTATTGTGGTTTGGCGTGTCGTTAAAGTGATGCCATTTGCTTCGACACGCTTATGGCTACAAAAACGTCTCGCCCAGTGTGTCTGTAAGCAGAATCCACTGACAGTAATCTACACGAGCAGTGATGTGAACACCTCTTCCTCCTCCACTGTTACAACAGACGTTGTAAAATGATCATTCAGACAGAAAAGATTAAATGGAGAGAAATTAAATTCTAGACATTATACTTTAAAGGTTTCTGTTATTTGGCAAACTCATTTTTGGACCTCTTTTTAAATACTATGTACATTCACATTAATTTACTGTGGTAATTTTAGATATATTTATATGTATATTTATATTATAAGATACCCTAAGGGCCGTTTCTGAGGTTCCATTCAGTAGCTGAATTCTCTTTTCATATTGCACCTCCGTTCTCTCACTGTCTTACAATGCGAGCAATATAAAATATTCTACATGAGGATTCTCATCATCAATATTGATACAACAAATCGAACAATAGGTACAACACAGCTTCTCTCCCATTAGAGTGTCTTTTTCTGTCCAATGTTCGGCTGAAACCTAAAAGAAGACAAAGAAAGAACGCGTTCCTTGTTCTGAGTACACACACGAGCGGATATTGAAGACAGAGACATCCAGAAACAGAAAGTAATATCTACAAGCAACGTTTGATCCCTTCATGGATATCTGCTTAGAGGTTCTGTCAGGAGACAAAAGGGATGAACATACAGAAGATGGGGGGAGGTAGAAAGAGCGAGTGAAAAGAGAACCAAGTCTACGCCAGTCTCGTGAGACTCTACAGTCTTGTCATGCTTTGGAAAACGAGGGAGAATGAAATCGTACAACAAAATGAAACATCTCAGCATTCATAGAGCTTTAGGAAAACCAAACGAAAATGTTTCACAAGAAAAGGCTCATTCTTAGTGTACAATCCAATGAGGTTTTTGGCAGCTCCGTTGCCGTTCATCTTTGCTTTTGAGGCCAATCTGTCTCTTTTCATTTACTCATCCTCGCCTTCTCTTTTGTTTTCATGTCATTTCTCTTTGTGGCGGACTGGGCGACGTGCTTCAAACATCCCAGGTGCAACCCTCTGTTGCCATAGCCATGGATCCGGGCTAAAGTCGGCGTTCCTCAGGATCTGAGTGGGCAGCACAGTGGGCACAGTGAAGGTTTGAGTGTCTAGTCACCATGCCATCTCTCCACAGACTGTGGAACTCTGGGCTGGCTTTACTGCTGAGGAGGTGAAGTTGTTTGCGTTTGGTTACAAGATGAGTGCTTCTTAGTAACTTTGGCAGTGTAATAAAAAGGTTTGGATCATGTTCTTTTTTCACTTAAAATTCATTTGGGTTCACGTCAGTACAGAGAGGTGAGTCTGGTGTAGATTTTCTTGGCTCGCTAGCAAGGTAGTTAACAGTTTTTATTCTTCTTATTAATCATCATCATTATTATTTCTTTTGGATTTTTGGATTTTTCTTTTGTTTAATTAAAGCCAAAAAATGAAATGCAACGTGTCATGTTGTGAGGAAGTAGCTCTGTGGTGGAAGATTTTCCAAGCGGCAATGTGCTCTTGTCCGTTATTGACATCCCGCAGTGGTGGCTGTTGGCCATTTTAGAGGAATCCATCCTACATATTTAGTCCTACCTGGGTCAAGACATGTTCAGAGTATGGTGCCACCCCAATTCACACAGAGCACACCTCACTTAAAGGGTGTAGGTAACTGAGGCCATGCCTAAAATTGTCTTATACATGAATAAAACATGTAACGTGTAACTATACGTGTTTTCCTGGCTTTCTCAGTGGCATCCAGTATAAATGACCCAGCTCATGTTGAATTAAACACAGTAGATCCTTTTGTGAAGGAATCTGAGCCTTGATGGGTTTCTTGGACATTGAGAAAACTTGACGTAGATGTGGAAGCCAGGTTGCCGTAGTTCATTTTGAGAGGATGGGTAAGTATGGTGGCGGTTCCTCGGCTTGTTTTGGATGAAGGATGCTGTAGCAGCAGTAGATGTGGCTGGGCATGGGTTAAGATTTGGGGTTCATCAGTCAGCGGGATGAGGAATCCATCAGGGCGGGCGTTGCTGGAGTGGTTGAGCGAGAAACGTTGCTGGAGCTCGCTTCCTTAGGACTGCCACTACTGCTGGTTTGCCCCGCCAGGGACAGGGGGCCTGGAGGGGTGCTCTCGGAGTGTGTGGGGGGCGCGCTGGACGAGGAGGAGATGGAGGTGGTAGATGGTGTCCCGAGTGGCACGCTGCTACTCCCGGGCAGGCCCTGGCCACATACGTGATGGTGCTTCTCCCAGTCCTTGTGCTGGCAGAAAGAGCCACAGTAGCGTGCAGTGTTGCATCCGCTGCACGTCTCGCTAGCCTTGCGACCACAGTTCCAGCAGCTCTGTAGAAGGGAGACGAACGAGGACTGTTTTATGATAGCCATACACATAAATATCAATCTCCATGCCATGATAAAAGAATGCACTTAAACACATAGTACAGTAGTTTATGAGATTAATTGTGTTTAATGTTGCTTATTTATATGTGGGTATGTTTCCAAATGGTGAACTATCATATAGTACTACTTCAGGGACGTTTCTTCTGAGAAGGCAAGGCAGGTAGTGCCTCCTCAAAATATTGGATGAGAAAAAATATAATTATTTTTAAATTTTTCTTAACGTTTTTTTTTAACGTTTTTCTTACTGTCCAACAGCGACACCAGCAGTTAAAGTTACAGCTCTTGCCTCCCCTGAGCCCATTGCGTTTTAACAGACCCCCTGTCTTATCTGTGACCAATAGTAGTACGTATGGGCAACATTAGGCGGGGGCAAGGGGGGGCAATTGCCCCCCTGATATCGTCAATCATGGAATCCCCGATGTAATCCCAGGACCGGTTGTACAGGGTATTAGATGATGCTAAATACCCTCAAACGAAAGCACAAGCAAAGATCTGGCAAACTATCCAACGTGTTTTTGCAGAGGTGAGTAATGTAGCCAATCACAGACATTTCTGTTGATTTCTTTAAAGCAATGGCAAATCAGAAACATTAGAGTTTTCAGAATTCACTCACTGCTGAAAACGCAGGAGTTTTGCTGCTCCTGAATCATCTCATGAATAACTAAATGCAGACGCGAGGTAAATAAGAGATTCATTGTGTAGTTTAGAGAGCTTCATTGATTATAACGGAACTTTGTGAGATCGCGATGAACTAAGTTAAGATGAGAGATGCTTTTAGTAATAATAATGGGAGCTTTCTAGGCTATAATCCATTCAGAATTTGTATGAAACTTTCATTTTTCGGACACATATATGCTGCAACGTTTCGGGAATTACATCCGCATATTTATGCTGGATTCATTCTCGAAATATCAGTGATTGAAACAGTGATAACCAAAGCAATGGATGGGACAAAAAAATTACTCAGTGATTTATTCTGGAACCAAACTTCAACAGACGGCACGCGTCCTGAGCGAGATCTAGTTCACAGACTACAAGCGTGTGTCAACTTTATTTAGATCGGGACATATCAACCAGTAATTTTATTTCCAGTAACAGAAAGTTCAGAAATGAATGTTATGTGATTTATGACAGAATAGTCCCACAACTGATTGTCTATTTTTTCCTCACGTGTCTCACCTTTAGTAAAAACTATTCGAAACCTAGATGACTTGCTGCCTTTGCCAAAATGGGCAGTGAACAACCAGAGCACATTGTCTTCAGTGGGACGAATGAATTGAGGCAATATCCAATTGTAGGCAGCATGCAGTATACAACTCATCTATTCTGAACATCGGCTATGTCTGGTACTTACTTCACTGGAGTCCTCCTGCTGGTTAATGACAGTCAGCGCATCCTCAGAGGCCTGTCTCTTAGCCTCGGCCAGAGCTCTCTCCATCTTGGAGCGCTCAGCAGAGATCATCTCATGAGCTTTCCTCTCAGCATCCGACACCGCCTTCTGCAGCTCTGACATGGCCTGTCTCTTCACTTCATTTACTGCCTCCTCTGGAAATGAGGAAGGAATATCAAGAGAAAAAAAGTAAGACATTATCCCCGTAGACCACTGCTGTCCCTCTCAACATCCTTTATTGAGGCACTCAAAGCTTTCAGCTTGTTTCATCTCTCCAAACAGATGTACATCATCCAAGATTTAAAACATTCTGTCAGAAAAATAAGCTATTAATAATTGATCCGAACGACAGTGGTTACAATTATTTCTAGTGTTGATAGGCAGTAGACATCTCGAAAGGTTGTTCACAAGCTTGCCAGTTTACCTAACAATACATGATTAAATATTTCATATTTTTTACCAAGTGGATAAATGGCAGAGCAAATGCACAGCTTCATTACTGAGGCTGGATCGTTCCGTATTGAAGAAGGAAAACCAGGATGACTTCTGGCAGACTTTGTTCTACAAATGCCATTGTTTGAGAGTAAATGTTTGTGTGCGCACATATATCTGTGTGTTTTCAGGACACGCAGGTGTGAATGTGTACAGGATGTCTAAAATAGAAATCTAACACCTGACTCATTAGCACTCTGAACATTAGGGTTCCTTGTGCTCCATTGTCTTTCCTTGGCCTTTTAAAATGTGAACATTTAACATAAGCTCTAAAACCTAGTGAGCTAGGTGTCCTAAACCACATTTTAGGGCATCAGAGTCACATTTCCAATATGAAGTCTGTCCCAAACAATAGATAGCCATGCATGCTGTCTTAGAAGATTTGGCCAAAATCTAATGCAGCATTGCATGCATCATTTGCTGAAAAACCAACCCCAGATTGGCAGACTTTGGTAGACATTTCAAGATTACATATATACTTATATTGTGTTAAGTATTGAAAATAATAATTGTAAAATCAAATTTAAAGTTAATTATTTTACCCAATATTTGTGTGTGAAACATGTTTTGTGATTCTTTTAGTGTCACACTGTTAGCTTAGCAACATGCTAACACCAAACACCAAACTAATCGATTCTCATACGTCTCACATAAGGAGTTGCCTATGTGGAGTCTTTAAAACGGCCACTTTTTTTCAAGTTCCATTTATGTTAGGATGCTGCATAAAGAAGTAGCTGTCTATGTACACAACTACACAGCTCACTAGATTTAGGACAAACTACTGTTTTGTAGGGTTATGGTTTAGACAGTATGTTGGTGATTTCAGAATCTGTCAGGATATGATGTGCTTGGTGAATACATGTGTATTGCTGCAGGGGGTACACACACACACACACACACACACACACAAAAACACAAACACAAACACACACATTCTCATTGCAGATTTTTCATATGTCTGAGCTCTATACTCTTTGCCCCATAGTGTGTTTACTCTAGAAAGCTGGTTGTGAGGAACCCGGTCATAAATATCTGTCATAACACACCCTCCATTCAATTCTCCATAGACTTCTGCCTCAGGCTACTGACTGACTGAGTGTATGTGTGTGTGTTTTCATCTACATCACTACTGTCTCAGCTGGAAAGCTAGTTAGTATTCAGTTTGTTCTCTCCGCACCTCCCACACACATCTCCTCATTTTTTCATCCTGTCTCTGCCTTCATTCGTCACTTCTTTGCTTTTTTCTTCATCTTTTTGGTTCTCGCCAATTTTTCTGTATCTTTGAAAACGCTAGACTGCTTAATCAGAATCGGAGCATGCACCACTAAAATTAGTTTGCAAATTTAATTAATTTTTATCAAGGAGACTTGGGAGCAGATGCTAGAGCAATTGGCACATAATGGAAAACATGGGGCGGCAATATTAATGTTTTAATCCCACAGGGATATGACAGTTTTCATTTTTTTTTTTCTGCTATTCTCTTGCATTTTCAAAGACAGGCCTCACCAAAGGCAGAAGGACATGAAAATATAGACAACCACAGGTAAGAAAATTCATGATTGGCACCCCTTTAATATCATTAACAATTGACCCAATCATTAGCAGTTTCTGAAAATGTTCTCTGAAGAAAAAGATCTTAGTAGTCTCACTTTTTGGAATCGCAGTTTTCAGTTTACATCTGGAGAGACCTGTCAATGCTTTAAACTATAGTTTACACTCCACCAAAAATCTCAATAGGATTTCAAACATTTTTCATCAAATACTTCAAAGTCTGATTTGTCTGAGCTATGCTATCCAGATTAAATTTATAGTTCTGTACTTTTAATGCATGTAAATAATTGTCTCATTTGTTTGCATTAGGCATTTTAGGAGAAACACCGGTGAAAAAAAATGGAGCCATAACTAGAAAATTATACAAGGCCATCTATGCAATAAAATGGAAAAAGAGGAGGTTGGTTTGTAATGCGGGTGCTGTTACTCACCCTGCTTGTTCTGAAGTTGCTTTAATGCTGGCGAGAGCGGGATACTTGTAGCACCTGCATGAAAAACAACTGCAGTTAAAAAGGCTTTTTTGTCACAGTGAAAATGCAGCTAAGTTTTGCAGACAACAGCAGCATCATTCCAGCATTTTAAATTAGTAATGGCATATTGATTTTACTCAGCTGTAATGTTACCGGTGTGGGTCACAGTTAATAAGTGCCCTTTGATCTCTGACCTTTGGGCAAGTGACACCACCTGTGCTCTGGCTGACCCCATCAGTATTGTGTGTGACCTACATGGCACAGAGGGCAACCAGGCTTACGTACAGCCCTTTTAACCTTTTACTGTATATCTAACTACAGTAATAATACAGACTCTAGTGAACAAGAACAAGAACAGCCGTGCTTTTCTCTCTCTTCTCTTACTTTCTTTCTTTCTTCGGGCAGGGTCAGGTTTATTGGCCCTACCTGTGCTGCTCTGCTGTTGACTGCGGCAGGTTACTGCATTCTCACTGCAGCTTTAACTGCAGTTGTCTTTCATGGTCGTGAGAGATGGAGAGCTCTTAACAATAACGGCATTCAACGGCCTTTCCCGCTCCTGGCCTTGCATAACTACGGCTGTGAGGCCCTGCAGGCCAGTGTGCATATGTCTGTGTGCACGTGTGGAAGTAGGTGACAGTGGACAATGCACTGTCCAAATGCACTTACCAGCCTTCCGCCAGATCTCCTCAGGTAGGTAGCCTGATGGGGGCCGGTGCAGGAAGTCTCTGTGAATTTCTGTAAACGAACATGAAAAAAGCGACTTGAGTTCACCTGACTTTTTAGAGTAGAACTTTGAAACCATGAAATGCTTTTGGAGGTTGAAAACCATATCCTTACCAGATGTGACGCAAAAAACGGTTTAGTCTTAATTACTGCAATCACAAGTATCGACAATTTCGTTGGCTGCTTGTTTTATTTTTCTGTCTCATCACATGGGGTAGCCCCTCCCACAGTGAAATTTCATTGGTACAAAATCCCTCATAGCTGTATAACAACATTGAATATGTTGTGACTGGGAGTGTCGTGCATTACTTTTGCTTTCAATGACAGCAAAAACTACTTCTTGTGCTTGGTTAGGACAGTGTTTCCCAACACTATTCCCAGGAACCTACAGTACTGCACATTTTGGATGTCTCCCTTACATGACACCTAATTCAAATCATAGATCACTGAACTAATGACTTGTTGAGTGGAATCAGATGTGTTAGCTTACAGAGACACCCAAATACAGTACTTTGAGTCCCTAGGAACAGGGTGGGTTAGGACATGGTGTGACAGACAAGAATTAGCTGCCCCATGCCCTGGCTATAGCCTAGAAATGGTAGGGTAAAGTCAAACTGTAAGGTAAGGTAAGTGCGCTAAATGTAGGATCACACGCTGACTGGTCACCTAAAAAAAAACAGGTTGGTCTAGATTTAAATCGTATTCATCTGAGTGGTGTGTTGGCTGATGGAAACCACTTAGACGAAGGTGGTGTCTACAGTCGCTAAGAATGTGTGAGACATGCTGCGTGCAGAGCATCTGCGCCTGTGGCTGCATCTGCAGCGGTGGATGTACCTAGTGGCTGTGTGTCGCTGCTGTTAGGAGTATTGGAGGAGGAAGAGTTGTGGTGGGGAGGAAGAGGAGGAGGCCGCTGGGCGGAGCTCCCACCTTTTTTCATATCCTCCACGTCACTATAACGACGGATCCAGTGGTTCATCTCCTCACGGTCCGCCTCCTGGCAGCGTCGCAGCACGGTGAGGGAACGCCGCGTCTTCTCCACCATATCCATGATACAGTTCAGCAACTATAGAGAGATAGAAAGGAATGGGATATAGTAGAAGAGGATTTTATGAACCAACTTCAGACCACTTACATCCTAACAATTCCACATTACACCTTATTTGGACATCACTAATAAAAAAAGATGTTATATTTTATTTGAAGGACTGATTCATTTGTGAGCAGCACAAGCATGAGATATTTAGAACGCTTTTTGTGAGTGAGTGAGTGAGTGTGTGTGTGTGTGTGTGTCATCCAGTGGTGCAGTGAGCGGTTGAGTGGTTAAGCAACAATAGCCCTGCAACAGCTGTGCTGCCAGTGGGAGAAGCCAAAACCATTCATTCTTCCCCCATGCTTCTACAGCCTTCTCTCATTCTCATCCTCTTTCCTCCCATCTTCCCCAACCACCCACCTCCCCTCAATAAGATCTCCCCTCATCCATGTGATGCCATTATTCACTCTTTGAGTATGTTGTTGGCTGTATTTATTTCAGATTTGGATACGTTTCAGAATAAGCCTGTTTTCACAGACTGCAAGCCTTGTCTCAGCTGCTCTCTCCAGTGGGAACGTCCTCCACATATTGAAAAGGCCACAGATGGCGTGAGGAACCCACCTAACTCCATCTGTGGCCTTTTTATTCAATATGTGTTTGAGTTTAAGTCTGTATAGAGGCAATGGTGAGGTGAGCAAAAAGCATAACAAAGGCCTTACTGTCATCTAGAAAAAGTCTAAACGAAGACATCTACTATCAGGTACCCATTGAATATTTGACACAGCTTAATCCTGTCAACATCCACTATGGTGCTGTTCTGTTTTGTCTTTCACACCTTTTCCCTCCTGTACCACTTTGCTATGTCCATAAGTTGACTTTGTTTTTGACTTGGTGCACCATCTTGGTCAAGTTGGTTATGGCTGTTAGATCACCTTGGACCAGCAACCAAAACTCATTCTAACCACATTAATCTGATGAAACTTGCTTTTCCCCCCGTCAGAATTAACGACTATTATGCTCTCTGCTTTATGTATGAAAGATAATAAAAAAAAACAAAGCATCTGGTCACACATACGTTATCGAGGTGCTTCCATTCCTCAGCCCACTCGCGGTCTGTAAGCCGATGATCAATCACTTCCTCTTGACGTGCTCCATGCACGGCTGTAACACAAGCACAGCACCACATTAGCATATGCACAATAGAGAAACCATGTCTATGTATGTGCAAATGCTTTGCACTCCTGCCATTACTTCTGCAGCTGGAAATATTACTCAGATTCAAAAGTCTAAACCATAAACTCTGTTAGGATTAGCCATATTTAAATTAGTTGTAAAACAACTTGTATATATGTACACCTGTGACTGTATCATTTGAATTCTTGTTTAAAGCAACACCACTTAACTATGGTAAAGTCACTGTAAACATGGCCTCAAGTAGCTTATTGGTTTATTTTACTATAGACTACACCACTCTGACCTGTCTGCCGGTGACGATCCCGGACGTCCCTGTGCTCTGCGTGTCTGTAAGCATCTCTGTAGTGGTGGGCAAGTGCCATGTCTTCCAAACGGTAGTGCTGCGGGGCAGGAGGGTTAGGATGCGGAAGGCCATTGGGTGGATGCGTCGGTAGGCCGTTGGGGGGAGGATGAGCAGGTAAACCACTGCTGGGGCTGAAGCGCTGACTGGGGCTCACTGTGCATGGACGTTTGGCCAGATGCTCCGGGTGCAAGCCGTCCCTGTCCCCTGCACTCTCTTTGGTCCTGTTATAAAGATTGTAGAAATGCTGTAGAAAGGACATTTTCAAGAGGAAAGAGGGCTATTGATAGTTTGGCATTCTTGTAGTCTAACCCATCCCACCTCCCTCTTTCTCTCTGCCCCTCCACTCATGTTTCCAAATGTTGAGGCCAGCTGTGAGCCATATGTGGACTCTAGCCTTCATATACCAAGAAACAGAGTTAAATCCCAACCCCTTAATCTTTCCCGTTCTCTCTCTCTCTCTCTCTCTCTCTCTCTCTCTCTCTCTCTGTCTCTCTCCTGAGCTGGTGTACTGTGAGAGCTGCTCCCTTTGGCAGATGTTCAGTGACACTGGCGTTTTGGAGCCATCTGGCTGGCCTGTGCTGCAGTGTTGATAATAATCTGTTTAGCTGAGTGCAGCAGCCAGGCATTCAGGGCTAAAGCTCCTCTCCCTTCTGTGAGCATGAAATACATGTGTGTGCGAAGACTGTGCAAGCTTGTTTTCTTGCACTTGAGAGTAGAGTGTAGTTGGCTTGGACATCTGAATCTGGCTGCATGTACAACACCCCATCATGCCCGCCTCCACAACCAACCCAAAAACTTCCAACCTTTTGCAGCATTTCTGCAGTTGTGGCCAGATATCCCACAAATCAAAGCAACAGCTGGGGCTCCTGCTGTGATATGGTAAGCCTAGGCTTCAAAGATGGAGGTGTATGGATTACAGTAGGGGACTACCCATTCCTCTACCCCACCCCTCTCTTTTTCTCTCTTTTTCTCTCTCTCTCTCTCTTTCTCTCTCTCTCTCTCTCTCTATTCATCCCTCCCCCCGGATCAGTTCAAGCAGGGGTTCAGCAAGATCACCATCTGGACACATCACTGACATATGGACAGCTACTGGGGAACTAACAGGAGACAGTGCGGATGAGAGAGTAGAAGAAAAACAAAAGGAGACGAACAGAAATATTGGTGCTTTAAATCCCACAATTAATTTTTTGATTGTCAAGAGTTCTACATGTCTCACCAATGTATGGACTCTGTTGGTATGCAAATGCTTTTGTGTGATGTTAGAGCATCTTAGTCTGTTTCTACTCCACAGGCAACTGGCAGCACCTGGCAGACACGCCACACACACTTCTACCTTCTCTCTACCGTCCTCATGGTCTCCTTCTGTGTGGCCTAACCTTCCCACACCCTCCACTCATTACATTGAGTGTGTGTGCATTTCGAAGTTAGACAGGAAGAAGTATGCCCAGGGCAAGGTTGTGTTGACATTTACCGTAGCTGTCTACATTTTTGCCTTTTGCTTGACTTTGTAGATATTTATGACTTAAGGTATTTGTTATGAAAATGGTACACAGAAAGACAAGTTTGTGTGTGTGTTAAAGTGTGTATACCTGTCCGGGGTACGTCTCTTGCCATGCTCGTTGAGTTCCAGCATGATCTCGGAGGAGTCCAGGGGAGAGCTGGCATTGGCATCCAGCAGCAGCTGTTCGTGCTGGGCCAGATACTGTGCTGGGGTCTGCTTAGCCATCCGAGCACAGTGAAGCAGCTCCCTCTGCAGGAGGGGCAAGTTAGCCTACCGGACAGAAAGAGAAATAAAATGTGTGAGAAAGGAAAGCATTTCTTTTTTAATAAAAGAAATAGTGCTGGTTGGTGTCACTGGAACAATAGAAAAATCTGGTTAGTGTAGCTGGTTGACCAGTTCTTTCTGATCAAGCCTAGCTAGTTAAACTAGTTAACAAGTCTATTGGGGATACAAGTTGGTTTATGCTGTTCAGTCCTAGTTTGGTAGTAGTCTAGCTTATGGTATGTGATTGACATTATTGGCAAATGCTGGTTAATAAAATAAGTCTTGGTGGTAAGCAAGTTAAGATTCCTAGTGGGGGCAATCATTAGATTATGCTAGTTTGTGTTGGTTTAGAATTAGTCTAATTGGTTTAATACTAAACTGGTTAATGTAGTCAAATATAAAGTGTTTTTTCTGAAGCTGGTTAACCAAAAAAGTCTTGCCATTTAGGTTAGTTCATCTAGTGGCGACATCAGCATCCCAAGCTGGTATTTAAAACACAGCATATTCTGATGGCCAGCTATGTTGGTCTTTTAACAGGGTTTGTGTTAAGAGAGAGAGAAAGAAAGAGGATGAGATAAAACAGACACTCTCTCTGGCCCACCATGTGTTTGTGCCTTGCTGAGGTCTGCAGGAGAACTGCGCTGCCTCTCTCTCTCTCACCCTTGCTTTCTTGTTGTCTTTTTCTCTCTGGCTGTCAGTATAAAACTACACAGCTGGCTGATGATACAGATGTGTAACATCAACACTCTGCAGGCCTTTGACAGCAGCCTGTGAGCAATGTGCTGGGTGCCATATACCACAGTGCTCTGCTTTGAATAAAACACTCACACTATGAGATATGTCTTGTGTAGTCTATATCTCACTAACATACGCACACGCATAGTGGAAGATGAGGGGTTGGGGGGGGGGCCTCCATGGCAACTTTCCACACCAAACATTTTCTTGTTCCGTTCTGTGGTCAATGGATACATTATCTCTCTACAACCAGTTATAGGTGATATACAGTGGTGTGAAAAATTGTTTGCCCCCTTCCTGATTTTTTATTTTTTTGCATGTTTGTCACACTTTAATGTTTCAGATCATCAAACAAATTTAAATATTAATCAAATATAACACAAGTAAACACAACATGCAGTTTTTAAATGAAGGTTTTTTTTATGAAGGGAAAACATAATTCAAACACATGGCCCTGTGTGAAAAAGTTTTTGGTTGTTTTGGTGTGAAAAAGTGTTCAATTAAGGTCAGTGTTCATGACTCCACCATAAGAAAGAGACTGGGCAAAAATGGCCTGCATGGCAGAGTTCCAAGACGAAAACCGCTGCTGAGCAAAAAAAACATAAAGGCTCGTCTCAGTTTTGCCAGAAAATATCTTGATGATCCCCAAGACTTTTAGGAAAATACTCTGTGGACTGACGAGACAAAAGTTGAACTTTTTGGAAGGTGTGTGTCCCATTACATCTGGCGAAAAGCAACACAGCATTTCAGAAAAAGAACATGACACCAACAGTAAAATATGGTGGTGGTAGTTTGATGGTCTGGGGCTGTTTTGCTGCTTCAGGACCTGGAAGACTTGCTGTGATAAATGGAACCATGAATTCTGCTGTCTACCAAAAAATCCTGAAGGACAATGTCCGGCCATCTGTTCGTGACCTCAAGCTGAAGCGAACTTGGGTTCTGCAGCAGGACAATGATCCAAAACACACCAGCAAGTCCACCTCTGAATGGCTGAAGAAAAACAAAATGAAGACTTTGGAGTGGCCTAGTCAAAGTCCTGACCTGAATCCTATTGAGATGCTGTGTCATGACCTTAAAAAGGCGGTTCATGCTCGAAAACCCTCCAATGTGGCTGAATTACAACAATTCTGCAAATATGAGTGGGCCACAATTCCTCCACAGGGCTGCAACAGACTCATTGCAAGTTATCGCAAACGCTTGATTGCAGTTGTTGCTGCTAAGGGTGACCCAACCAGTTCTTAGGTTTAGGGGGCAAGCACTTTTTCACACAGGGCCATGTGGGTTTGGATTTTGTTTTCCCTTCATAATAAAAAACTTCATTTAAAAAACTGCATGTTGTGTTTACTTGTGTTATCTTTGGTTAATATTTAAATTTGTTTGATGATCTGAAACATTAAAGTGTGACAAACATGCAAAAAAATAAAAAATCAGGAAGGGGGCAAACAATTTTTCACACCACTGTATATATGCTGAAATTTGAGTTTTACGCTTGTGAATGTGTATTTTTGAACTGCTGTCTCTACGTATTCCTATATTTTATGCTGGTCTGGGGAGTGTGGCATCTGACTTGAGGCCCCTTCAGTACTTGAACATTCTTTCAGCACCCAATTTGGGACTGACAGTTTAAATCTGTGTTATCACTATATGTATTGCAGTAGTAAAGCATGTGAATGGGTTGTATGTTTACCAGACACAGAGATGACATATGTATGTCTGTGTATTCACATGTGTGTTAGGGGTGGGGTGACAGTGATTCAAGAAGTCACGATGCAGCATTTTTTTGTCACAAAATCTTTTAAATTAAGTATGCGATCAACATAATGATTTCCAAGTGATTTAATTTTACATTCTGATTATGTATTTGTGTGCATCAATGCAGAATCGTTTGAGAAAGAATTACAATGCATCAGAGAATCTGTGTATGTGTCTGAGCCCTGGATCTATGCAATGTCTGAGGACAGAAAGGGATCAGCGTAAAGACAACAGCGGCAGAGCAACGGAAAGCTGTGCTGCTTACAGCACCCACTGCAACATCTGCCAGGAAATCTTCTTTGGCCCACACCACTCCTCTCCACTCTGGGTAAACACAAGTGTGCCAGTTTTAATGAATCACAAATGATAGCCATATGGAGCACTAGATCAGCACAGCCCAGCCACAGCAGAGCATGGGGGTTGGAAGAGGCTGAGGATGCTTTATCAAATGGACTCATCTACACGTACAGAAAACTATATATCTGGGTCAGGGAAATACAGAGTCTGTTCATGTGTGTGCTGATTCTGGCCGCCCTCCATCTGCTGTACCTTCTTTTTGTTTGTCACTTTGCCTGTCTGTTTCAAAGTCCCACTACCCTCTTCTTCCATCCCTTCCCATATGGTGCACCGTAAGGAAGATCTCCTCATACAGATACAGAAAGACTTATAAGAACTCTGGTGGAGTAGTCTCCACTTCAGACAGCACATCTGCAGACTGTTCACCCATCGTCTGATGCATATTGCATAAAAATGGCAAGGGCTTTTTCGAAATGCAACTTGATTGGCTGGTTTTATGAGGCAGGGTACATGCATTTTTATTAGTCTGCAGGTAAACAAAATTCCCTGGCCGTTACAATGAGTGTTTCCAAAGACGATCTCTGGATGACTGGACAAAGTGTGCATGGTTCATGCTATCACATCTGTGATATATGCAAGAGTTTTGTTTGTTATTAGAAAGTAAACAATATATCCTTGAGCACACCTATATATTCCACGTAGTTGTATGCAATTTACCTATACTAAAGTTGGTAGTTAACCAAACAACCCCTTCCTTGGACAATAAGTGGACAATTCTTGGCCAGAACACAATGCAATGTGGACCAAACATTATCCCAATAGTTAAAAGTCTGGCTATACATGATTACACAGAAAAACTATGTCTGTATGAGATGAATGTTTTTATGCCTGTTCTTACCTTGAGAAATGGAATGACAAAGGGACGCAGGGGAAAGTTTGTGGCTTCCTGAAGTTTGGAGTGGAACTCTTCAATGGTTAGAGTTGAGTTCTGATAAGACAGAAAGAGAAATCCACTTAACTCCCAGCGGAGAAAAGAATTGTAGACAGCACACACAGTTTAACGATAAAGAGAGCCATCAGACACTCACCACTAGCCCCAGCACCAGGCTGCGTACACGTTCTCCAATCTCGGGCGAGATGTCATTGCCAAACTGCTGCAATGTGGTGAGGAAACGCTTAAGCTTACAGAGTTGTCGGGCTCCGCAGGCAGGGGGAAGCTGCTGGGTGGGCAGAGAAGCGGTAGAGGAGGTGGCCGGTCCATTGCTGAAGCCGTTGGGGGTTGAGGGAGCTCCGTTTAGTGCCGTGGGGGAGTGACTGCTCCCGTTCAGCACTGAGGAAAGAGAGCCACTGTTTGTATGAGCATCATTTAAGTCACGCCAGACTCTTTTGCTTTCCTTTTTCTCCATCTCAGTCCTGGGAAGCGCCCTCCAGGAAGCTCCAACGTAGCACGAAGAGGGCACATGCATTCCGAGAGCGGTCAAAAAACAAACTGAAACTGCAGATACACTATGACAGTAACACAGCACTTTGCTCTGTTCTCTTCAATTAATTCTCTACTTTGAACAAACACACCACAAATGGGACCATCAGCAACCTCTTTCTCACTATCTCTCTCCATGGCATACACACATGCCGCCCACCCGGTCTATTGCGCCCCACTGCTCACCCACTCACTCACTAAGACACAACTATAAGAGGAACGTGTTAAAGAGGTCCCAAAAATAGCCCCCTGGACTGGGTTACTTTTATTCCAACAGCAGGTGTGTGTCTAAATCAGGCTGTGCACATGTCCACCAGCTGAGAGCAGATTTGCAGCTTTCCAAGTCCAGGCCGCCCCATCGACACTTCCACTCCATCTCCACTTCTGCATCTCATCCCTGCACTCTTTCCACTTCCTTCTGATGGTTGAGTGCCTTCTCTCTAAGAGTAGGCCTTATATCTTATGTTACCTATACCTGAAGCCATGACCACAGATAAACAAACATTACACGAGCAGTGGACACAGCATGAGGGCTTAGAGTTACCAACCATAATCCTCCGGGACATCAGGAAGCATATGATTGAGCAAACACACCACAGAGGCTAGCTTTGCTCCAGGTTTGGAGGCATGTTCACACTGCTGGGTGTGTGAGTGTGTGCATGGCTTCATGTTGCAGAACACAGGGTCTTTCATTTCGCTTGTGCCCCTTTTTATCTCGCCATTCCAGGCTGGACACATGTGGGTTTACCATGTGACCCCCACACTTGTGTTCTGGTTTTAGAGTGGCAAGCAGGCTATGCTATGACCCATGGAACAGGTGAAACAACAAGGCCCGTCATTGCTATATAGGGTAGCGAGATCTGCCAAGCCCCGTCGAGCCTGATGCTGCCTGTGAATCCCTCCGTATGCAGTAAACAAATCTCTTGCTGTGTATCCTAAGCACTCACACACCCAGACAATGGCTCAACCTATCATACACAAACACTCTCAAACACTCCTGGTCATATTACAAGGGCATTCTGTGCTATATGAATACTCTGAATGTGAAAATAACTCCTTAAATTATTCTATGTTCTGGCATTGCTCTAATAACATTTTTATGAACATCTTTATTAAGTGCACTGTCCCATAGTACATTTTTAATGTGCATTCTTGCGTTTCTGTGGTGGTAACAAACTGCAGTATTCAAGGTAGTGATAGATTTACCTACAATGTGTTATTATTAAGTTCACACTAGGGGTTGCACAGACTAGTCGATTAGTCGACTTCAATGCTCTGCCATGACGCTTTAAGCTTGATGTCGACTAGTCGCTGGTAGAGGGCGCAACAGGATAAGAAGAAGTCCACATTTAAGGCCAAAGTATACTTCTGCATTACGTCATTTTTGTCATCAGGAGGGCTCGCGGACAGCCGCGCACCCAGTCCGCGTGCAGGCAATTTTCTGAGACCGCGCAGATGGCGTACAACAGCGCATGCGCGAGGTGAATGTTGAGAGAGCGCAAGTCAAGTAGTGAAAGTGAAAGTGACGTGACATACGGCCAAGTATGGTGACCCATACTTGGAATTTGTGCTCTGCAATTAACCCATCCAAAGTGCACACACACAGCAGTGAACACACACACACCGTGAACACACACCCGGAGCAGTGGGCAGCCATTTATGCTGCGGCACCCAGGGAGCAGTTGGGGGTTCGGTGCCTTGCTCAAGGGCACCTCAGTCATGGTATTGAGGGTGGACAGAGCGCTGTACATTCACTCCCCCCACCTACAATCCCTGCCGGCCCCACAACCTTTGGGTTATGAGTCCGACCCTCTAACCATTAGGCCACGACTTCCCCACACCTACACAAGTAGGTGGTACTGTGCATGTGTCGAGCTCGTCCGTCCGCACTCATCCACGGTTGAGTATACTTTGAAAGCTGTGCACTGTGCGTGAGACGGGACGCGGAAAGTGAAGTATACCCGGGCCTTTACGCTCCGTTTCCAAAAAGTTAAAATGACAAATAAATGCATACTCCAAAAGCGCTCCACAAGACGTGTGATTATACCATCGGGATGCTCAAAATAGAACGGGAGAATGCAGATTTTAAACACCTTATTGTAGCTACAGGTAAATTAATCTAATCTAATGCGCTGCTGCATTGTAACGTACATATATAGGCAACAGACAGCTCAGATCGCGAGCACACAGAATCATTTATTGGCACAGAAATGTATTGTCAACACTGTTCTGTAATTTCTCAATAATGTACCTTAGAAACTGAAAAGTTCTACCATATATTTCTTAGTAACTAAAACCCACAGGTTCCCTATTAGTAGCGAGACGCTGCCAGGTAGAATTAATTCACACACGCAATCGCTGTCTCACTAATTCATTCATATAAATGCAATCTTTACTGTGCTACTTTATCTGTATCTGATTTAGAACAAGCAGAAATCTGTTAGAAATGTAATGACCCAAAGACAAAAGAACTAATAAAAATGAGCTGTTATAAGAGCAATAGCCACGTGTGCAGCGCTGTGTCATATGCCAGTTGTTCACAAGGTGTTCGGGTCTCAGCACAGGGTTCAGGCTTATTTGTTCATTAATGACGTCATCAGCGACTAGTCAACGTCGACTCGACTTTCATCATATAAATGTCGACTTCAAAAAATCTGAAGTCGTTCAACCCCTAGTTCACACATACAATCACCCATACACTCGGCACATCACAATACATTATCAGTCAGTCGATTGATCTCACTGTCCTAGAGTGTTATGAATTCAGCAAGTTCCAAAAACAAATGTATGCATGTTTGTACTAGGATAACTTACTTGTTGTGGGTGTGAATGATGTGTTGCGATTGGCTGCCTGGCTGACAGCAGGGGGTGGAGGTGGCATTGTGGGCGGAGTTGACCTGGGCTGGGTTTTGACATCAGCAGGTGAATCTGGCATCGTTCCAGCCTTCTGTCCTGTGCTACCTGTGGATGACATGAAATTTACTCTTTTAGAGCTTTTTATACATAACAAAAGTAGAAAGATGATGAGAACAACAACATGTACATTAATGTGCCTGAAGTGCCTAACTGCCAGGCCACAGATCTGACTAATATGTAGTTCTACTCTGCTACATGGCACTTGTTCAAACTGTATCATGTTTGACACATATGTTTTGTCTTGTTCACGGTGCTAGATCATGCGTGTGGCATTCTTTTTTCAGCAGTACCCTTCTAGTGAGTCGTTCAGACAGACTTATAATATTTCATAGCAGTAAATCTATGCAGTCTCCGCTGATAGAGATAAAGTGGCTTTGGAAGACTGAGGCAGAGGGTAAATGTCACTGCTGTTGGAAACATCCAGTCACACCTGTTCTCCTACTCAGCTGCTGCTGACGGGACCCCTCTGCCCCCAACCCCCCCCCATCACCCTGACATCCACATCAATGTCCTACACCCCCCACCCGCTCCCCCGCCTGTTGTCCGCTCTTGTGCGCCGGATGGACAGGCTCTTGATAGCCAGTGACAAGTGCAGCTGGATCTGCTGCTGTCCATCACGGTGCTGAACACTTCAACAAGGCAACGTTCACACCGTCCCTCATCTCTGCTTCGCTGAGGGACCAAACATGGCAAGTCTTCCTCACTCTTGTCTGCCTGGCCCGCATTGGTCATGTGACAATCCCTTTGTCTACCCAGCTCCCTAACCCATAGTGTCACATGCTGATCTCCCAGTTCTATCTTCACATGTAAAGCACACTCATCGTTGTCAGTTATGGGATGGAAATGTAGTTCATCAGAGTTCATGCCTTCACTCAAAGCTGTCAAAGCAAAACTGCCCCAACAAACACCAGCGAACACCAACAGTTGTTGGGTTTTGTTGGATCAGTGTTAAGATGTAATATGTCAGTGTGTGTATGTGGTCCAGGTATTCCCTATGTTGTGTCCTACCAAATGTCCCCACAAGGATAATAAAACATGAAATTTCTGCTGTTATAGGAACAAAATTTTGGTCCCCATGAGGAAAACAGTTTACAAAAGAATCATACTAAATGACAAAATACTGTTATTTATTTATTGTTTGTTTGTAATGTACTGTAAAAATCGCTTAGGGGTTAGGGGATATAATGTAATTTGTACAATATAAAAACCATTGTCTGTGGACAAAAACCCAAGGTATGTGTGTGTGTTAGTGTTTGAAAGCACAGATATTCCAAAAGAAGTACCATCAGATGGTACTGAGATTAGCACACAACATCACTGGTGATAGCTCACATTTGCTACTCCTTAACATCGTCTGTCACTTAGAAGGACGCTTCAGATGCCACAAACACAGAGGAAAAAACTTCAATGCTCATTTATGCTACAGTCCATAAGACTTAAAGTTCTCTTAAATAAAACTTGTATTTGGTATATTTTCTTTTCTCATGAGTTATAATTGCCAAATTCATATACCATGGTATTAAGTACATTATTGTATGAAATTGTATTTCCAAAAAACACAGTATTACAATAATGAATATCAAAAAAAAAAAAAAAAAAATACTATACCATGACAGTTTTTTGTTAGCATAGGTTGACTAAAGGCACAAAAGTAAACATTAAACGTGCATGTTTCACCTATATTTTGCGATGTGAGGCTGTGTGTGTGAGGCTGTACAGCAGCATGTGTTGAGCAGCAGGCTCTCTGACAGGCGCCTCTTGTCTCAGTGCTGTCACTCACTGTGGATCAGTTGCCCTTACTTCTCTCCACTGTCACCTTCAGTCAGATAGACCTCCCGAAAAACAGCACAACACCCTGACCGTGTGCTGGGGCCACCAGCCCAGGCCATGTTCGGAGAAAGCCCCCACCACCTGGCCGAGATGTCATGTGCAAAAATAACTAAACGTACAGGGTCACAGCCAAACTACTAACAGCCAGATAATTGGTTCTCGACCTTAGAGGGATGACAGCTGCAGGAGGGTGACAGGGTATGAGGCTGGTCTGTGGGTTAGGGGCCACCTTGGCACAGGGGGCATGCTGAGGGTCCTGAGGAGCACAATATTTCTGCTGATTTTGTGGTTTCCTGATCCTCAATCATATAGTGTGGTTTAAACAGGCATCATGCTACAATTTTCCGCTACCAGGTAACAGTCTGAAATGATGCGAAAGGACTTGAAAGCTGTATTAATATATTTAATACCTGTACAGAATGGTACTTTAGTCCAATAACATTTCATGATGGGTGGAGCTACCTAGTACATTGTGACAGAAATGGAATTCAAGCCAACAAAATATTGATTATTGCAGTTAAGGACCACGATTTTCATTTAAAATGCACATAACAGGATTTATCGTTTGTTGTTTTACTCAGAAAAATTGCAATCTGTTAAGTGGTTTGGGAGCTCTGGTTTAGGGTTCTTTCTATCACCAACATTTGAGACAAAGCAATTGTCTTGAAACATTAATAAAGAACGATACATGTAGAACATTACATGAACACTAAAATAACAATAAAACAGCGATAACAATAAAATATGTGCAAAGAGGGGGTGTGAAAAGAGAAATTAGCTCTTCATTTTCATTTAAAGATTGACTGGTGCCCCAGGGCAATAAACATAACAAGGTATTAGGACTAATGCCATGCTGACCAAAATAGGCACAAGCTGGCCTGCCGTGCGAGGCTAACGGTGCACTGCTCTGTGCATCACTGTCCCTGTCATTGCCAAATGTAGACAGGTAGAGATCTTGCTAAGGCCACAAGCCCTGCCTGTCCATCTGTCACTCAGTCCAGCAGCTTGCAGCCTCAGAGGGGCCATTAAACAAAGAACAGGCCAGCAAGCATTCACACAGACACACATCGGTCACACAACCTGAGTTAGCGTTGATGTTAGTACTCAATAGGAGTCAATGTCAATATCTAGAGAGTATTGTGGCCAATGGATGATACAATATATATCTGAGAGGTTAAAAGAAGAAAGTCATTTCTGTGATTTGACATTATTTAAGCTTAAAGAGATGAATAAAATCCCTTCCCTCTCAGGGCTGCTGGTTTAAAACTTCCTGACAGAAAAACAGGCCATAATCACTCCTTTTAATTTGCTCCTAGGGGAACAACACATGATAATTCCTGCATACATTCTCAGGGGATTGTGGAAGTTGCCATGACCTGGCTGCAGTGGCATGAAATCCCACAAGAGGACTGAGAAAGAGACAGAGGGACTGTCAAATATAAGTGAACACAAGGGGAGAGAGGCAAGTCTGCCCTGCTCTGCCTGTATCCACTGTGGGATTACAGATATCTGATTAATCTGACCAGCTAAAGGACACCGTAGGACACACACACAAACACCGGGCACTGGATTTCACTTTTAATACATTAGAAAGTCCATGTATGAGCCCCTTCTGTGACCATCTGTGCTTCCATAATGCCCAAACAAAGGGATACTTAGATAACATACAAAAAGAGACAATCCTAACTGAAAAGAAGATTCAAACTTATGACAGCTTCATCATCTGTAAAAGCAGCACACACAGAGTTGCTCACAACTATGCTCTATGCTTGCTCACTTTTTTCTCAGTTTTTCTCCAAGATCATCTTGAGTCTAGGAGATAGTAAGAGAGATAGAGAGTGATTTTCTTCACACAAAGCTATCATTTGATTTCAGACAACATAAATTATAGTTATTTATTGGCAAATGTCTGTTAATTCTGATGTTTATTCAGATCTAGAAGTAGTCTACTTTGTCCCATCAAATGCTTACTTAATATTTTTTGGCATAAGGCACACCCTTTATTTCAATTTTAGAAATGTGTTTTTAGACATAGCAGACTTTCTTTTACAAGAAACATCTGAGATAAATTTATATTTAAATGAAACAACTGAGAACTCCATTAAGAGCTATAAAGAGAACTTCTGAGGAAAAAAAAAAAATAAAATAAAAAATCCCGTGGGTACCTTCTTGTCTTAAAAATAAAGCATACACATTCAGTCACTCATATGAGACGGAGGAGCCATACTGAGAGATCAATAAGCCAAATAGATCTCACAGTGCAATACGCTTTTAACAGACCTCCTACAGATGTGTGATTTGATCCTGAATGCTGTGATTCTGTAATGATGTTAAAGCAGTCTCTTTGGGCTGTCACCTTGGCCATATGCTTGATGTCTGAAGGAAAACGCACACTTATAGGACAGCTAAAACTAACCTTGTCCATCTGCTTTTGTGTGCTATAATCAGATTGAAAAAGCGCACCACAAAAGTGCTCCAGTTTGTAATTCTGAAGCTTTTTTGGAGTCTTTGGAGATCAGCGGACATTTGCTTTCAGTAAAAGATCCAAACACACAAGAATCCATCATATAATGACAAGCCCAGAATTCCGGTTTCTGTGATTTGCTCTTTTTAGAGTTTGTGAGATGTGTGTATGACATACACATACACTGTATGTGAAGGGTTTTACTTAGCTATACTTAGCTAGAAGTTAGCTACATCTGACCAAACTTCTCTTTGGGGACATCTAGGGATATCCTCAAATATAAAATAATTCTTAAATAAAGCAAGCAATGTTTTGTGTTTGCTTGTATGAGAGAAAAGGAAATGTATAAGCCTATAAGGCACAAAGATCTGTTTTAGGGACAGGATTACAGGCTAGGTTCGTCTGTTGTCATTATAATCAGATTTATGTAAAAACAACTGAAGTCTATCATATGACTGCATTTAGATATCTAGGTACATGTGTGTGTGATGTGGTTCTCTGCTCACACTAGCACTTGTTCCGACTATCGGTTTGTACTAAGCTACCTTTCACTCAAACACAATGAAAAGCCCCTTGAGGTAACCCTCTCTCTCTTCACATGGCTTCTTTTCCCTGTCCCTGTATCTAACCCCCTCCACTCCACCCCTCTGTAATTCCCCCAGTCTCTAGGAATGCTCTTGTTTTTAATTTCTCCCAGCTGCTCTGGCTCTGTGCCCGACCGCCTGCCTTCCCACATCTGCTCCCCATCAGGCCGCTGCCGAGTCCACACAAACAGAGGCCTCTCATCAAAACAGCAGGATTACAGCCCTCGACCCCTGGCCAGCACTTCAAGACCTGTCCATCCGCTATCCTTCTCCCCAGCCATCCCACCATCTCTCCTTATCATCACCCAAAGCTCCTCAGTAGACCCCTGGACTGGAGCCCACGTTCTAAAATCTTTATGCTGAAGAAACGGACATTGCCACAAGGCTTGGATCTGACTGGACAATATCCCAAGACAGACATGAGGCTGTCCCCTAAAGAGGCCTTTGTAGGAGACCGTGTGAACGAGTATGGGAACTAGTATGGGAGGTGAGTAGCTAGCTGTATGTCTACTGAGCTCACTACCTAGACTGCATCATATGTGCAGTTTCGAGGCGAAGGCTACTGTATTGTATATCTTATTTTAGCCAAAATCTAAGGTAGGCTTGCATGTGTCCTTCGCGGCAATCCCAGAAACTAATGTTATGAATTCAGAGGGAAAAAAATCAGATAAATGTCAAGTGTCAATGTCAAATTTCATTCATTGCTGAAAAGAAATATCTCTAATCTAATCTAATCAAGAACGGATTCTTGCTAACATCAGCCTCCACTGGAATCAACTGCCGAGTCAAGTTGCATACAGAACCTTTCAAATCAGTCACTTATGGGGTTCCAGTTCACTTAGGGTGCCCCTTTAGAAGGCACCTGTCTATTTAATGTAGGTAGTAGACAGTAAGGCAGCTCATTAGGTTTTGAAACAGAATTAGAAAGTCAGTTTCTCCATATCTGATTGGCCAGCATCATGTGGTCTCCACACTGGACAAGAGAGCTTATCTTTTACTTATTTACAACTCATTCACTCATAGTACAATAAAAACAGGGTGAGAGAGCATGCACACACAAACACACACTCTCTGTGAGCGTCTTCAGCTGAGCAAATATGTTTTGAGAAAACAAACATTCAGATGGCAATAAATGCGTATTTAGTCACAAGCTGAACAGACCCCTGGGCCCTGAGACTCTGTATATGTATGTGTGTGAGAGAGACGTCCAGCATGTACGTGTGTGTGGGAAAGAATGCTGGGGTCACCAAAAATGGTGCATGTATAACCGCAGTACAGTTGTGTTGAAGAGTGTAGAGACACATTCTCTTGTCACAGTTCCAAAAAGATCCTCATATCCTTCTGTTATGAGGAAGCAGACATTCGCTAAATACTTTACTCTTGGGTTTGACCTCATCCAGAAGGTGGTAAGAGGGGAATATCTCAACTCAGCTCAACTATAACACTTTATGAACAGAATGAAAGGAAACCTGTTTATTGACAGATCATATTCCACTCAAACACATTTTCAAGGGGGTTTATCCTGATTTAGCAAAGAAGGATGCATTTGTGGATCAACATCTTTGTAACATTACTGGAAGAAAGATATTGTCTTAACCCTAGCCTTAACCACAACAATGTTCCCCTATCTTTTTCTCTCCCTGAAGTTAAAGCAATAGTAATACCTGGAGAAAGCTATCCATAAGCATTCCCAGTGGCAAAATGGTTCATTATGGGATCTACTAGCAGGGGCTAATTGCTAAAGCTACCTGCCAAACCTTGACCTCACTGGCCAACAAGGATGTTGATTGAGGAACCTACTTGGCAAAGTCATGGTCTACTTCAGAAGGTACTCTGTTGGTCCAGGATGATGTGGTGTGTGTGCAGTATAGCTAATGGACCAGAATAACCATCCTGAATGTTGCTGGTAAAACTCTACCATCATTTTCTTTTTTGCAAGCTGATTGATTAATCAAGTCTTGCTGGTCAATGAAACCAAGTTATGAAACTAAACTTCCAAAACACAAGATAGCATAGCTAGATATCTCTCTTTTTTGCTCACTCTCGCTTGACTATTATTGTGAATACTGATAAAATTGTACTGAAGTCTCTGTGCCATTTCTCCCAATGGCTGCTAATAAAATCCAGATGTTGCTGAGCTGCTCTCTACCCTACTCCCTCCTATCCTCTCCTCAGCCGCCCGGCCTTAGCCATTCCTAAATAAAGGAAAGTATTTGTGACATTCAGCCGAGCCGGGACGTGCCAAGAACAACTCCCCAGCTCAGCCCATCTGGAGTGTGTTAGGACAGCGCTGGGCACCAGTCGAGATGCAGAGATGAGTGTATGGCTACTTCATTAGAAATATGGAACATACAAGCACAAAAGGAGGTGCTTGTTGTTTAGGTACATGTAAGTGGTGTGAGTTTTTTAGTGGGTGTTTTAAAGTGGAGAAATCTGTCAGTTTCACAGTCCAAGACAACATTCTGACTCTCATGTCCCTCCACCCATCTGTGGACTTGTTGCATTTGTAGTTGTTTCCTGTGCTGCCTGAAGTAACCGTTGTGCTTGAGGCGGAGGCAGTGTGTTCACAGTGTGTGTCGCTGTTCTGAGCTCACACACCTGAACATCAATAACTGTCACACACTCTCACAAGCACACACATAGGAACGTCCTCAGACTCAACTCAGGCACCTGGGGACCAAGAGTACTGCAGGCATTCAGCCATCGCCAACACATCTGTCAACTGATATTCAAAGAGAGAGAGTTCTTTAATGAGAGGGGAAAGCTAAGACACCCAAGAAAAAGGAAATGTGTAAAAGAAGCAGAAGTGAAAAACTGTATGGATGTGACATACAGCAACTTTTGACCGCCAAGTAATTTTTCTGTCTTGACTGACAGCGACAAAATCACAGCCAATCAAACTATGTTTGACATTTACATGTAACTACTATATATTGAGCCAGTAAGATTTCACTGTGGGCAAATTGTTTTGATGCACAGTGCTTGTTGCAGTGGTTAAACGGCATTCACTCTGACATCAATTGACAGAAGGGACCGCAACCAGCAATGAGGTTTCTATAGGTCTGTGGACCAACTGTAGAATCTAACTGGCTTAAAATCCCTCTCTTAGCTATTGTACATTAAACATCAAATATCTTCTGATTGTCTATTATTGTGTCAAATCGTCCAGCGGTTTTGTGGACGAATGGTTTGATACTGGAAACAACATAAAGCCACACAAAATAATGAAACAATTTTCTTCTTCTAAGAGAGTCATAATTCTAATGACTGTTTTATTGGTGCTTGGACAAATAATAAGACATGCTTGTCCTTCAGCCCCACAAGAACGATCATTACGGAACAATTACAATTTTCCCATCAAGGCTGATAAATAGTTATAATAGCTACGCTTTCCCTAAATTCATGTATTACTTTAATAGAGGGGGAAAAAAGAGACAAAATGATCTATGACAGGAATCTGTTCTCCGCATTTCCACAAACAAGCTCCCCTATCAAAACACCTGCAGCTTCACCCAACACCAATTAGCTCATCAAGCTTTTAATTACTCTGTTAATTGCATACAGGCAGCGTGAGGGGCGGCTGGGGAATTAGACACAGAAGCCCTCCAGAGGACCCGCCTTGACAATCCTAACAAACATAGAGGACGCGTGCCAAGCAAAACACACAGGGCCTGTACACACATACACACCACAGATCCACTGCTCACATGACTGGAAGAAAAACAAGAGTGGCTATAATGCCATGCCACCATGCTCACCATCTGTTACTGTGCTACAAGTGATGTCACATCCTGTCACATGGATTACCTGGGAGAAGGATGAAAGTGTAAATGAACGCAAAGAGTGCTTGGGTGCGTTTCTGCTGGTCAGTGTTTCTCATCTACAGCAATATACTCTGAATAGCTTTGTACCTTTTTTCTTATAGTAAAATAAAACCCACTGAAACAGCAATGTGATAGTATTTAATTTAAAATATTTCTATTTCACAGTCCCGTATAAGTCACATTCTGGCTCTAATGAGTGTATGCAGACGGCACACACAACTGACATACACTGTTCCTCTTCCTTTTTTCATCCTAATTCCGTGACACGGATGACTATCTATTTTTTTTCTCCCTCTCTCTCTCCCTCTCCCTTATATACTCTGAGAAAACAGCAGAAGTGTTTGGCTGAGGAGGCGTATCCAGGAAATAGTGGTAGGCCCTGACTTCCTGTGTGACAGGTGCACGATGCAGGGCCTGACAGCTGTTGTCTCTCCGCAGTATTCACTCTCTCTCTTTTTCTCTTTCTCTTAGGCTATGGCCAGCTGTAGCCTAGTACTGCTCTTGTTTGCTTTGGCTCTTGCATCGTTACAGCTTGCTGATTTATGGAGCACAAAAGACTGAAACCTGCCCAAGTCACACACATGCAAAAACACGCAAATATATATATATATATATATATATATATACATAATCAATATATTTATTAATGATATCTTTTTTCTATGGAATTGCTGAAGTCGTACAATGGTACAGTGATCCCCTAGGATGTTACTTTGACATATACAATGGTATTGAATAATTAATGGTAATAATTAATGGTATTGAATAATTCAATTTGAACTCTTTCTCTATCTTTCAGTGATTGGACATATATTCTCTCTTTTCTCTCTCTTTTTTTTTTTGATGTCTTATTTGACATTGCCTTCAAATGTTTATCTATAGCCTTCATAAATGTTACATCTGCTTTATACTGTCTCTCAATTTCAGTTCAATTTAAGTGTTAAGTTATTGTGAATTATTTAAAGTAATATAACATACAAGTGGGTTAAAACAAGTGACAAATACAAAATGACAGAATTCTGTAAAATCATATCAAATAAACAAAACATTGCAGCATAAACAAAGTGGCAAAAAAAACCCCTGAAAATTAAGGAAATAATTTTACACAAAAATAAAAGTAAATTAACATAAGTCTTTGTTCCAAAACTTAGTGAGCTGCCTACATAGGCAACATTTTAAGGCTCACTGGCAATGAATATATATGCCCTAATACTAATAATGAAAGTTTATTCATTATTGTCTTGACTTTTTCTGCGTCCAGAGTGGGATCGATGCAGCTTTCGGTATTCTTTTTTATCCCTCTTAATAGACACTTTCAATACTATAAAGTGTCTGCAGGAATTTGTATTCATTTCCATATAGGAACATCCTCTTAAAAGTATCCACCCCTCCTCCATCTGGAACATTCTGGTATCAACAAAAATGTTTCTTCCATTTCCATTCGCTTTGAAAATGTTCCTTTTCTGTATGGAAATTAAACTTCCTTCTGGTGGATCCCTGGTTGTGGAACAATAACTTATCAGAGGAGACCCCTGCGTTAGATTAAGGTCTTCGTAAGAGACTGGAGCCGCAGTGAAATTCAGCTCAAACCCATTTCAAGAATGACAGGATAGTCTGGCGCTCTGCTTCTGTTTCCATGAGATAACGGCTACTTTAATTTGTGCAAATACGCTACATCGTACGTCTCCCAGCCCCAATCCAGCCCAGAGCCCCTTCTCAATACTTTAACATCATTGTGAGGAGAATTGTATGTGTGTGTGTGAGGGCTTAATAACTGAACTTCATCTGTAGTTACCACTCAGAACTGTGTGATAAGTAACTGGCTGAGGGCGAGAGAGGAAGTGAGGAACTAGCTTTATCACAGACAGGAGCGGTGATATGAACTTCCACACTGTTTGATTAACAAACCCCTCTACCAGCAGGGATTGCTCCAGCTGGTGCTCTGTCTTTCAGCCATACTTCCGCTGGCAATGTATCCTTACACCCTCCAATCTTTTTTCCACCTTCTTATTTAGCTAGAGTTTGCTTATCATCCAAACAAAACAAGCCAACTTATAGTGGGAGCCATTTCTCAAAGAGGTTTACAGTGTTCCCTATTTGATCAGATCAGATCTGTTTTTCATTACAGAGAAATGAGGATCTAACAATCTAGCAAAATCAGCCGGAGCAGTCTCTCGTTTCTTTGAGAAGCTTGTGTCGCTTGCTCTGTCAGTATCTCTGACAAGAGCTTTCTCAAAATGCAAGCTTTAACCTGATTGGTTATTTTCACTCAATTTCTGGGAGATTTCTATCAGCCGGAGACAATGAACACATCAAGACCTAATTACTGGATTTGACAATGTTTATGAACTTCTTAGCATTATTAAAGATATGCAAGGCAGTTTTGCTCTTGAAGATTTCTGATTTACCCACTCTTCAACATGGTTACTTCACATGTCAATCAGGCAGTCTCTTCCTGTCTAAGTGGGCGATCTTGGTTAGAATAAGCTACAGTGTGGACCAGACTTAATGCTGATAGGCAAAAGTCTACACTGGCTCGTATACAGCATTCTCCATTTTACATGCATTTATCTTAACAAATCTGTCCTATTGTGTTATTAAGATAGGACAACACTTTTACTTGTGAGAACACATGGGAAAAGGAAGGAACGAATAGACTGAGTGTATTTGAGAGTGATGTGGTTTCTCTCTCTCAGAGTGAACTCCCAGCTCCTACAATGTGGCGTAAATGTGTTTTTTGTTACCCCAGATGTTTGGAAGCTGGCCGGCTTCTCTGCTCTCTGACATTCTCCTTCTCCCGAGAGAGGCCGCCATGTCACAGTAATGTCAAACACATGCGCTCACCACACCGTCGCCGTCTTTCCCACTGTTTGGAGGGATAAACAGGGCTGAAACCATGGCAATTGCCCCCTTGCCTGTCCCTGCTGCTCCCTCTCACTGGCACTCCCGCTGGGAGCCTGGGGTTGCCATGGTAGGACAACCGGATGGACTGCTGGGACAATTTGCCATAACAGAGCCTTCACCCCTGAGTAAGTATTGAGACACACTGAAATACAAATGTTGTGCTCATCTGAGTATATTTATCAGTAACTCACTTAACTAAAAGGCCAATCAAATATGACATTCATCTGATGTTAAATTTGGACTGATTGAGTCTCTTCTCTTAGGCTACATTCAGACTGCAGGGAAAAGTGGAGTTACATGTGACTCAGATCTGCTTTTCTCCCCATAACAGTATGAACAACACAAACCACATGGAATCTGATCTTTTCAATTCTTATTTGGACCACTTCCATATGTGGATGTAAATCAGACACGTCCAATATTTTGCAATGCGATCTCAGTCTAAACAGTCACATCAGAATTCATGTGATATTTACGTCTCTCTAGATGGACATTCATGACAATTCTGTGTTGATGGGAGTCGCTACAAAGATTTTACATACCAGTAGTTCTTTGGTCACTGTGAATATGGAAGACAGCTGAGAAGGTAGTCATTGATGGGACAGTCAAGTGTTTATAAGTATTATACGACAGCTCTATTCAAGCAAAACTTCAGGGAAAAGTACATGAAAAAACTTTGCTCTCTTACTCCTTTTCTTTGCTTCTCATCACCTGCTCACAAATTCACTGGCTTCCACGGCACATCAGCTTATAAGTGAACGCATAAACGCTGGCTACCATATTTACTTCCGTATGGCAGTATGCAGATTGCTGTCTTTGTTATTGTTCTTTTGGGCATGCAGGTCAGTTCATGACTGTGACCAGTTCACACTTGAGTCTGATATTGGCCACATTTTGAAAATAATGTGAACAGCCAAACAAACAATAACAACAAAAAGATCTGAGCAATAAGAATCAGAATTGAGCACTAAGACTTGCAGTGTGAACATAACCTTAGTCTCTTTCTTTATCTGTGGTTTTGTGGTGCACACTGTGCAGTTATGAATTTTTTATTTTATGCACTTTTCCAGTGTGTATTTGGAAGGCATTTCTTTCAATACATGCAACTTTGGAAAGAAAGGAAAAAAGACCCAGATCTTTTACTCAGTCTGAGATTCATTTCCTCACACCAGGACATAAGTGACACATAAGTGCTCTCTCTGGCAGCTAATGTAGATAATAGACCAGGATAATCTCCACTGATCTCTTCTAAAGACATAAACAAATAAACAAAACAAGTTCAAACACCTCAGTTCTAAAGCTTGCGGACGTCCCCACCTGCTCAGGACTCATGTGACTGCACAATTGCATTAATGCATTATAGGAATTAGGATCAGCGTGTGATCTGAACTCTCTAGACACTGAGATGGGTAGATAGCATTTTGTATTTAATTTATACATTCTAAAAATGTCTGCATAATAGGGGAGCAAAATATTCTGTTAATATGGAGGAAATTTAGATAATGATTTTTCACAGGTGTTTTACCCGTTTTGAATTACACATTCCATCATGTTGCGCTTTACGGTTAAAGGAAATGTCTGTAAACTTATGTAAAACTACCAGCATCCTTTCTGTTTTCTACATATTTTTTTGTTTACAGTGTAGCCAAGTAAAATAGGAAGGTAGAGGGGAAATTAGAGGAAATAGGTCTAAGGTATGACGCAGATCAGACTCGAACCTGCATCTGCCTCTTTGTGCTCTCCAAGCACATGTACTACCCACCATGTCACAGGACTCTACCCACTACATTAGGACATGTTGTGGGATTTAAATGGTGTATCTATGAGCACAACAACCCTTTTTTTGTGCACACATGCACCACTGAACAGGATCAGGATATGTTGCATGCCTGATTCGAATCTGCATACCTACAGTGTGAACACAAAAGCCCTTTTTATGTCACCAACGAATACACAAACCACTGTGCAACTACAAAAAAACTTCTATTTTTGGATTTGAGTGACTCTTCCATAGTATAGCTTTGTGCCAAAACTGGCATTTTAATTGCGGTGCTGCCACGTGTCGTGGGGTTAGTTGTGTGAAGCGAGGTCTTTCGTGCAGGTGACAGTCAGGCTACCTGGCCGATCAGGTGCCTGTGCTTACTGATCAGTGCCTGACCCCACCTCCTAGTTCTCTTGCTCTCTCTTCCTCCCTCCCCCTGCTGCTTTGCCGGCCGTCTGCCTGCACCCATCTCCCGCCCACCGCCATCTGCTCCTCTCGTTAATTACGAGACGGCAAACTTCACCTGCACCCGCACTCAAATTACAATAATTACCTCCAGTGCACACCATGTCCCTGCTCCCATTGCAGAGGACTGCCACAAGGACACGCTCTCTCAACCTGAAAGCGGGCGTCCTATATACTAGTAAACTTAAGATATATACCACAACCATAAAAACTGACACCTTCCACATGGCAAACTCTGAGTGCATGATAATACCAGTGTGAGCCTTTATGAATTCTCAGCAGATCAGTGCTGGGTGTTGCTTTGACAGTTTGAAATACACTTTCATTTCTAAACTAGACTTACACTGAATACAAATCATGAAGTTTAATTTGATAAAATCTAAAGACTGTGATTTACAATTTTTTTAGGATTTCTAAACTGTGGTCAAATTTACGTTGTGGCTTTTCAAATTATTGTTTTTCACTAAAATAATTATGAATTTTGGTTAAAAAAAATATTTTTAAGGACATGTATTTGCACTTTATCAACATTCTGAAGAGGTTTGTTAAGTGCGGACAGTGAGCAGGTAAGACTGACCCTTGTCAGAAGCTGTAAAACCAATCAAACAAGTTCTCCATATCTACCAATGGAAAGCAGTGTCTCCTCAGAGCCATTTGACTTAACCCCATATACTGACTCTTCTATATAAATCTATTAAAGATGGCATGAAAGCAACTTGAATAATCACTCCAGATGAATGAATGGCTTTCTCTTAGTAGAGGCGCTTTAGTGCATGCAGCAGGGACATTTGCCTGTAAAAGCTATAAGGGCTCTTTGGTGGTAATGTTTAAGGATAGTCTGTGGCCACAGCGCGGTTTCACCTTTAGACATTTAGCTGTTGGGAGAACTATTACCGTCTGTTCATTCATAATTCAGCTGATCTTTACTGGGGTCAACTGAAGAGTAAAGTGGTGGTTTGCAGTGCAACAGCAGTAACATCAGCGGGTGCTGACTGGGCTGGACTGAAGGACAGTTAAGACAAGTGATGTTGCAACAGAGCATATTGTGGTTTCATCCATCAGTGTGCTGGCAAGGTTGCAATGAACAATTCATCATAATGCACCAGATCACATCTTCATTTTTGTGCTCATATAGACTAATCATTTATTAGATGAACAGGTGCAGAGATTGCCAGGCTGATGACTGCTATAAATTGCTGCTTTTTCATAAGATTGAAGCCATCTGATGTGCTTAAATATGCTGTAATTTCTGCTTGGTCGTTTATGAGGTTTATTATTATTGTTTTAAATTAAACAATCTAACCTCTTCCTTTTCAAAAAATGTGAAACAATTAAAGGCTGCAGCGAGACCTAATTTCTAGCAGATCAGACCTAAGTGAATCAGATCACCTCTAATAAATTCAAATTCAGAGGTTGGGAATGTTTTGCCAAAAAATAAACTTATTTTTTTGTTGTATTTTTCGTGCTCTTTTCATAAACCGTAGCTAAAAACAAATACTTGCAGAAAGGTTGAGAAATAAATTTGGCAATATTATTATTATTATTATTATTATTTTTAAGTAGCGTTATGGTGCCAATAATTTTATTCATAATAACAGACTTTATTGTTGACTAAGTCACCATCCGTATCTTATCTATTTTGAAATAACTCTTTTGAAAGAAACAATATAGGCCTATATATTTTAAACAAAATAGTTTGATAATGTTTGTATTTCATATATATGTATTTTACTTAGGGTAGCATATACAAAAACAAACTGCAAGAGAGCAGGTATGTCGCTGCGTTGATAATTTAATTTCTATATTGCTGGACTGTACTAGAAGACCTACAAGCATCTTATAAAATCTTCGCTTAAGTCCAGACTTACATGTATTTAAGAAATAGCCGTTAATATTGAACGAACAAAGTATTAATAGATAAAGCAGAGGCATCACTTACTTTTGAAGGTCGAAGTCAAACTGAGGTATTTGCAGTAAAAAATAATCCACGCGAAAAATAAAAAAAGAAATAAACGGAGATTATTACGCCTCGATTATCACTGAAAAGGGTGTGAACTTTCCAAAATGAATAAAAAAGCGTATATATGCCGTTTTATCAAAGAGTGTCTGAGAGAGAGAGAGAGTTCTGAACTCCTTTGGATTGCACGCGATGTTGACTTTTCGTTATAGTAATAAATAATGAGGTAATTCAATTTCAAGAAATTGAAATATATCATACAAAGCTAGAACACAGCGGAGCTTTAGTATTAAAGTAGTGAGACTTTGGTATTACGTTCCTTTAAAATGTTGAAATCTTGAAACGTGTTAACAAATTTCTTAGTAAAAATGCACAGGGCGAAAAAAAGTTCGCTTCGATTTCTCAAATCACAAAAAAACGCAAAGTCCTCCAGTTCAGATCTCGCGTTCTTGGTGGTTTTTATATCGTATTCCACAGTAGATGTCCGTGATCCCTCCTATAAGATAGGCTAGAAGATGTTTTTAATATTGCCACGGATGCTCCATGTTTCCAAGTAGAAGTGTAGTGAATATTGTCTCTTGTAAATCCTCAAAGTCCTCGTCTACAGAAATGATTCAGATTCAGAGTGTTTTGGAGATCTTCCCGTTAATACTCCAACTGCTCGTCGCGAACTCCCTCCACACTGAACGCCAAAAAACGGTCCATTAAAAACATCATTCGTGTCCCAGTTAACTGATGTTACACATTCTGCGTTGTTTCGCTCTGCACCATCTCGCGTTGTGGTTTATTTTTGTTGTTGTCAGTGGTTGGAAGCTGGTGTGTTGTCTAATGACCCTTCTGTCTGCGTTTAAAACACCATCTGGAGAAGAGAAGCGTTCTCCTGCGCTCCTAACCTCTCTCTCTCTCTCTCTCTCTCTCTCTCTCTCTCTCTCTCTCTCTCTCTCTCTCTCTCTCTCTCTCTCTTTCTGTGACAGCTCCTCAGACCCACAAGCTGACAGCCTGCCTCCCTTGTGCTGTATAACCCCCTCTGATATTGAGGATTCCTAATATAATTCATATCACATTTTTAATAGACTGGCTATTAACATAATTAGGATGTGCCCACAATTTTCTGCAATTCTTAAGGGATCATAAGCACTGTCCCTGTCTCTGATAAAAATGTCAGATTGATTCTCACGAGAGCAGTATTGATGATGGTCCTTCCACAACGCCAGGCGTTTTTGCCAGGTTTTTAAACGCGTTTTGACCGCGCACCGCTAGGGGCCGCTGTTTCCACATATCAGTTCTTACGCGTCAGTGAAGCGCGCAAACACTCGCATTCATCAGGCAATTGACAGCCAGGCAGCTGGTGCCCGAAGCCCGATCGAGGGCATTCAAATCAGATGGGAGATATGATGTTTTTGTAACATAGTTACAAACTGAGCATTTCATTTTTCACGAGCATCATGTGCTTGATTTAAACATTCTGTAAACTGTTGATGGATGGTCCTTACTTTCAGTAAATTAGCCTATATAACTGTCAGCTACTGTCGATATACATATCCTATTATTTCTGAGGTAAAAACAATATAATACTAATTTCAAGTATTAAAGCAAGCGACATCTAGAAACAAATTGCATTACATGAGCCATTTTTTTGCTAATATTTTACTGGTCTCAATGTAATTTATAGGGGATGTAAATTAGTTCATCTCAAGTTCAACCATGAGGTGTAGTTCATCATATTAACTCTGGACATGTTCCGCTAACATCTGACAACCTCGGAATGCCCAAATACATTTTGTCTTCATTTTGAACTGTATATCCATCGGTTTATCATTTTAAATCTAACAAATGCTTTGTAAAATGTTTTGCATTAAAAATAAATGGCACGTGGTTTGATATTTTGTCATCTAATGCAACCATATTCATATTTTGACATTCATATATGTGTCCATATATCAGGCCACTGTATACCTGATAAATTAATGTGTTTGAGACTGCTTACCAGGTGCTTATAAAACTATAATTTACATTAACTACTTATTCTGAGACCTTGACAAATAACTTTCAGCTAAAGTCTATGGTACACTTAAACTGAATAGCAAAGCATTACTTGAGTGATTCAAAGAGCCGCATGCACCAACTATGAATATGGATAAGAGATGGCATTTCCACAGACATTTTCAGCTGTATTTGAATATGAATATGACTTTTTCTTCTTGTGGTTTGGGCAGAATATTCAATGCAGAATATATTCCTCCTTTTGAGGTATTGGCGGAAAAGCTCTAGTAAATACAGCTGCTGCTAAAAAATTGACCGACTTCTTCTCCAACCACCCTCCCTCCATTTTGTTCAGTTGATTCCCCCATTTTTGACTGTTTAACCATCACCGCACCTGCTATCCATTCACTGGGGAGGATCTGATGGTGTCACCGCAGGTGAGCCGATGAGAAACGCACATCTGCCTTTCTTCCCCCACCCCTCAGAAATGACGGGATGTAAAGACATGTGAACAAACATAGTTAGCACTACTCTGCTGTTGGAGAAAGCACCGGTGGTGTAAAGTACACAGAGACAGCTGCCCCATTCCTTCTTTAGTCCCACCATTCCACTTGCCTGGTCAGCCTGAGAAAGATCCAGTCAAAACACTCTGAGAAAATGACAAATCTAACATAAGTCTATTACTGGTTATGGTTACAGATTTTCTTCCATCTGGAAAATGGTAAAAAACAGAAGTCATTTTATTACAGTGGCCCCTTAGATAATGCTTTAAAGCATCATGAAATTAAACTGGGAAAAGAGGATCCTAGTTACTTTAAGAAACATTTCTATTTATATGTCCACATTATTACGAAAATAAATGAATAAATGTTTGTCATTTTAGCTGTGACATTAAAAAAATTTCCTTATTTTTAACCACTCCTGACTTCTGACCATCTGCCATCGAGACCACTTTTTTTCATGGATAAAATCATGGGATTTAACCTACATTTTTTTTTCTTATTGAATATGATGCTTTACCTGGGAATACGTTACATTATGCAAGTATGAGTTATGAGCACTTCACTGACTTAAAGGGATAGTTCACCAAAAATGAAAATTCTGTCATTAATAACTCGCCCTCATGTTGTTCCAAACCCATAAGGCCTTTGTTCTTCTTTGGAACACAAATTAGGATATTTTTGATGAATAAAGTCGTTATTTTTGTTTTCTTTGTGCACACTTCTTTTAAAATAGACTAGAAAATTATGTTGACATTAGAGGAAGTGCACTGGCATGGTTCAAATCGTACTTATCTGACCGCCATCAATTCATGGCAATAAATGAAGAAGTATCATACCAATCACAAGTTCAGTATGGAGTACCTCAAGGCTCAGTACTAGGCCCCTTACTTTTCACGCTTTACATGTTACCCTTGGGAGATATCAATAGGAAACATGGTGTTAGCTTTCACTGTTATGCTGATGATACTCAGCTCTATAATTCTTCGCGACCCGATGAAACAAAACTAACGGAATATATAGTTGATCTCAAAAACTGCATGACTAGCAATTTCTTACTGAATTAAAAAAAATTAAAAAATTAAACTAAATTCTGAAAAAAAAGAGTTGTTAATTATTGGACCAAAAACTTTTGCATGTAATAACCTAAATCACTGTCTAATGCTTGATGGTTGCTCTGTAAATTCTTCAGAACCTAGGCATACTTTTGACAGCAATCTTTCCTTCGAAAAACATCTTTCTAGCATTTGTAAAACTGCATTTTTTCATCTTAAAAATATATCTAACTTGCGACCTATGCTCTCAATGTCAAATGCAGAAACATTAATTCATGCGTTCATGACCTCGAGGCTAGATTATTGTAATGCTTTATTGGATGGTTGCTCTGCGCGTATAATAAAGAAACTCCAGGTGGTTCAAAATGCAGCAGCTAGAGTTCTTACTAGAACCAGGAAGTATGACCACATTAGCCCGGTTCTGTCAACACTGCACTGGCTCCCTATTAAACATCGTATACATTTTAAGATCTTGCTAATTACCTATAAGGCCCTGAATGGTTTGGCACCTCAGTATTTGAGTGAGCTCTTATCACATTATAGTCCTTTATGTCTGCTGCGTTCTCAAAACTCTGGCCATTTGATAATACCTAGAATATCAAAATCAACTGCGGGCGGGAGATCGTTTTCCTATTTAGCGCCCAAACTCTGGAACAATCTACCTAACACTGTTCGGGAAGCAGACACACTCTGTCAGTTTAAATCTAGATTAAAGACCCATCTCTTTATCCTGGATTACACATAATACACTATTGCATTTCTATAATTCAAATCCGTTCAAGGATTGTTAGGCTGCATTAATTAGGTCAACCGGAACCGGGAACACTTCTCAAAACACCCGATGTACTTGTTACATCGTTAGAAGAATGGCATCTGCGCTAATATTAGTCTGTTTCTTTCTTATTTAGAGGTCACCGTAGCCACCCAGATCCAGACTGTATCCAGATTAGATGGTGGATCAGCACCTACAGATGACCTCTACAGCCCTGAACGACAGCGGAGACCAGGACAACTAGATGAGGCCCAGGGACTGATCCCCAGTGAAGACCGTCTCCTAGACGGCCATTGGGACAAGACCACAGGAACCAGATGAGTCCTTTGCACAATCTGACTCTGCTGCAGCCTAGATTTAAATTGCTGATTTTGTCTGGCCAGAGGAGAATTATACTATTTCGACACACTATTTCCCTGTCTAAATACTGTAAAGCTGATGTAAAGCCACCCAGCTTTATATCAAGCTGATGTAAAGCTGCTTTGACACAATTTGCATTGTTAAAAGCGCTATACAAGTAATAGTGACTTGACTTGACAAAAAATATTCTCGTAGTATTCTCATAACTGATGTCACATGGATTATTTTAAGAATGTCCTTACTACACTTCTGGGCTTGGGAACATTTCGGTTACAGAGAGCTCTCGGATTTCATCAAAAATATCTTAATTTGTGTTCCGAAGATGAACGAAGGTCTTATGAGTTTGGAACAACATAAGGGTGAGTAATTAATGACAGAATTTTCATTTTTGGGTGAACTATCCCTTTAAGGGAAGCGTGTGAAAAAAAGCATGTGTGTGGGAGTGTACCAGTGTTTAGTGTATGTGTGTGAAGTGAATTGATGTCAATGGAATTGAAGACTACACTAGATCAAAACTCTCAGCCTTGAGAAATCCTGTAAAAATAGCAGCCCTCATTGCATTGGCTCCACCTCTCTTTCTCTCATGACAGCTAATACCCAGTTCACAGATATTAAATAAATCCTCTATGACTTGAGTCTCTACATCCATAATTCTTAATCCACCGTACTGATATGTGGTCAGCTCTGGTGTGGACATGCAATATCTACCCAGATATTCGAGGATTTTTCTAGAGCCAAATGCAATTTGGCTACATTTACGGATGTGTCAGTCTATGCTGCTCTTGCAAGGGCAAATGTCTCAAACTTATCAAGTGTGAAGTGTTAGGATCTGTCTCCTGCGAATACATTCTGGCTGTGCCTGAACCTAAAGCAGCTGCCTTACTGCCTTGTTGACCATTGTTTTGTGAATGAAGATTCAAGAAGTATCTAACTGGCTTTCAAGGCAGTTCAACGTCATGTCTAATGATCTACAACAAATTTTAATGCATTTTAAAGACACCTAAGAAATATTAAGTGCTTTATTCTGGGTAAAAAAGGAGTTATACATTGATAAAAATGGGAAAAATGGACATTAATAAATGTATGCATCTAAACATTTTATTAAAAAACATTTTATTTGATTCAGTATCCACTGAAACACATACATTGGATTATGGGATGTCTATAAAGGATGCATCTATATGTACATAAATACTAGATTCAGATGTGTCTTGATACCTTTCTTCCTGTACACTGCCATATGGGCTGCATTTTTTTTTTTTTTAAGTTTGCTATAAGGGATTTTAAGTGAATCATCAAAGATAATGATAATAAGACTTTGAATTCCTCTGTGATCCACTGATCCACTATTGAGACTGAAAAATGAAAAACTAGATGCAACATGAGGGATGACCCTAGTTAAGGGTTTTGTTTGTATTTTTAGGTGATGTTTAGGTGGTAAGAAGTGACGACAGTGAGAGACAGCAAGCATAATTATTTGTGACAGCAAAAAAAACAAAAACAAACAAAAACAGACAACTTACACTATAGTCATTCTAGACTGCATGTAGAAGTGATTCAGCCCCTTGTCCTTCATCTCAGCTACGTTAAAATAACCTGAGAAAAATACCCCAAATCTGTGTTTATGTGATCTCTATTTACAGTGGCTGCATCATTTACTGAAAATCTTGAGACTGGGAAGGTCTTATTCATCAGCTCTCCATTCCTGTGAAATCTCTAAATGTGCAGCCAAATACGTCATCATTACTGATATGCATCTGCTGACAAGTACATGCAGTTTTAATTGGTTTACTAAAAAAAAATCATCAGTCAGGAAAGTATTCTGACCTTGCACTTAATCCACGTTCTGCTTGAGATCTGAAAGACCCAAGACCCTTAATAACAAGCATGCTGCATTGAATTATTAGCTTGATACTCCTTGAATATTCAAACGAAATATATATATATATATATATATATATATATATATATATATATATATATATATATATATATATATATATATATATATATATATATATATATATATAGTCTTATAGGCGTCAGATCTAAACCATGACAGCAATGAATTTTCTGATTTTCTTATTAGTATATTTTGTAGCAGTTCACTGCTGTCAGTTATTCACTTGAGTTGTTTAACTATATTTTTCTCCTGTTTGTTGGTTTCAAACTGACCCCAAACAAAAACAACATTACTATTCTTGAAAACAGCCACCTTTCTGAAAAGTAAACACCAACTTTGTGACAAAACAGATGGTTAGAGCTTCAGTAATATCTGTTGATTGGAATTGGAATTTGATTAGGTCAGGGAACATATTAAAAGTATTTGAAGAGAAAACAACACATTTTTAACTATTATTATTTTTATACCTACAGCAGTGTCTTCTGTGTGGTTTCTTGGTAGTTGTTTACTATAAGGAGACCAAATCAATCTCTGGGACATTTTTCTGATGCCTAGATATTGTTATGGATCCCTCCTTCACTGTAAATGTATAAGATTTGGGAACACTTTAGTATAGGGCCCAATTCTCACTATTAATTAGTTAGCATGCCTATTATTAACATAATACTGTTTATTAGTACTTATACTAACTGTTTATTAGTACTTATAAAGTACATATTCTGCATGACCATATTCTACATCTCTAATCCTACCCAATACACTGCAAAAAGTGATAAATTGACTTAACATAAAAAAATTGAGGAAACCCGTTGCCTTAAAATTATTAAGTAAATAATAATAATAAAAAAAATAAGTTAACTGAATTGTCAAGTTCACTTAACTTTTTTTTAAAATTATTATTTACTTAATAATTTTAAGGCAACGGGTTTCCTCAATTTTTTTTGTTTAGTCAACTTATCACTTTTTATAGTGTACCTAAACTTAACTACTACCTTACTATTAACAAGCAACAAATTAGGAGTTTACTGAGGCAAAAGTTGTAGTTAATGGTTTGTTAATGGTGAGAATTGGACCTTAAAATAAAGTGTGACCGGATTTTTTTTTTTTTCTCTCCCCCTTGATTTTTTCTCCACACTGATGGTGATGCTTGTCTTAGCAAAGACCAGTAATAAATTGAGACTTAAAAAAGTTTAAGTCTCCTGCTTCTTGGATTTGTCTACAGAGAAAAAGATTTTTACACGTCTCCTCTGGAGTTTTAAAAGAGATCTCAACAAGATCTCAACAATCTCTGTGTTCAGACTGACAAGATACCAAAGTCATATTCTATATATGGTTCAAACTTTGTTCATCTAATTCTTTAATATTTTCTCTCACGTGCATTTTATTTATACTGCTACTTCAGTAGAGTGCTTTCAACAGAATGAGTTCCTGGTTGTCTAAGAGATGGACCACTGGTTGTCCTGGGTCTTGATGTACTGTTTATGGCCCTCTTCCTTGCTGGGGATTTATAGCCCTGGCTGTCCTACCTTGTCAGGTTCTTCTATGGCCACACATGCTGCTTACACACTCCTGCTTTGCCTTTTACTATGAAGCTATGGCTGAATAGAAAGGGTTAAATAAAATGGATGGGTGAAGCAAAAAACAGTCAACAGCCAGGTTTCATACTCAGTGTTGCCACAGGAAGCGCTTCTATAGTAAGTTTCCTGTTCTGGTCTTAGTGGAGACACAATTTAAAAAAAAAAAAAAAATCTAGCTGATGACAGAAATTTTAAGTACAGAAATTACCACCAAAGTACACTCTGGGTTGTTTTTTGACCCAAATGCTGGGTTGAGACTGTTCGATAGGGAAGCTGGGTTAATTTTACCCAATTTGGGTTGATAATCTTTTATAATCAGTAACCCAGTGGTGCTGGGTTGGGAAATGCGTATGTCAAAGTGTATGCATGCCGCGCAAGTTCAAATGCAAACGGTTCTCTTTGTGCCAATACCACTTCGTCTATCCGTATTCACACTACTTATGACAAGAATATGTATGGAAAATAGAAGAAATCTAATCAAAGAAAAGAGAAGAAAGAACTACCTGCAATGAGGACTGTGTTCTTTTCACACTCAAATCACTCGGTGACCAATGACTGATGAGCAGGAACTGAACAAGTCAGAATAGCTCTTGAAGGGAGTGATTAAAATGCTTTAAACAGAGGGTAAAATCCTGTCAGTTTGCTATAATACATACACTCGCAGAAAAAAAAAAAAAAAGTACAAAATCTGTCACTGGGGCAGTATGTTTTCAAAAGGTACGCATTTTTCCTATTTTATTCCCAAAGTGTGCATATTAGTACCTTAAAGGTACATATCATAGCACAGAAACCGCACTTGTTAAAATTACAAATGACTTGCTTCTTGCGTCAGACCAAGGCTACATCTCATTGCTAGTTTTACTTGATCTTAATGCTGCGTTCGACACCATAGATCATGACATACTCATAGATCGATTACAAAACTATATGGGTATTCAAGGGCAGGCTTTAAGATGGTTTAGATCCTACCTGTCTGATCGCTACCACTTTGTTTATTTAAATGAGGAGTCATCTCAATTATCACCAGTAAAGTATGGAGTACCACAAGGATCTGTCCTAGGTCCTCTGCTATTTTCAATATACATGTTGCCCCTTGGTAATATTATTAGAGAATACGGGATTATGCTGATGATACTCAACTGTATATCTCAACAAGACCAGATGAAACTTCTAAATTATCTAAGCTAACAGAGTGTGTTAAAAATGTAAAAGACTGGATGACCAATAATTTTCTCCTATTAAATTCAGATAAGACAGAGATTTTACTAATTGGACCAAAAAACAGTACATAGAATCTCTTGGATTATTTGCAACTAGACGGATGTACTGTTACTTCCTCTACAGTCAAAAATCTGGGTGTTATATTAGACAGCAACTTGTCTTTTGGAAATCATATTTCCCATGTTACAAAAACAGCATTCATCCATCTTAGAAACATTGTTACTACATGTTACCTGTTTCTGATGCAGAAAAGCTAGTTCATGCATTCATGACCTCTAGACTGGACTATTGTAATGCACTGCTAGCTGATTATCCTGCATCTTCAATAAACAAGCTACAGGTAGTCCAAAATGCAGCGGCTAGAGTCCTTACCAGATCAAGAAAATATGATCATATTACCCCAATTTTACAGTCTCTGCACTGGCTACCTATTAAGTTCCGTATCAGTTACAAAATATTATTACTTACCTATAAGGCCCTTAATGGTTTAGTGCCTGCGTACCTAACTAGTCTTCTACCACACTACAATCCATCATGCTCCCTAAGGTCGCAAAACTCTGGACTTTTGGTAGTACCTAGGATAGCAAAGTCAACTAAAGGAGGTAGAGCTTTTTCTCATTTGACTCCCAAACTCTGGAATAGCCTTCCTGATAATGTTTGGGGTTCAGACACACTCTCTCTGTTTAAATCTAGATTAAACCCAGTAGGCACAAAACAAGCACACAATGTCATAAGACGTTGATATTTGGTTAAATTTCGGTTGCGACGTCGGGTGACCAAAATTCAACATAAATTCAATGTCTAATGTCAATGTTAAATTGATGTCCAATACCGACGTCAGCTGACGTTGAGATTTTGTTGTTTTTAGGTTGTGCAACCAAAATCCAACATTAAGTCAACGTCAAATTGGCGTCAAATATTGACGTCAACCCGATTTTCATTTTCAATCAAAATGCAACGTCTGTCCGACGTCATGTCCAACGTCAACCTGACGTTACATAGACGTATGGTGCTTGCTGGGAAGACACATCTCTTTGGCCAAGCTTTCAAATAACGCATCTCATAATCTTGTACTGCAGTTATATATGATCAAATGCACATTATTATTCTTTAGTTTGGGTTAAACAAATAAATTTTGCTTGGCTGGAACAGCAGTTACACTAATTATGTCTCTATTTGTTTCTCTGTTTTTGCCATGGGATTGACATCCCGTGGTAACTAGGATTTACACAAGCTTCAGTTTGGATCCAGAACACCTGAGAAGAGATGATGCCAACCCCTCAGAGGACCTCAGATGATGCCAACCCTGAAACAACATACAGAACTACCAAATCTTGTTATAACTTTTATTTCAACAAATAATATAATAATTGCTGTTAATAGTGTTCATCGTCTGTTTGATTACATCTTTAATTGATTTTTCCATACATTTCTGCCATATGTACATTAACTGACATAGTCACCAATGATAAGCTACTACTAAATATATTGTAGAAACTTAATTTTCTGTACAGCGCTTTGCAACGATTTGTATCGTGAAAAGCGTTATACAAATAAACTTGAATTGAATTGAATATTAGTACTTTAAAGGTACATATTAGTGCCTAAAACACACATATTAGTGTTTAAACAGTACATATTAGTAGATATGAAAAGGTACTGCACCAGTGACAGATTTTGTACCTTTTTTTGAGAGTGTAGTTTATTCCCAACTTTCAGTGTTTATTACAGACTTTTTGTCGCTGTTTCTTGACGGCACTCAAAGCCTGACACTTTGGCCATAGAGGGACTATTTTTCGGTGGCCTAGTAGTGCACAACACAATGAAATCTCCACAACACAACAGAAACAAGCCACAACACAAAGAAATTAGCACAACACAACGGAAACAAACCGCAACATAACGAAATTAGCACAGCACAATGGAAACAAACCGCAACACAATGAAATTAGCACAACACAATGGAAACAAGCCACAACACAATGAAATTAGCACAACACAACGGAAACAAGCCGCAACATAATGGAATTAGCACAACACAATGGAGACAAGCCACAATACAGTGAAATTTGCAGAGCACAGCGAAATTAGTCCTATTCGTTGTGTTGTGTCGATATATTTTGGATTGTGGAAGAAAATATAGCAAAATAACTGTCAAATCTGTACTGTCAAACTGTCAAATTTTGTAAGTTATTCAATATTTATTTAACAATGTTGACTGAACGTTTAAAAAACAATTTCATTTAGCTGTATAAACTGTATAAATGTTGAGTTGCCATTCTTTTCTGCACTTTTTCTCAGCCATATATGTATGTACATTTACATGCATTTTTGTCAATTTCTGGGTGTTCTTGCTAACCAACAATTTTCAACTTTTGAATATTATGGTCTATTTTGTGTTCATTTTAACCCAGTAGACTTGTAATTTATATATATATATATATATATGTAAACTTAGCATCTTGGGTCAAACATTTAACCCAACCCAAGCTGGGTCAAACATCTCACATTGGGTTGTTTTTGACCAAGCATTTTTTTTAGAGTGTAACACAACAGGAAGTACAATGGGACTGTGGGATTTCAACATATACATAGTTACATAGAGTTTGTTTCTGGCCTTAGAGTGTAACAGTGACTGGAGCAAAAGGTGCACCATGGGGTTCTTATCGTCTTGACAGCAGTTTGATTGACAGTGCAACGCTCTCATGGGGGTACGCTCGTAGACAGCCCGTCAATGTCAGTGCTTGACAGGTCCTCCTTCCTAGCTTCATTTAGGTCTTTGTTGATGTGACTACAGCACTGCTCTCTACACTCTTCCCAGTGATCACTTTGAGGATGGTTTCACACCTCTCCATTATGAGCCGCTATCTCTACACCTACACTGCCCTTCATACATTGACCTTCACCTAGTGGCATTAAGAATGTCCTTGTCTGTCTTTCTTTCTCTCAGCATCTGATGGAATGGCAGAGATGCTCGCGTCTGATTGGGCTTATTGTGTCCATATGGAAATTATGGTCTCTACAGAGGCAGAAAAAGAGCAAAAAAGAAAGAGAAAGCACGGGTAAGGGTTTGCAAGAGGGAGGTCTTTTTTTTCACTTGCACATTATAAATCCTTTCCTGTGGCTGCAGTCGCCATCCAGAGTGCTGGAAAGAGATAAGACAGGGTGCTGCCAGAAAAACACAGCTCTTTTGTCCTCTCTCTTTGTCCTCTCCCACTGAAGCTCCGGCATTCAGCGGCCCTGTTGAGTCACCGTTACAGACTGCAGTAAATGAAAGTTATTTTAAGCACAGCCGCTCAGAGATGGACTTTATCTAATGAGAAGGTGGCCACAGGCAGTGCAACGAGGAATGGAATCATCCACTTTTACAATGAGTAAGGCGCACTGCAGAAGCAGATGTGTCGCCAGCATCTTTCTTCATTGCTATCAATGTTCTGAATCGCAGAGATTAAAAGAAGATTCAATGATGAAATGTGTGTATGAGCATGAAGAGCTTGTCGTTTCTCAACAGGGTGATGAAGAGAGGATGTGAGACAGGACAGGAAGTGAGAGAAAGAAAGAGTAAGAGATAATGAACTGCATTCTGTAATGCAGAATTACAAAAATCTGTTGCGCTATGCATTTGATGATGAAATGTTTTGTGCAGAATGTTCCCACCCTATGACCAGGTCAGCCATTTACTGTGAAAAATGTGAAAAGATAATACATAATGTTAGAAATTTTTGATTATTTAACAACTAGAAAACAGATAATTCATAGTGAAATAACCTTATATTTCACTTAATATAGTCATATATTAATGGTGCCAACAGCTAAATTTATTAAAAATATTTAGAGGGACTGAGATAAAAGACAAGCTTATAGGCCACCTACTGTACTGTAAATAGGGCCTAGCAGTGCCTACAGTACTCTTTAAAAAAATTGCCCAAACCCTTTAAAAGGATATGTTCTTCAAAGAAGACACTTTGAATATGGTTGGGAACCAGACAACATTGGAGCCCATTGACTTCCGTTATATGATAAAAAAGCGCTGAGATATTTCTCAAAATATACTCTTTTATGTCCCCAGAAGTAAGTCATATATAGGAACAACATAAGGATGGGTAAATGAGTATTTGCTCATTTTGTAAGTGTCACGTGTGTTCCCGTCTTGTTCCTGTCTGTCCATATTTGGTAGTTCCTGTCATTATTGGTTAATTTATGTCTAGCTGTGTTTAGTTATCTTGTTTAGTTTGATTAGTATTTACGTCCTGTCTGTCCCTTAATCTTAGTTCCGGTATTGTATGTCAACCCCTCGTCCTACGTGTGTGTGTTCCTGCCTATTCCTTGGCTGAATAAAGAGTGTTACTGCTGTATCTCCTGTCTCCATGCTCCTTCGTCTCCTCGTCTCCGCCACAGTAGGCGAATCGTGACAGAGTACCGGAACCAAAAGAAAAGTGAGCGGCGTCCTTTCTCTCCGTGTTTTTGTTTCCTTGATTTCACCACGGCATGGAGGTCGCACGATTCACTGCCACCCACTCAAGCCCGCCGCCACTCGCTCAAGTCCGCTGGCTGCGGCTAATCCAAGCCCGCCGCCCACTCCTCTGTCAAGTTCAGCTGTCAAGCCTGCCGCCGTCCGCGGCTCACTCAAGCCCGCCGCCCACCTCACATGTGCCCCTAGGATTGCTGGTGGAGTATGAGGGGATGTTGTGGGCTCCGGCTCCAGAGCGCCCTCCAGTGCCCGCTCCTCGAAAGTGCCTTCCAGAGCGCCCTCCAGTGCCTGCTCCTCGAAAACGCCTTCCAGAGCGCCCTCTCGTGCCCGCTCCTCGAAAGCAGCTTCCAGAGCGCCCTCTAGTAACAGCTCCTCCAGACCTAACTCCAGTGTCGGCTCCAGCCCCAGAGCTCGCTCCAGTGTCTGCTCCAGCCCCAGAGCTCGCTCCAGTGCAGGCTCTAGCCCCAAACCGGAGTCAAGTCATTATCCCAGAAATATTATCCACAGTAACCATTCCTGTCTGTCTTGACGGTCTTGTTCTGTCTGTTGGGGCTCCTGAGAAGAAGTGGACTGCTTCTCTTGTCATGCCCACGGAGGCCATTCCCAAGCCGCCTGCTTCTCCAGAGGCCTCGATAGAAGTGGTTTCTGCACGGACCCCTGAGAGGGTCCCTGTGGGACTCATGTCTGGCCCAGAGGAGGCCTCAGATTTCGTGCCTAGCCCAGTGAGGGCTCCAGTTCCTGTGGATAACTCTGATAGTGTTCCTGTGTTTCACCCACAGAGGGCTCCAGTTCCTGTGTTTGGCCCAAGGAGGGCTCCTGTTCCTGTGTTTAGCCCAAGGAGGGCTCCTGTTCCTGTGTTTGGGGGCTCCTGAACCCCAGTTAGACCCTGTAAGTTTCCTCAAGGATTTTTTTTTGGGGGGGGGTAGTAGGGTTCCGGCTGTAGTGACCAGGGCGAGGCCAAGGCCACAGAGGCCGTCCAGCCATGGCCTCCTGAGCTCCCTGCACCGCCATGGCCACCCGAGTCTCCTGACCCGCCATGGCCGCCCGAGTCTCCTGACCCACCATGGCCGCCCGGGTCTGCCTGATCTGCCCTGGAGGCATCCTCTGTGTTCCTGTTCTGCACCAGCCTCCAGGGCGCCCACCCCACAATCTGTCACATGTGTGTTCCCGTCTTCCTGTCTGTCCATATTTGGTAGTTCCTGTCATTATTGGTTCATTTGTGTCTAGCTGTGTTTAGTTATCTTGTTTAGTTTGATTAGTATTTAAGTCCTGTCTGTCCCTTAATCTTAGTTCCGGTATTGTACGTCAACCCCTCGTCCTACGTGTGTGTGTTCCCGCCTGTTCCTTGGATGAATAAAGACTGTTACTGCTGTATCTCCTGTCTCTGCGCTCCTTCGTCTCCTCGTCTCTGCCCCAGTAGGCGAATCTTGACAGTAAGTATTTAGAACAACATAAGAATGAGTATGATGACAGAATTTTAATTTTCGGGTGGAATGTCCCTTTAACTTTGGTTGAAAATGGGGAGGTGAGGATAAGTAACCAAGACTCAAAATTTGGAGGGTGATTGTAACATTTGTATTTAAAAAAAACGCAGTGACCATAATATTTTTTTTATTTTTATTTTATCCTGGCAATAGCACTCTCTTTTAGCAAAAGAACAGTCACTGTCCTGTACACTCTTTGGCTCACAGTTAATAGCTTAAATTGTTAGTTTATATCTATCTCTTTTGGCAGTGTGTGACTCCCACAAATGCAGATAAAGGTCAGTGCTTTTCCACGTACTGTAACTCATGTATGGAAACTTAATGGAGTCTTTAGTTGACTTCCCTCATTCAACATAAAATCAAGTCTCACTGTGCACAACACATGATACATACAGTACAGACATGACCAGATATGAGGCAGTGAGAATAATGATAACCATTAAAATATCTATATTTAGGCACTGTTTTAGGCTACAGTCTTTCTAAAATCTTGCCAAGGAGTGACATGTAGTAATGTGATGTCAATAATAGCAAACAAGAACACAGATTTATGCTTTTATAAATGTTGATTATTATCTGATTATTAGATTATTATCTGACTATTCAATGTGAATAGCTCAGGTAATTTGGATTGCAAAGTAATCCATGAGAAAAACCAGTTGTTATTTAAATCTCTGACTTATTTATTTTTTATTTTTTATTTTGCTCGAGAGAAAGATCTGAGAAGTAGGAAACTTAAGCAAAAGTCTCAATTTCCTCTCCATTCAGTTGCCTTTGCTGTTTAGGCTAAACAATTGACATCCCATTCAGGCAGTGATCTCATTTGTGAATTTTCTTTCTTTCACATCTTCACGGATGTTGTAAATTGTAGAAATTGTTGAGTTTTCATTTGCTTGTGCACATCTGTGCATGGATGTGCCCTCGCAGGTGCATGTGATAGTTAAACCCTGACTTTGGGTTTGTGCGTTCAGGCAGTTGGCAGCGCTGGGACTAGAGATAGCAAGAAAAGAGGGTTGATGCACAGTATCAAGTTGTGAACATCTGTTCCTCATAGAGACCACAAAGCTGGTGCAGAGGAAATAGGAAGAATAACTGCTTTCTGCCTTTCTGTCTCTTTCTCTTACTTGTTTTGTCTCTCCACCTCTCTCTCCCTTTCTCTGTCCTTTCCCTTTTTGCATTCTCACACTCATACATATAGAGACATGCTGAGACCTCTTAGTAGAAATTACTGTAGTGGTATGCTTGAACAGTGATGGTGTCAAATGGTAAGATACTTGTTTATATACAATCAATGATTACCATAGTACCACATTTGGTTAAATAGTATTTAATCAAAGGATACATCGAGACATATCACGACATCCAATGTCAATGCCATGTCCAAAAAAAAAGCGTTTTAGATTTTGGCCAAAACAGTGTCCTACAAGGCAGCATTACTATTCAGCCAACCTTTTGGAAGAGCCTTGAAATGTGATCACATGATTACTCCAATTGCTGCATTCAAAATCACATTCAAAGAGAGGTGGGAATATAGAAACGCACTCTTTTTCTCTCTATGTGCACCAGACACTTTCTTATAAACACTCCATGTTACAAGGACTTAATAAGATAACACAAATGTTTACTTGTGAATGCATCACAAATCATATTGCACTACTTCCTCCTTAACCTTAAATAGTACAGTTATTATGTAAAGTACTTGTATAGTCAACTGTTTATAGTATATGTATAGTTAGATTACCGATTCAGTAAGTTAGCTATGTAGGTCTAAAAATTGTTCTTACGTCTAGTGTTGTGTGTTTATATTTATGCTTATTTATGTAGCACCGTGGTCCTGCGAGACACAACATTTCGTTCCACTGTATGTCCACACATGTAGTGGAATGGCAATAAAGCTCGACTTGACTTGACTTGAATACTCAAGTTTAAATTCACTGAATTCTTGGAGTTCAAATCTCAACTCAAAACCTGTTTTCTTAATGATATTCTTCTTAAGTGATGCATGTGGTCACTCTCAATTAGGCCTATTATTCGAATATTTTTTTGTCAATGAAATATCATTTTGTGCTTGCCTAGCACTGTGCATAGCCTGGATCAAAGCATTATTAAGCTCTGGAAAGGTGCTATATAAATTAAACATTATTATTTTTTAATAGAGTGCTGCAGAGATGATGGAATTTTAGGCCAAAATCCAGACACTAGTTGTTAGCATTTTAGCACTTCCAGTTCCTTTGTCCAAAAGTCAGTTGATTTTGAATGGGTTTTTGGTTAAATGGCTGAAATAAGGTCTGTGGTTAACACAAGCTCAAGATATTTCCATGTTTTATTCTATGGCATAAAATGCATCAGTAATCCCCCCTTGTGATTTTTAAAGCGTTTTCTTGTCTTGAAAAAGCCAGTTGATAATAAGTGACTAAATGGGACTACAGAGGTTGTCATGGACATTCTCATCTTCATTCTTAACTCATCATCTGCTTTCACAGCCTAATTGTGTTTATCTGTGGTCTTGAAAATTATGCAAAACAAACTTTCAGGGAATGTTGTTATTATTATTATTATTATTATTATTATTTAGCTTTTTACTTCTGCCAATTGTATTTAGGCTTCAGAATTCATAAATGTTGTGTTCATTTGCAGAGATGATCAAAATAACAAAATGTCATCAACTTTTGTTGGTCACAGAGCAACTAATCCAAAAGCTTTTCTGAAGTCAATCCAAAAGCCAATGGAAAAATCTATTGGGTTTTTGTCAAAGGAACCATAGTGATTCTAACTTCCAGGTTGGCTTACAAAAATAAGTCATCGCTGCAGCACTTAATGTACCTCAACTTTATGAGTCAGATGTACAAGTTATTTTTTAGCAATTATGGGTGGGAGGTGGGAGAATTATATATGACACCTATGATGTCTTAAAATATTGACTTGTAGCCCAGTAAGCTTTGGAACAGAGCATCTCTGTTGCAACCATGCTGAACCCATCCATCTTCTACAGATCATCATGTCTCGTGAGCCACATGCACCTAAAACAACAACTCCATGAGCATTTGACCAGCACTGCATTCCAGAATATCAGTGAAGTTGAACAAATTATTGATTTACTCTTTGTTAATGCTGGAAAAGCATTCAGGACAGCAAAATTCCTCTGTCCTCATTTCCCCTGCAAGCATGGTCAGCCCTGAAGACATACAGCACTGTTAGCTATGCTAAGATGCTAAAGCACTGGCCAACATATCATCCAAGCAAACATATTCAAATAGCTGTGGATTAGTGCGGCTAAGCTCTCTGCTGCCTGTGATAGGAAAGAGCCAGACTTTGTTTTGATAATTTTTTCCTTTAAGAATTTCAGAGTTTCGATTCGGCTCCCCCATCTTGTTATATGTGTGGTGGGTGGCTGTTTTTCATTGCAGACTGGTGTGTATGCAGTGTGTGTGATGATAAGGCACAGGGAGAGAAGCCAGCACTCTGACATCTCTCCACCACCGCGGTTATCGTTTCGCCACAGCTGTTGCCCAAGTCGCACCACATCTGCCGCCTCACAAGAAGCTTCGCTGCTATCGCCCAACATGAAAGGCCCCTTCATTACCCAGCTGTTGACTACACCTCCCATCAGCCCCTTCTCATACATGTATGCACACCTAGATAGGTAGCAGTTCATGAGACAAAGCACTACTGTTTACAAGCTCCAGGTCCTGTCTTTGTAGCTGAGCAGAGGGGCTGGCCTTAGGGACGTTTAGCTCGCTGCCTCAGCCATTTTATCAATGAATTACAGGGGATGTTTATGACTAAGCCTAATTATACCGCACTTATCAGAGAAACGTGTGCAGAGCTCATTATTGCCAAGAGCCAAGCACCGCCACAGGTAATGTGCAATGCTGTATATTACCTTTCAACGCAACCTAAAACCATTTTTGCCTTAAGGCGATAAAGAGCAACTTTAGTGGCACTTTAGCTTAGAATTCTAATATTGGTCTCAAGAGGCTTTAGAGTTCTGAGATATCATGAACCCTGTTTGGAGGCAGTTACATGTTTTAGCTATTATCTAAATGGCAGACTGCACAAAGAATTCAAAAAGGGTACAAAGTAAAAACAAGACTTTTTCCCAGAGGTACCAGTTTCTTGTGCCCTACGTAGTTGTACACCAGCATATGTTTTGGATGTTGTTCGCCAGCATGGCATCCCACCAGACTTCTCTACTAGCGTACTTAGAAAGAGTTGCTTGGTCACCCACCATCACACAAAAAAGGCCATCTTGATCAAACTGCATTTTGCTGTGTTTTACTAGACTCTACTGCGAATGTGTATGTTTCTTTCACTCACCTGTAGACTGTCTCTTAGACATGTGAGCAGGCAGGGCCAATCGATGAAGGGCTCGTTTATCCGGGGTAACACTGTGGCTGGCCAGCGTGACTGTTGGCACTCTGGGTGCAGTGAGAGCGGTGGGAGACGCTCTCCTGGTCCCAGACCTGTTAAGTCTCTTTGCATGGATCTCTCCAGCCATCTCATCCCAATGCATCAGCTCAGAAAGTTCCACAAATAAACTCCTCAAGTGTTTCAGAGGCCCGCAGGATACTCACAAACAGCTATCTAGTTCCACCCTGAATAGTCTGTCGTGTTGTCCAGTTCAGGAACCTACGCAAATGTCTTCAAGCATGGACAATCGCACAACTCAATGAGAAGACCAGACGCAAGACTCACGCCCCCATAGAACTGAAAAAAGTTTGCTGACCACAAACCTTTTCCTTTCCTCTCTTTAGCTTAGGTAGCAATGCCGGTGTCGTTGTCCAAAATTTATGGGCTTCTGTGCAAGCAGTGATATTCTCTGTCACAGCAGGGAACGTGTAGTGAGCGCATGTTCCTCCCTCTCTCTCTCTCTCTCTCTCTCTTTCTCACTCTCTCACTCTTTATCTCTTTCACTCTCTTTGTAACAGCTCAAAAGGAAAGGGTGGTATGGATGACAGAGAGGTCAGCCTGACTGTGGGCTGAGACTGTACTTCACTTGAGCAATATGCCTGACATTACTTACATATGTTCCCATAACTGAGTTAAAGCTAATGAAGTTTCCTTTTGGGAACAACCAGGAATGCCCACAGTTGTAGTAATATTATATAAAGTTGTTTATTCCAAAAAATTTCCTTTTAGAGTTAAGGTTAGTCTATAATAATAATGTATAAATAAAATAACTTTATGTAAAAAAAAATTAGGTCCATGTATGTCCTAGACAAATGCCTGTGTGTCCTGTCCCCATGTGAGCAGGTGGTTCCCCAGGTGAAAGTAAACAGTGCTGAGCGGCCGTGATAGCTCACATCCAGGCTTCCTCTGGCAGGAACCAGCTGTGTCTGTGGGCAGATCATTCTTCCTGTTCCTACCGGACAGTAGGGCTCCTCCTGGTGCCCATACTTCCTTTCAAACACCTCCTGGTCTGCACATAAATTCAAACCGGTTCAAGGCCGAGAATCTCTGTAGCAATACCATTTGAAGACATGTTTCTTAAGTCTGAAAGCATATTGCAACATAGACAGGGTTTTGGCTCATTTCATCATGATGTGTTTAATATTCAGAGTTGTTCTTCTGATTAAGTCCACAGACTCATATGCGTTGCATATTTATGTTATTACATTGTTATGTAGTTAGCATCTGCAGAGTTATATGTAAAAACTATTTTTTTTTTTTTTTTTTTTTGCATTTTGTGAAGAAAATATGAGGTTCAGGCATTGTCGATAGTTGCCTGGGCACTGACATGTGGTTTCTAAGTGGTTGTGAGTGGTTTTTAGCAGGTTGACGTGTTTGTTAGAGATTTAGGTTGGTTAATTCAGAGTAGTTCCTATGTTGCTTATTGGCCTAGGTCAACGAGCCCATTCCATGTCTCTAGTATAAACTGATCTCTAGAAAATGATCTGAAAATCTTAGAAAAGGAATAGCACACCTCTCTTAAATAACCTACAGGGACTGAGGTGTCATTCCTGTCTGTTAAACATTTGAAGGTTATTATATAGATTTACTGGTTTCATATCCCTAATCCTAAGTATGAGCATTACTAATACAGCTTTCCTTAGCTGACACCACTAAAAAAAACTTTTTTAGAAGAGATAATGGAGAGAGAGAAAATAAGAGATTTTAGAAAATTAACATACAGTATGTTCTTCTAAAGGCTGGAGAGTAGCAGCCCTGCGGCCCGCCGCAGTAATGCTGGTACTGAGAAATTAGCTTGTGTACAGCTGTGACCCACTGGCCTCCACACACACACACACACACACACTTGCTCAGAGGACAGAAGTGAAAGGGGATGTGCACACAGATGCACCGGCTGTCACTGCCAAACTCACACAGATGGTGGCCAGCAGAGTGGATATGAGAGTAGTGTATGTGTGTGTGCGCGGGAGTTTGGCCATGTGTTACAGGTGGAAGTTTTGTAACAGAGGGCTGAGTATATAATATTTTTGTCCCCCATAACCACAAAATATTTTAGGGACTTTCCTTGTGTGTACACAGTGGAAAATGTTAAGCTCAGAGGTTGCTTTTTAAATTGTATCTGCGTATCAATGTTGTCTCAGATGTTTCAGATATTTTGTCTTGGAGAAATAATAACAGAAACCCAACACTCAATAAGCAGGTACAGGAAAAGCATAGTCAAAGAACGAAGGACTACTGTGTTACAGCTTAATTTGCTAATGATAAAACATAGACTCACAATAAGACAAGATCTAAGAACTGGGAAAATGAGGAACTAAACAATGTGATAAACATGTGTTGACATGAAACCAAAATAAACAGGAAAATAATCACAGGAAATATAAATACAGACACACAGGAACAAAGTACAAACTAAAAGTCCAGGACAATATTAAAATAAGAGTCAGATAAGAGTTGAAACCAAATAAAGCACTGATAATACATGACAATGTAGAGATTTGGTAGCACTTTATTTTAAGGTGTCATTATTGCAGATGTTACATGTAGTTATTATTATAATAACAATAAATTATGAGTAATTACATGCAAGTAACCCTAAGCCAAACTCTAATCCTAACCCTAACCATATAGTGAGTACATGTAGTTAATTAGTATTACTCCTAAATGTATAATAAAATTAGATTTCAGGAAAATTGTACATTTACTGTTATAATGTCACTGGCATCTACAAGAAACAACTGAGATATTAATCTGAAATCTCATCTGTGATTTTTTTTTTTTTTTTTCTTTTTTATGGAATATGAAGGCTGATACATTCGCTCAATGTACAGTGACGCTCTCTTGAACCATTATGGCTTAATATAAGAGTCATTTATATTCATCACAATAACAGAGAGGAACCTGAATGGGCCAGATGTGTGTTTACACCTGTGCTGTTGTATGTTTGTTTTTCTCACCTTATATATTCACAGAAAACTGTAACTTTCTTCTGGACCTCAGCTGTTGATGTCTTAATCGGGAATCCCCATACTCCTACTTGGAAAAGTACAAAAGCGCATTTGAAGTTGGCTTCAAATTTGGAAACGTGAGCATAAATTTTCAAAATCTCAATTTAGCATAGATGTGTGTGTATTTCTTCACATGAACATGGTGGCACTTAAATAAATGGATACATAGTTTTCAGCAAATAAAATTAACCAATAAAATTTTAAAAACTATATATGACCCTGGACCACAAAATGGTTTATACATCATCTGAAAGCTCAATAAATAAGCTTTCCATTGATGTATGGTTTGTTAGGATCGGACAATATTTGCCTGAGATACAACTATTTGAAAATCTGGAATCTGAGGGTGCAAAAAAATAAAATAAAAATAAAAATAAATAAATAAAAAAATACTGAGAAAATCACCTTTAAAGTTGTCTAAATGAAGTTCTTAGCAATGCATTTTACTAATCAAAAATTAAGTTTTGATATATTTAAGGTAGTAAATTTACAAAATATCTTCATGGAACATGACCTTTACTTAATATCCTAATGATTTTTTTCATAAAAGAAAAATCGATAATTTTGACCCATACAAAGTATTTTTGGTTATTGATACAAATATACCCATGCTACTTAAGACTGCGGTCCAGGGTCACATAAAACAAATGTTTGCAGAAACAAGAGTATGAAATGTGATATGATTGACTCCTGCAAATCTAACAGTAGCATATTTTGTTCCTTCATTCACATTTACATTACATTTTCTGAACATCAGACAACTTATTGCTACATTCCTGGAAGTCAGAGTTATATTAAGTAGGAATATCCAGCAATAAACTTTCAGTGGAATGCATAAGTACATTAGTGTGCGAATACAGTAAATATGTACAGGTGTGTGTCTATAAGTGTGACTTTATCTCTTAGTCCTCAGATGTTGTCAGGTATTAAATGTGTTTTTGGAGAAAAGGAGATAATGATTTTTCTATAATCTCTGTGGCCCTGTCTTCCTCTGAACTGGTCAGGATAGAGGGGAACGTTATGCAAGCGGCTAGCATGCCCTTATCTCAGCTAGCGGCTGCTGTTCCCAGCCCTCTGCAGCTCCAGACTAGACTAGCCATGTCAGAGAGATCCGCCTATCAGCGGCATACAGGCTCACCTCAGCAAATAGATACAGCAAGAGCACAGGGGAGAGCTTAATTAGGATTTTAACCAAGCAACTGAGCTCAATGACAAAATAACACAGTTTTCCATAAGCACACATGTTGAGCTAGCGGGAAGTGAGCATATTTTAAATTCCCTGCTAGAAAGTCTAGGTAAATCCAGCTTCTGCTGGTACAGTAGTTGGTTTTACATGGCCATTCACTGGTCCAAGATGGTCTAAATGGCTGATTGGCTAGACTGCTAACTGGTAGACCTGATGGCAACCTGGTAATGTAGACTCTCTTACGCTCTGTTTTTCTGTAATACAGTTTTTTTTTTTCTGTAACATGGAAGCTATGTTACAGAAAAAAAGTGAACAAGGTTTATGGTTTTCCGGCAAGGGAATCCATCTGTCTAACAATTTTGTTAGAGGACTGATGCAGTTTTCTTAGGAAACAGTACTAAAAGCTGAAAGGATCTCTTGAACGGCTATCTAGAATTGTCTCAACCTCCGACATTATGGTTCACAGATTGTCTAATGCAAATTGCACAAAAAAAGGAAAAAAAAAAAAAAAAAAAAAAAAAATTCCAAGGAGCAAGCTCCAACCTGATTGGCTGGCTTCACACAATTTCCACAAATACAGATTTGATCAATCCATTGAGAAACAAAGTTCAAGGCTGGAAACAAAGGTCCAAGTGTGCTACAATTAAAACTTACAAGGAATAACTATTGAATTTGTTAAATTTACAAAGTTCATGACACTTAATTTTTAGCCCTGTTGTTTCTCATGGGGACATAAGATAATTTCAGCATTTACAGGGGCTAGGCAGTGATTTTATTGTTCGAAGCCAAGATGTGTATGTTTTCACCCACCACCCATATAAAAATTCCTGGCTGAATTACCTGCTATTTCTTGACAAACAACAAGTTTGAGCTGTAATTTAATTGCAGAGTTTACAAGAAGGGATCAATCCAAAAGTCATTTTGTAAACATTTTTGACAATTCCCAAGCATCGTACGGTAACTGTTGTGCTTTGCATAATGTGCAGACATTTTAAATAAGGACACTTTTATTACTGAAATGTTGGAAATTGTTTACAAAAATAATATTGCAGCGCCACTTCATTATGATAAGTAGGAGCTATTAAGAAGGGGGAAAAAAAGAAATCAAAATCATGGAAACTTTTGAAATGAGTGATTATTATGATATGTAATAATTTTAAAATATTTATTATATACATTTATATAAATTAGGACTTTTACAGCAAAAGAAAAAAAAATACTAGTGAAACAAGTAGCTGGGTCAAATGTTTACCTTATGGAATTAAGAGTTTATGTTAACTTATTTTGTCCACATTTTTAAAATGACATCCAACATCCAACAACTATTTTTAACTAGGATATTTTAATAAGAAAAAATAAATAGTATAACAAATAGTATTTTAATATTTTAAATAATAGTATTTTCCTACTGTTAATAAATCGGCATCTTTTGGCCATTTTCACTGAGGTTTTTTCAGACATCCCCATGAGAAAAAAAAAAAAACTGTTTGAATAGGACTTTTGAAAGATATTCAGTAGTTTGGTTTAAATAAACAAGATTACCTTGAGCACACACATAAATTCAGCATCTATTTCATATTTACCTGCCCCTAAATATCATATAAAGGGTAAGTGGGCATGTTTTGCTGAAAATAAGCTGCAGTGTGGACCAGACTTGATGCCGATAGTCAGAAGTCTGGATACCCCAGACTAGAAATGAGCCGCTGTTCATCCAAGGTGTGCAGTAGACCTCCTTGAAATTATAGAAACAGATGAATAGAGATAGATGGCAAGTAAAGATAATGGCCTTGTTGCCCTGATGAAAGGTTTCTCTTTGTATGAGTGCATCTGTTTAGGTACATATAGCTATTGTTATGGCCAAGAAATGGAGTGTCCATTAAAGAATACCAACAGTCTTGGCCTTGGCAGGCTCTCAAATGGAAAGTAACTTTTATGAATGACTTCTTAACAACCAGTGAAAAAAGCAGCTGAAGTTTTCTTTCTCTCTGGTATTTTGTGTGCACCTGCTTGGCACAGACAAGCCCAGGGAAGCTCAGGATCTTAACTGAACTCTAGAAGTTAAACCGTCCCCATCTGTCAGCACCTCACACAGATGCATAGCCTCTCTATCTCTGTCGCTCCCCCTCTTTCTCTCGTGTTTCTTCACCGCCGGCTTGGCGCAAATTCAAGTTTGTCGAAGCACACCTGCTAAATTGAGTGCGTCGTCTGACATACACAAACTCCAAAACAGCCATTCACATAACACACACTTTCACTCAGTGTTGATAATATTCTTGGATGATGTCCATACGCTATTCTGCGAGTGTGTAGCAAAACATCTATCATTTCATCTGTCGATAGTCAAGCAGATGTCGAGATGTGCATTCCCTTGCAAGGTACTCCAGCCAAAATGCAGTTAACAGGTGTCATTCATATTTCTACACCGCACCGGGAGATTTTTGTTGCAAATTCTGCTGGTGTCCCCTCCTAAGAGCGATTCCATTTAAACCAGGTGCAGGTGAGTAAAATTCCTTTAGCGGCACAAAATGACCATGACAAATTGTGAGAGTTGGAAAATTTGGAACAGGTGCATAACGTAGTTCCTTTCTGTTCTTCCATGCACTCACCCCCTACTTTCTCGGAGAATGCACAGCCGCTGTGCTGCTCTAGATAGGCGTCACCCTGAGTAGAGGACAGATGGAAATGATGTGTCCCCACTGAGAGGTTTCTCACAGCTGTGTGCCATCCATAGTGCCATGGAATGATGACAGCCCACCAAGAGAGAGAAAGACACTTACTGTAGGTACCATTTTTACAAACAGATTAACCCTTATAATGTTGTATGCACCCAACTGGCGTATACAACAAAGTTAGACGTTTAGACACACTTGACTGAACCAATTCTTTTTTTGTGCTCTTAAAAAAACTTTTAGAGCCAGATTTACTAACAGCAAACGCGAACCCTTTTTGGTGTTAAAAAACTACTGTTAGGATTTACTAAAGACACAGTGAAAAATTAGCCATGAATAGGCATGTCATTTTTGCAACTTTATAGCATATACATTTGTGGAGTTTCCCTTTCAGATGTAAAATTTATGGGATGGGCTTAGTTTAGGAGTAAAGGCCCATTCCCACCAATGACGTTAACTATAACAATAATGAATAAGATATACTGTAGTTTTAAATATAAAGCAGTAGCACGCCACAACTAACAACACAAGGGAACAAATCACTTTCAGAGTGATTTTTTCCCCAGCTGAGAAATGATAAAAACATTGACACCCATTTAGAATTCATGCTTTAAAGAACTTGAGCATTTAAAGCAGCAGATGACATAAATGCAGTGCATACTTATAATAAACAGAATGTTATCTTCTGTTGATGTGGGTGTGAATACAGTTATCCCTTTAATTACCTTCATAGTTATTGTTCTTGGAGTGAACAGGCTATAAAAGTTGATCCAAGAGTCAATACCCTACTAGGCAAAATCATAGTCATTATCACTATCACTAGCATGTTTGGGTATTTTTTTTTTTTTTTAATGTTTGGAACATTTAAAGCCTTGGATTAAAACCTTATCTGAAAACTTTTGTAACTGGGCATACAGACAAAACAACCGTTCACTGACAGAGACAGAGAAAAAAAACATAGAATACTTTTTATCATTTCACTGCACCCAGTTAGCCAGTCTGACATTAAGAACTTTGAAAAGTGGTGAGTCACTCTTTTTAGTCACCATAAAAAGATGTGGAATGCTTTCCTTGACAGTACAGTATATGAGCAGATGAACTAAGATTCATTTAGCACTTTTAATGGATCTCAAAGTACACTTTGTTACTAGAGCTTTTCCTAGTTTTGTTTTTTATTTCCATTCAAGTGGCTCTTTATGCATATTCAGTATACTGTACATACTTCTGTAACGGACTTTTTTAATATTGCTAATTACTGTAAAGTTTTAGTTTTTTTTTTCTATTAAAATAGTCACACCACTTTTATATAGTGCTTTATACAAAGCAGTGATAAAGAGTAGTAAACAACAAATTACGGTATAAATGATACAAACTTCATCAAGTATGAGACAAATTCAGATTCTGCTATGACGCAGCGCTACAGAACACAGTAGTGTCATCATCCAGCTCAAGTCAGTTCAAGTTTTGTTCTCATCTGATCAAGTCAAATCGATAATGCAGTATTACTGAATATTAAACCCCAAATAGCATTACACAATATAATGCTAAGCACGATGAAATGGCATTACACATTATTATTTCTGACTCTAAATTCAGCGTAAGTTGCATTTAAAATAGCTGTTATATGCACAACTATGACTGTACTGTACATCAAATTCTGCAGTATATTAATGGAGCAACATTGGCATCTTGAGAAAGAATTAAAATTTTAAAACAGTACTGTAATAATTGCGAGATGTTTAAATATTCTCATATGCACTAGCGCCTATCCTTGGTCTTATGATTAATTAATTGTCAGTTCTTTTGAGCTCAGCAGCATGATGTGCATGGAGTGGGTGTATCTGTGTTTTTTATTGTTGCCTCATTAAAAGGTTTTCAGGTCAGGGAGTCTCTTCTGGTTCGATCTCGTTTGCCTAAACTGGTTCCTTCCGGCCCATGGGTGAAATAAAATCAATTATATTTCCTTAATTAGCTTGACTTTGCATCCACTCTCATAACTACAATCAATACCAAAATAGAAAATGAAGGTAAAAGTTATTTTATGAAAACTGATTTGTGAGTGGGCTCTCAATATTGCATTGTAGAAACATGAGTAGATGTTTGAATAAGTATTTTTCTCCACTGATATGTATAGATACGTTCAACACAGACTATCAACAGTGAGGTCATCTAACAAAGGTGAAATTCTGCAGAAGGCCCTCAGAGGGACAGTATGGAGCAGAAACTAACCTTTATGTTATTACAAAAATTGTCAGGGTTGTCTTGTGTGTCTTGTGTTTCCCTTCCTCTTGTTTGCCCATATTTGGTTATTTCCTGTTCCTGTTCTCGTTTGTTTCATTATTAGTTAATTATGTTCCAGTTGTGTTTGTTTAATGATCCCATTACGTTCTGTACTTATAGTGTGTCCTGCCCTGTGTTTTGTGTCCAGTATTATACGTCTTTTCTGTCTGTCGCGTCAGTGTTTCCAACCTGTGTTGTACTTACCTGTTTGGATGTCATTAAAGACTTTTGTTTTGGATCATTCCCTCGTCTCCCCGAGTGATATCATGACAAAAATTAATTTATGACTGAATTAATGAATTATTCTTGTCATGCTGCCTGCTGGAGACAAAACATTCTGCAAGGTTCTCTAAATGACTGGGGACAAATTAACCACATGGGCACCACGCATGGTCGTATAAATGTTTTTAAATAATATCTAAAATATTTCACCATCCTTCAAATGAACAAGTTAGCTGATAAGCAAAAATAACAGAAAATATAATAAATTAATAGTAGTAATAATGTTTCTGCATATTTACTGTGTATTTGCATTAAATTTATTAAAATCAAGGTCACACTACAGATCAAAAGTTTGGAATAATTAAGAAGTAAGAAATCTCGTATGCACAACAAGGCTGCATTTATTTGATCAGCTGTACTGTAAAAACAGTATTATTGTGAAATATTATTACTTTTTCAAAAAACGTTCAAATAATTTAAAATTTGATTCCATTTCAAGCATTGCAAAGCTGCATTTTTAGCATCATTACTCCAGTCTTCAGAATCACATGATCCTTCAGAAATCATTCCAATGCTGTTTTGCTGCTCAAGAGACATTAAATATTATTATCATTGTTGAAAACAATTAATATCAATATTATTGTCTAATATTTTTTGTAGAAACTGTGAAATGAGGTGTATAAGATTTAAAAATAAAATAAAAAAGGAATTAATTCACTATGGTTGCACTAAATTGATCAAATATGACCTTTCCAAAGAATTGTAAATTTCATTCATGTTGCAAATGATTTATATATCAAATAAATGCTATTATTTTGCTTTCTTACGCTTTCTGTTCATCAAAGAATCGTAAAAAAGTTATATTTTTATATTTTTTATATTTAATGATTTATTTTTATACATTTTTACATTATTATTGTATTTGTTTTGTTTAATAATTGCTCACCAAAACATTATATATATATATATATATATATATATATATATATATATATATATATATATATATATATATATATATATATATATATATAAAATTCTAAATGACCCTGTGAAACTGAGGGCTGAAGTAATGGCAGCTGAATTTTAAATTGTAAAAATATTTTACAATGTTACTGTTTTTATTGTATTTTTATCAAATAAAAGCAGCCTTGGTAAGCATAAGACTTCTTTCAAGAACAGTAAAAATAAATAAATAAATAAATAAAATTATTATTATTATTATTATTATTATTATTATTATTATTATTATTCAAAACTTTTGACCGGTAGTGTAATTTTTTTATTTTTTTTATTTATTTTTTTTTTTTTGCATTGCTTCAAACATACATTTAGATACATATAGCTCAGTTTCAGCCTTCATTTCTTTCATACCTTCATTTCCTACCTTCATTCAGGATTAGTTAACAATCCTCTGTATATACTGCAGGTGTTTTGATGTTCTAAAGACACTGCCTCCTTCTGAAACTTTATCTGTTTGTTTCCGTATTGGACATCATTGCTTTAAAAAATAGTAATGTTATTTTTGGTGTATTTGTTTTATTTTTCTACTGTTGAATATTTTCTTATCAAAACTTTTTGAGTAGGCACTGCCACCCTTGCCTTCTCTTAGAAAACTCTTATACAGAAAGCAGCATGTTTTGAAAGTGCTTAAAGAATTTTGCCATGTATGAAAGGCGTAGACATGTCCTCTTATGTGTTTAGGGCTTACCACCTCCTTCCCTGTGGCCCTGTCTGTGAGGCAGTAAGAGTGCCTGGCCTGTGGGGTCCACGACGGCCCCTCTGCTGGCTGTTTGGTTATCAGGCTCCTTCCAGCCACGCTGCTCAGTGCTGCTAAGCACAGGCTGTGTTTGTTTCACTTATCCATGGGCTGTGTGCCCTGAGTCAAGCCTGGTGTGAAGAAGCCTGATAAAAACAACAGCCAGTCAGACCGCAGCCAACCAGGCCCAGTGCCAGAGGAATCTGAGTACCCTTCACACTAACAGATAGGGCACAGCGCACTCACACACACTCTACTGACATGCCATCACTGTCTCAACACACTTGCAGCATAAACGTCACACAAGTCCTTGCACAATTTCTTCGATCTGAAGTCAGTTTAGTCAGAAAGAACTCATTACCTTGCTAAAATCACAGCCTCGACAAGGGATGGGCAGATCAATCTTGAAGTATCAACACCCTCAATATTGATGTTGTATCAAGAAGATCAATCTTCACTTAAAAATATCAATTCTAAGTGTTTCTTTTTTATTTTCTTTTTCATTTTATTATTTATTTAGCCTGACAATGAAGGTCATAAGCTTTGAAGTGAAAAAATGTAACTGTTAGCAAATATTTTTGTTGGACAGGAATCTAATTTTTCTGCTCTTCACATGAACAAAAGTGCTGAAATGTGATCATAATAATAATAATAATAATAATAATAATAATAATAATATAAACATAATGAATATAATTATTAATAATATAAATAGTAGTAGTATTTAAAAAAAATAAGTAATCCTTAAAAAATATTGTTTATTAGCTTAACTGTCATTGATATTAAACTACCAGTTTGGAATACATAAACCTAATAATATTGTGAAATATTATCACATTACAATATTTTTACTGTTTTCTATATTGCATTATTTTAAAATGTCATTTGTTCCTTATTCCTGACTTTTTAGCAGTCATTACTCCTGTCTTCAATGTCACAAGATTCCATTCTAATCATTCTAATTGGTGCAAAATTATTACCAGGTATTACTAGTGCTTAATAATGAATAATTATTTGAGGAATAGGACATTCAAAATAACATCTTTTATTTGAAACCAAAATCTTTTGTAACATTACAAGCCTTTATATGCCTTTACTTCCTCTTTTGGTCACTTTAATTCATCTTTGCTTATTATTATTATTATTATTATTATTATTATTATTATTATTATTATTATTATTAAACATTACTCACCACTCATTCTGAATGGTAATGCATCATGGTTTCCACAAAAAAATAATATTCAGTACAACTGTTTTCAACATTGATAATTTTAAGAAATGTTTATTGAGCATCAAATGATTTCTAAAGAGTGAAGTAATGGCTGGTGAAAATTCAGCTTTGCCATCACATGAATAAATCACATTTTAAAATATATTAAAATAGAAAACTTGTAATAATTTTTCACAATATTATAGTTTTTACTATATTTTTCCTCAAATAAATGAAGCCTTGGTGAGCTTAATTATTTAATTAATTATTTAACATAATAAATGCAACTGATATGTAGCCATAGCATGTGCATCATGTATGTTATTTTCTAAAGAGTGATACATAACAGTTTTATGTGATTTTATGTGAATATTTTCTTTTGCATTGCTACATGAGTCCTCTCCCCTTATAACGTCTGCATAGTTCTTTACTTTCTCTCTGTCTGTCTCTCTCTCTCTGTTTGTACAAAGGCCTGCAGAAATCTGTGATCCATGGCCACAGAGAGACTGTAAAAGCGGGGTTTGTGTTGCTGGTCCTGGGGCGGTATATGTCCTATTCAGTCTCCAGAGAGCCCAGATACACACATGAAAAAAGCAAAGCCCTCCTGAGCACCTCAGACAACCAGAGTCACTGTTTCCCCTAAAAATCACACAAACCAGCCTTTGGATATTCTATTGACTCTAATATTCTTGCGTCTCCCTAAACATTTGACATATTTTGCCTCTGAATTAGGACTTTCACAACTGCTTATTTTACTAATCAACTAAATTAGCAGTTCTAGACGTGGTTAGATTTCCAGGTTTTTAATTCTGACCAACTCAGTCCATCTTAGATACCTGCAATGCAGTTTTATTATACTGTGCTTTATTTTATTTTATTTCAGTTTCACTTTTATTTCTAAATACTTTATTTCTAACATCATGGTTTCTGGTTTAAACCTGTTTTGTTTAGTTTTCCTAAAAGCAAATAACACTCCCCATTTTGTTTAAATATTAAATAAGACTTTCGCTTGACACACATACTAGCTCGCTTTACTGACTGCAGAAATTATTGTAGGTTTTTTGTTTTTGTTTGTTTTTTACTGGTATTTTATTTATTATTTTTTAGTGCATAACAGAAAATATGATGCATATTTTGAAAACGCATCACAATATACATTGTTTTTTTTCTGGTATTTTATTTATTATTTTTAGTGCATAACAGAAAATATGATGGATATTTTGAAAAGACATCACAATAAACTTCTTCTTTTTTTTTTTTTTTTTTGAAGTTGCCTTCATCATAAGTAAACTAAATAAATCATTGGTTAACACAATGTTTTCAGTCCTATCTTAAGTTAGCTTTTGTTTATCAGTTGTAAAAAAGCCAAACTAGCCAAACTAAGTAATATTTTGCCTTATGTTTGAAGAAAATATGTTCAAGTATATGGTCTTAATAACAAATAATCTTGTTACTTTGTATGAATGCTTTTGTGTTTTGAAAATAAATATTTTTATCAATATTAAATCAAAATCTATATATATTATAATAATTATAATTGATTGAAAAAACATTTGGCTGTTACAAATCCTATAACAAATCCCCATCCTCGCATTTGTACTCCTCGAACTTCACTACTTGCAATCACATTGAGGACACCACACACCCTTTCATTTATGAAACAATAAGTTCCATGAATAATTTATCCCTCCCTTTTTAACATTTTGTGTTCATTTTATTTAAAATAAATGTCTCTCCAAGGCCTGAAACCACACCCACTGTGTCTGTTTTCCCTCAGTCTGCCACGGTGGCCGGAGATTCCCTAAACTTGACAGTTTAATGAGCAACAACACTGTTGAACAATGAGAGACAGTGTACATGTGTCCATTTTGGTTTGCTTGAATATTATTTAAAGGCTGACATGAAGCAACATTCCTGAAATCATAATGCCATGTATTCAGCCATCAAAAAGACAGACAGACAGACAAGAAGGAATATGAAAGGCTGCACTGGGGTCCCTTCAGAGAGACGAGACCAAACAAGCCACCCAGTGGTGTGTTATGAGGTCGAAGGGGGAGAACAAGAAGGAGTGAGCGAGAAAGAAAAAGAAGAAAGAGGAAAAAGATGAGAGACTGCACATGGCATAAAGGAAACGAGTAAATAGGAGCAGCTCTAATAGGAATATCAAGCCACTGAAAGGTAAACAGGCTTCTCCAGGCTGATACAAAGGGAATGTGGCGGTTTGGAGAGCGCCCGAGAGAGGTGGCGCACCTGCGGAGGGGCGATAAGGCAGCTGTGTCTGCCTGCAGCGCAGAGATAAGGCTGAGCACTGGCATGTGTCGCCCCTGATCGCAATTTCACACTCAATATTCATCCAGCCTGACAAACAAGCACCATTTAAGATAAAAAATAAATATAGACTCCTTCTGCCATTACCTTCTGTTTATTAATCTGCCTGCGCCCACTGCCACTTTTAAAGAGCGGTAAACACCTCAGCCACACACACACATACACATATGCAGATGCATAGAGGCACATCCCACATAAGCATCCCATCTACATGCAAGGGCAGATGCACATACAAACACAAACAGACCGATAAGGCTGCCAAAGACAATACCGCGTACGTGTGTGTGTTGATGTGTTTGCGGATTTCGGCACACACGGCACCCTAGGCAAGCTGCAGCTGGTGTCCCGAAGCTTCCTTTCTGTGTACTCCCTCAAATGTTTTATGTGTACGACCTGGCAAGGAATATATGGCTGAGAAATGTCTATTGTAGGATCAATAAACTCACAGATACAACAAAGTCACACATGTTCTGTGACGGTTATGTTCTAATAAAAGGCTGTTAATGCTAAATGATCTGTAGGTGGCTTCACGTCTTTGTCCAGTGGTGTGGTGCTGCGTGGGCTCTTGAGAATAAATTGACTTATTTAAGGCTTCTTGTGATGTATAATTATTTATTTTCCCTGTCCCATAAACTTGTAGTATAGTACAGGTTCTCAAAAGCCACATGAATTAATGACTTAATTGTGGTATAATGTACTATGTTTAGGGTGTCACTTTTGAAAGCAATGGTTTACATCAGGGGTTCCCAAATTTTTTTGTCAGACGAATCCTTTAAATGTCAAAAATTTGCTTGAAGTACACCCTGAGATTTTAAGTTAATATCTCAACAATTTTAATGACATATTTGCATGTTTACAGTTCTCTGATATCAGTTAATGGTCACTTGATCTGCAAGTAAATATATTATATTTTTCATTAGTAAGTGTTCAAAACATTTAAAATCTTTAATCTTTTTAATCAAAATCAGAATTCTGCTGAAATGCTGTAAACTTCTGTCCACAGTAATGTTGTGTTCCCAAATGCACATTAAACTCACAGCACAAGCAGAGATGGAGTTTTGTCGCATTTACTTTGAAATTCTTCTGATCTTACTGCAATTATGGTGCAGCCCCATTTATTTATTTAAATTTTACATTCAATATAAATAATTATTAGTTTTTCATCAACTCATGAACCCCCTGCAGTTCCTCCACAAATCCCCATTTTGGAAACCCTGCATTACATGATTGTGTTACTCCTAATATGCAAGTTACATAATTTACTTTTAGGTAAAGTAACTATTATCACTGAATAAAAATGACTAATTGTTAGTAAATTGTTACTTTTCACATAAAGAATCAATGAACTAATTGTTACATTACTTTTTATGGATACTAAGTAACGTTACTTTCAAAAAATGGTAACTAACGTTACATCATTACTTTTTATGGATAGAAACTGATGTTACATTTAATAAAAGTAATTTTTACATAGTTTTTGTCAAAAGTAACTAACATTTCTTTCAATAAAAGCAACTTATTATGTTACTCTGTCATTGTTATGAATGTAACGAATGTGTTACATTCAAAAAAGGCATTAATCTTCCCACATTACATTTACATTACATTTTATGGCAAGAAAAATCACATTGCTTTCATGTTGTTTAATATTATAGGACTGTTGGTAATGACATAATGTGCCAGTTGTGGAGTAATAACTAATTAATAACTAAACGCAGTTAATTTCAGATTTTTTTTTAGTTCATTTATACAAACAACATAAATGTTTTAAATCATGTTAACATGCACTATGTATTTGGCTTCTAAAAATGCTTCTAACCACAAGTCGTGAGCTGTAGTTCCAAAACCACAGATTTACGATGCTGTTTGCTAATGTTTGCTGGAATTATGGTGTTGGGAATTGTTGAACTGCTAAACAATGTTGGTAAAGATTTGCGACCACAGTTGGCTTACAGTGTTTTCGGGAAACGCCCCTAGAACGGTAGCGCTACACTTGGATTGCAGATTTCTTTTCTTTTTTGTCTTTTGTACAGCCACAACTCCCCTCTATAGATTTTGTCAAGTTGTAAGTTCCAAAAGGACTGTGTTACTTTACTTTTCACTTCAAAAATGTAATCCGATTCCATTACACATTTTAATTGTAACACATTACCCCCAATGCTGCTAATATAAATGCTGACCGTTATGCCTTGCAGTAGCATGTTAAGATCTGTCTGGTCCAGCTGAAGGTTCCCCCTTGTAAATCTGGTCTGGGCTGAGCGGCGCGCTAGCTGACATTACTGTACACTTGCTGCACCTCCACAGATGGGAGGAGAGGCCTGCCAGCTGGCACAGGGACACCTACTATCCCACGCTGGCTCACGGCCAGGAGGTCTGACTGATGCCCCGATACCCATTCACACTTCTCTCTCTCACACACACATGCTGCATATTCAAATGGAAAATAATACGGCTCTGAGGTGGTTTGTAAGGAGAAGAGGCATGATGAAAGAGGAGTGTGCTTCACCCATTGTGGTTTAATACTAGCATACTGCATTTATATGTTTCTATACCTTTATGTGACAGAAATAGTAAGAGTAGTATGTTAGTATGCTGTTCTGAATGTAACCACAGTATTTAATTATATATGTTACAAACAGCAGTATTCTATATGTCACATGACCTCAATACATGCATGTTTAATTCATTGAGTGCTATCAAAAGGAAATTAATTCTTTTGCATTTTTAATTTTGTGTAAAAAATATTCTAAACTTTTCATAGTCGAATAAAAGGTAAAAAAATCACTACCTGCTTATGGAAGGTCTGAAAATTTGTTACTGGCAAATGTACTGCATAATCTGGAAATTCAATAAATTTTTTTTAATGCATACTGTGCATAGTATGTATACTGTAGTGTAAAAACAGAAGGAGTGTTGTGCTAGTTTGGTTTTCTAAACATATCCAATCATACATCCCTGCTTTTCCCACTCCGCACACACACACACACACACACACACACACACACACACACACACACACACACAGAATCCCTCCAGAACAATTAGAGAATTTAATGTATATGCAGCAATATTGACTGGGGCTGCAACTCCCAATATGAAGAGGAATCAGGGGAAATAAAGCTGTAACTGAGGATACGCATTGCAGTTATTTAGACAGAGCCGCGCCATATTCTACAGTAAACATGGCATGGCCTCCCTCCTCATATTGCTGAAGGAGGTAGTAGTTTAGTTTGTTTGTGCAGCAGATGCAGGCATGTGTGCACTGGAAAAGGATTTAAAGTTTATCCATTTTCTGGGTTCACTTGGTCACTGCACACAACATTATCACAGACTCAACCTGTGGCAAATTACTGTGACCCTGTGCACTCTATCAGACGTACACATACTAATAGCAGAAGAGGAGGGGGCACTGAAATACAGGCTTTTGCCAGCACAACTACCCCTTGTGAAAAAGAAGTGCACTTAATTTAATTATTTCAAAACATAAAAGTTTATTTTTAATAAATTGTACATGTAGATAATATAATATTAATGAAATAAAAGGCCACTTAAGTGTATTTAAATGGATAACACTTTCATGTTACTTAAAACACTTATGTACACTTTTAAAAAGTGCACTTTATAATAACGTCAAATTCTCCTTTTTTTAAACTAGGGCTGTCCAATTGATTAATCACAATTAGTCGCATCCAAAATAAAAGTTTGTGTTTACATAATACATATGTTTACATATATACGTATACAAATACATGCATACACACACACACACACACACACACATATATATATATATATATATACCTTTATTTTGGATGCGATTAAGTGCGATTTGACAGCCTAAACACATTTTAAATCATTATGTTTTAGTCTTTCTAATGCAGTACACCTATTTTAATCTCTAAAGCATAATTTAAGTACTTGTTAATACATACAGTAATATATTTTATTAAATGTAGAAGTTAATATATTTTAAATTTACAGTACTAAATTGCAACTTGTGTTCATTACATCATTACAAATGCGTAATTACAAATATACATAATATATTTTAGTTTACCGTAATTACCATTACCATAATTACCATAATTAATCTATCTAAATAAATTGTAGTTTACCATAAATGCTTGTCAGTACATTCGGCAGCAAACCTCAATAGAAGTAACTATGAAATTAATAATTATGAATATAAAGATGTGGTTATGTACCTATTTCATCTAAATTTATTTAAACTATAATTATTATATACTTTTTAAACTATAATGTATTTTCATTTAATTTCAAATAACATGCAATTAAGTGTCTAAAACATTTAGTTTGCACTTAACTACAGTATATTTGTTTAAATTATATTATTTTTGTAATATTCTTATGCTAAAAGTATTCATCCTTTTCACAAGGGACAGGATACAGTGACCAAGGGCTGCTGAAAGAAAGAAAGAAAGAAAGAAAGAAAGAAAGAAAGAAAGAAAGAAAGAAAGAAAGAAAGAAAGAAAGAACCATGAAAGTTTTTCATATTTGTGTACTATATTTTAAATAAGTCTACTGAAGCTGTGCAATAATTCTCTCAAATTTCAAATCAAATGTTAACATTATTATTTTTTTAAGGTAAACTTTACTTTTATTACCTTGTATGTTAGTTTTCTCCACAGTATAGTATACTTGGCATTGGCTGGTAGCGTGTATGTTTGTGTAAGTATGTATGTTTGTGCGTTTATGAGAGTCAATCTTCCGTCTGACTGCCTGAGATATGTGCAGCATATCCCGAGCTAGACAACATTCACTGCTGTATCAGTTTAACCAAGTACAAAGTGACACAATCATATTGCATATATGTTGTCATATCCCATCAATCCTTATGCATATGCTGCAGAATGTCTGAAAGGATGCACAAACCATTTTGTAGAGGCCCTAAAAGCAGAGATCCCAGAGGAAAACTGCTGACAAAACTGAAAACACTTTGGACGTCGCTTTAAAAGCCATGTGCCAGGAAAAAACAGCAAATACTCAATCCTCTTTTAATACACTTGCTATTAAGTCTTCTGAGTCCAGTGATGTAATGTCTGGTGACCGCGGTCATGAAGAGAGTCACACACATATATACGTACACACTCTCTAGCAGCATTGGATCTGTGTGATAGGACACTTTGTGGTGCGTTTATGAGGCTGAAACAGCAGGCAGCCTGGATGTGATGGGATATACAGTACAGTAGATGTGGTTTTTGGTAGAGCCCACCCTCTGCTTTTACACCCACTGTGGGTTTGGCACTTACTGGTCACCTACAGTCAGACATACACAAACAGAGACACTAGTGACAATGTGGGATAAAACAGAAGGCAAATCACTTATGACATTCATCTTTGGCGGTAGAGGATGGAACAAGACAAAGAATAAAAAGACACATTGTTTTTGATTGTTCAGTATGTTAATGCAAAGGGGCGTTCACACTTACAACGATTTGTAGCGACAGAGTCACCAGAAGTCATTCATTTTCAATGAGAGTTGGCAATTTCCGATGACATGAGTGTCAGTGACAGTTGGAGATGGATGTGGGCATGTTGATAAAAGTTTAACTATGTGCAAGTGAGCAGCGACTCAATGACGACCAGTAGTATATTGAGGCTTATTTAGTATGAGAGGCTGTACACTCAACTGACTACATTAAAGTTATTGTGAATAATTTAACTTTTTAATATGATTTTTCTATTGCCCACATGCAGGGCACTGACATACGGGACCCTCATGCAGGGAGCTCAGACCCTCTATGGAGCCCCCTCATAGTATTAAGAGTCACATATGGCTAAATTTGCTATTAGAATAATTTAATTAATATGCGTAGAATATCTCATGTGTATAACATGATGAACACCCTTGTTAAAAGGAAGTACACTTTAGTGTACTTATAAAAAGAGTACTTATTATGGAAACAGTGGGTCTATACTTTAAAATAATTGAATGCGAACTAAATGCAACATTTAAGAGACACTTAAAATGTTAATTGCAGTTAAATTTAAATGTATTATAGTTTAAATTTATATTAAATGGAGTAAGTTGAACTTTAGAGTGCTTTTTTGGCCCACTTAAAGGATGTATTTAACGTAAAGTTGAATAAATACAGAACGTGCGTCAAAGATTGACACAGAAGAGAAGAAAGGAAAAAATTCTCTTCCAGTGATTCTACTTCAGTGTGGAAAGGTATGAAAGAAATCACCAGTTACAAGTCACCATCCCCCAGCACTTTGGAGAATCAACAACTGGCAGACGATCTGAATGAGTTCTACTGCAGGTTTGAAAAAACACCCCTCACCCTGAACACCTCTCCACACAAACATTCACACCTCCAGCAACCCCCCTCTCACCCACACATGCAATTCAGATCAGCGAAGATGAGGTGCGCCAGGTCTTCAAGAAGAACTAAAGAAGGAAAGCACCAGGCACAGACGGTGTGTCACCAGCCTGCCTAAAAATCTGTGCTGACCAGCTGGCCCCCATCTTCACACAGATCTTCAACAGATCTCTGGAGCTGTGCGAAGTCCCCTCATGCTTCAAACGCTCCACCATCATCCCAGTCCCAAAGAAACCCAAAATTACTGGACTTAATGACTACAGACCTGTGGCTCTAACGTCTGTGGTCATGAAATCATTTGAAAGACTGGTTTTGGCTTATCTGAAGTCCTCCACTGGACCCTTACTGGACCCCCTGCAGTTTGCCTACAGAGCAAACAGGTCTGTGGATGATGCAGTCAACATGGGACTTCACTTCATCCTGCAGCATCTGGACGGACCAGGGACTTATGTGAGGATCCTGTTCGTAGACTTCAGCTCCGCTTTTAACACCATCATCCCAGACACCCTTCAGAACAAACTAACTCAGCTCTCCGTCCCCACCTCCGTCTGTCAGTGGATCACCAGCTTCCTGACAGACAGGCAGCAGCTAGTGAGGCTGGGAAAATTCTCATCCAGCACTCGTACCATCAGCACTGGAGCTCCTCAGGGCTGTGTTCTCTCCCCACTGCTCTTCTCCCTGTACACTAACGACTGCACCACCTAAAGACCCCTCTGTCAAGCTCCTGAAGTTTGCAGACGACACCATACTGATCGACAGTGGAGTCATTCAGGTTCCTGGGCACTATCATCTCTCAGGACCTGAAGTGGGACAATCACATTGAGTCCATTGTCAAAAAGGCCCAGCAGAGGTTGTACTTCCTTCGCCAGCTGAGGAAGTTCAACCTGCCACAGGAGTTGCTGAATCAGTTCTACTCCGCCATCATTGAATCCGTCCTCTGCACTTCAATAACTGTCTGATTCAGCTCAGCTACCAAATCTGACCTCAGAAGACTACGGAGGGTAGTCCGGACTGCTGAGCGAATCATTGGTACAACCCTCCCCACTCTCCAAGAACTGTACTCATCCAGAGTGAGCAAAAGGGCTGGCAAAATCACTCTGGACCCCTCACATCCAGCACACTCCCTCTTTGAACTGTTACCATCTGGTCGATGCTACAGAGCTCTGAGCACCAGAACGACCAGACACAGGAACAGTTTCTTCCCTCAGGCAATCCATCTCATGAACACTTGACATTAAACGTGGAACACACAACACTATTATAAATTATTCATTCACCACACATACTTATTTTTTCATTTCAAATTTGCACATATCAGACCTGTTCACCATAATTGTCTATATTATTTATTGTGTTTTTGCTATATGTACATTACCTATTTGTATATTATTCTTTTATTATCTGTGTCCTGTCCTGTTGCTGTCTTTCTGTTGCACTGTAGAGCTTCTGTCACTAAAACAAATTCCTCGTATGTGTAAGCATACCTGGCCAATAAAGCTCATTCTGATTCTGATTCTAAAATTGTTGAATACAGTTATTATTTTTGTTTTCTTTGTGCAAAAAAGTATTCTCGTAGCTTCATAACATTTTGGTTGAACCACTGATGTCACATGGACTATTTTAACGATGTCCTTACTACCTTTCTGGGCCTTGAATGTGTCAATTGCGTTGCTGTCTATGCAGGGTCAGAAAGCTCTCGGATTTCATCAAAAATATCTTAATTTGTGTTCCGAAGATGAACGAAGGTCTTACGGGTTTGGAACAACATAAGGGTGAGTAATTAATTTTTGGGTGAACTAACCCTTTAAATAAGACTTAATTACATCGTTCTATGTAATTTCATAATTGCTTCTGTTAAAGTGTTAAATTATCTTAGTCAAAGTGTACTGCCGAATTTCCTAACAAGCATTTACAATATGGTAAAGTAAAATATATATATATTTTCATTAAAACTTGTATGTCATGTATTTATTAAATATTTTAGTAATTACAAATTTGTAATGACATTGTGATTTAGTACATTTAAAATATATTAACTTTAAACGTAATACTGAATAACAAAATTAACAGAAGTTAAAATTATGATCCATTGCTTTACATGTGCTTTAGCATCTTAGTGCATACTAAGTGTACTTATTTAAAGCATAGCAAAAGATAATTCAAACATAATGGCTTAAACATAATGTAAATGTACATTAAAGTAAAACTTTTTAAAGTTGTATTTAAGTGTGTTAAGAAATCATGAAAGTGCACTTTCTTTAAATTCACCACAGTTTGTTTTATTTTATTATTATTATACTATCTGCAAGTACAGTTTTTAAAAATACAAGTACAAGTGCACATTCAATGCATTTAGGCACACTTCTTTTTCACAAGGGTGTTCTCTGAAAGTCATGAAATACAGTACAAATTTGATGTATGTAGAATGATATGCACAGGATCATTCTTCTTGAAATATCAATGACAAATGGGGTCAGAGGTGAAATAGCTTGATCCTTTAACAATGATTGACCTGTGCACTGGATTATGGTATTATAAATGCCATGGTCATTGGTCGATTCCCAAAGAACACCAAACTAATTATACCTTCAATGCACTGTAAGCTGCTTTGAAGAAAAGTATCCACCAAATGTTTTCCTTTTATTGAAATTACAGGCCAATAGCCAGAGCTCAATCTTTCAAATGTATGAATTTACATATATTCTATTTTTAAGATGCTTTCAGATACCTCATGCTCTCTCTCTAAATGGTGGCAGTCATGGCATAGATCCAGATGGCAGCCACAAGGCAGGAGATGCTGCACAGCAAAGGGGAGGAGCACACACAGTCACACACACACACACACACACACACTCATCTTAATGAACACTCATGCATTATTCATCACACACACACACACACACACACACACTCAAACGCATACACACTGGGTGCAGACAGCGCTTCTGTCAGGAACAGAAGGCATAGAGACTGTACTGAGTTTATTAGTATTAAATTGTAGGGGTTTATTTCCCAGATTTATTAAGTTTGCTGTACATGTACATCCCCCTATTCCATTCAAGAATTTCCATATCACACTTTCTTTCCAAGTCTAGACTCATGACTGTGTGGAGGAAAATCAGTACAAACTCAATAGAGTTCTAGAACTTTTGTGGTTGGTCCTCTAATAAATATTTTTAATTAGAATTCTTAAATATTCTTAATAAATCTTGTAGGGAAGATCTACATCTACAAAAGTGGATTCTTACAAATTGTCTAATGACTGAAGGTGCATCACCTTTATACAGGCTTTACACAGCTTCTCTCATGTCCAGCTCTGGAAAATCTTTTTCACAGGTACAGTTGTAGTAGAAAATTTCAGTTCAGAACCTGTCTGTATTGTCTGCATGAGGTGGCTACCACTAATATGTCAGTCTTTCTATGTTGTTTTTTCTCTGTCTCTGGAATGTTTCATTTTCATGCATACAGAAAATATTGTGCAGAGTAGACCTATTACATACTGCATCCCTTGTAGATGTTGTGTGGTAAAAATTTGCCCAGTAAGACTGTATTAGTCATGAAAAATGTTATGTTATGTTATTTTATGTTATATGTTACGCAGGTCTTACGGATGGCATAATGCCAGCTTAAAAACCATAAAATATTTTTTTTAATTTAAACATAGTTTTCCACATAGTTTGTTTTTAGTCAAATAACAGACTTATACCTGCCCAAACTATATAGTTTCATACCCACTGGTATTGGGCAACCCAGATTAGACAATTTTGCTGTTGATTACTATGATTTATTCATATTATTTCTTTCAAATTTAAATTAGTTTAGAAAAGACCAACCAAATGGATAAAAGCCATTTTCTGCCTCAGATTAAAAAAAAGTGAAAAACGTGAAAATTGTAAGACTTAAAGTCACATTAAGACATATAAAATTTAATTTGTGAGATATAGTCACAATTAGGAGAAATAGTTCGCAATTGCGAGACATTCAGTCACAGTTATGAGATAATAAGTCACAATTGTGATATATTAAGCCACAATTCTGAGAAATAAAGTTGTGATGGACTGAATGGTTTTTGGATTGAGTAGAATTTGATGTTGATTCAGAGTAAGAGAAAAGGAGAGAGAAAAAACACAATGTTTTGCTGATAAATGAAAGAGGATGGGTGTGTGTGAGACCCTACCAATCAAGGCTGATGTGCTGGTGACAGCGTCCCCCCCTGGTGTATGTGTGTCTGTGATGGACAGATGGGGGAAAGGATAGATGAGTGGACCACTGGGGCAGTGGAAAAGGTCGCATTGCTCTCTAAACAGGGTTTAATGCAACTGCCCCTGCAAGAACCTGCAGGATCCACTGTGTGAGCGAATGTGTGGGGAGCTGCAGTGGGTTTAATTGTAGGAATGCTAACACCCTGAGGATTAAGTGACCCAGTTGGCTTATAAGACAATAATACAAGATACTGGCTGTATGAATGAGAGGAAGAAAGAAACTAATAAATAGAGGCAGTTGTTTATTTTCTGTCAGCACTGCAGTGTCTTTATCTCAGAAAGTATTTGGACATTTAAGCAAACAGGCCAAGGTTTTGCTGGCTAGCATGAGCTTGTTAGTGGTCATACATCTACTAAAAACCATCTCGGGACCAGTTGGGTAAAAGACTTTGCAAAAATGGCTATGAAAAGTTTGTTCCCAGAAAAGCTAAAATATGATCATGTGTTTTTTTGAACACATTCAATATGACCAATCAAGCAACAACAACAACAAAAAACAACAACAATAGTATTATTTTTTATTGTTGTTGTTATTTAATAATTATTTACTAATTGTTAAGATATTATTATAATTATTATTAAAATTATTATTTAAAATAATTGAACAAAAATATTTGGTTAATTAAAAAAAAAAAAACGTTTATCTACTGTAATATAATCTTGGGACAGGTTGAGTAAAAAATGCCTCTGAAAATTAAAGACAGTTGTCGTTAGAAAAGCTCAAATATGATCATTCACACTGTTCTTATTGAACCCATTCAATATGACTAAACAACATCAACATCATCATCAACAACAACAACAATAATAATAATAATAATTGTAAAATATATTTATATTTTTATTAGGGCTGTCAAGTGAAACTTTTTAATGTGCCAATTAATTAACTGAATTAATCACAAAATAATTACACATCAGTTTTGGTTGAGAAATTATCCATAGAAAGTCATTTAAAGTCATTATTATGTTAGATGAGAAAAGCACTGAATAGTCATTAATAAAAAGTAGCATAAGAAAGAAATATTTAGATTCAACATTGCATAAAAAGTGATAAATGGATATAATTGTTTTTTTTTAATAAATATTGAAATATGAAAATTATTTTTTTAAAAATAAAACAATACTCTGAACTTTAAACTATAAAACTGCCAGTAGATTGCGTCTTAATGAGTGAATCATTCATTCAACCGATTCGTTAAAATTACTGATTGATTCAAGAATTAAGCAAATTAAGTCTTCATGAATTAAGTCGTCACTGAATCATTGGCTCACTCGAGTTGAAAAAAAAATAATAATAAAAATACGCAGATTCATTCAATAACAAAACTTTGTTTGGAATGACATCATTTACGACACACACACTATTGTCTGTAAAATTTAACAGCATTAACTTCTAGTTGATTGAACTGTTGTATAAAATCAATATCACATTTGCAGTCATGCAGATATTCAGGAAAAAACAGCACTCTTGCTCGTTTGATATTGCTGAACTATAATATATTGTATAAATATAAGACAAAAACCTCTACATAGGCATTTTGCCCTCATATCTTGAATTTAGTATATAACATTGTCCCACATCATGTTCATCAGCAAAGGCAAGCAGTGTAAGATGATATACAGGTCATGTGTAAAAGAACACAGTGCCGCTTCAAGTGCAAAAGCAAGGAGCTCTTTTGTTTTGCTTTTTTTGATAACTTAAAGGATGTGGTTCTCATTTCATTGCCCATAACTCTATTATTTTCCAACAGACGTCACCAGTTTTTTGTGTAGTTTAAGGTCACAAATCATACCAGCATTCTTTGAGGTTAAAATGCATACCTGATAAATGTCATTACAGTTCTGTATGAATTTCATAAGGAGAAATGTGTTCTGTACAATGTATGGTCAAACATAGCAGACAAACAGACATAAAAGCCATTCCACCGAAAGGGTGCCATTTGCTTCCAAAACTCTTCAAAAAAAAAATAAAATAAAAAATCATTTTCTATCTTTTTTAAAGACTGAATCTAGTAATACACATATTTAACTATTCAAACAATCTGTATTGGTCCATTTCAGGTAACTTTATAATTTTTTACACAATTTTTAAGTGGAAGATGGATGCATTTTTCTCAGTCCTGTTACCAAAACTCTAATGTCTTTTAAAAACAAGTTTAAAATTATGTCAACAAATTCCTTCATTTCCCCCTCAGGCAGGTGTTTATTTTAAAGAAATGGTTGGTTTCATGATCAAAAATATTTATCTACACAAGGTGTATTTTTCTAAAGTACACAAACCCATTTTTTTAATTTTAAAGGAGACTCAAACCTCAAGCTTATCAGTTTTTTTATGATGCAATTTATTAAACAATGGGATAAATTATGGACCAAACTTAATTTAAAAAAATAGTGGTTTAACTTTATTTTTGAAAGAAAAAAACTATTTAGTAACAGGAATGAAACTGGTAACAGGAATGAGTAGGCTATCCATTATATTAGTATATTGACTAGTGAGCTGACCTCACTGCTAAAAAGGCCAAATCATGTTTCTATTTAAATCTAGTGGTCTGCAGAGGTTTTTGTTACGATTATGTTTAGGGGTAGAGGATAGGTTATAAGATAAGATATAAATAACTAAAAAATAATAAATATTAAATTAAAATCAATATTAAAAATAATAAACTTAATATCTTTTCAGTTTTTCTGTGGATATTGTTTTCTTATAGCGCAGCTCACAAACCCCATTCCATATTTGAGTCTAATACATAATTGCCACAGGACATAAATGTCAAGTACATTTTCTGTCATACTTGCAGGAAAGTAATATAAAACAACAATGCAGGAACAACCATAGGTTTTCTAAAGACAAAAGCATTGTCTCAGTGTGGATAGAAGGCCAAAACATTGAGAAAAAGATGCATTTTCAAATTTATCTAGATTAATATGGATGTAGCCTAATATTTACATTAATAAATCTGATGACACTACTCACTCCTGTTACTTTTACTCAGTTACTATATATAAGTATAGGATATATGAGTATATGAGTAACAGGACTGAAAGTAACAAGATTGAGATTTTAGGATAAAATGAGCAAATACATATAATCTAGCCACATGGAGTACATGCTAATATTATGAGAATACTCAGCAAATTATAGTGATTCACCAAAGATTTGTATTTTTAAAATAAACAAGTAACATCTAAGAAATAATTTAGGTAACAGGACAGTATATTTATAATGACACACCCAGCCACTGTTACAATATCATCAGATATATAGAAAAGAAAATAAGACCACATGCTTTCGATCATTTCATTGCCTTCAGAAGATACAGATGTTGCAATATTATGTTGAACATGTGTGTTGTGGACAGGGGCGGACTGGGACAAAATTTCAGGCCGAGAAATCTCACACTCATCCAGGCCATCTCATACACCCACAACAAATTTTGAAACCACGAACAACAATATTTTTTGTATGGCCATCATCGTCACATAAGAAAAAAAAAAAAAAGTTTAAATCCCTAGACTGGGGCCGCGCAAAATAATTAAAGGTTATCTCTTGAACTTCCATTTTCCTTTTTAGTCTCTTCATTTTCCCTGACATCTCTCTGTCTCTCATATATGTTTAAATTTTTCACTAATTTTCTTGTACCTGTCACTTTTTCATCAACACATCTCCACCTTGCTGGAAAACAACCACCTCATTGTAATTTGTTTGCACATAGTATACTTCTATTTTTAGGAAAATTTAACCCAGATAGCAACAGAGTGGGCCAAGTCTGGCTTACATTGGGCACTTCTGGCTTAATTCTGGCTCTGTTTTTTTCACAGTCTGGTGTGAAACAGCATTTGGCTGAGCTCTGGCTGGAGTCTGGCTAACCAAAAGAACGAAAAGCAAATTGTATCTGTTTGGCTGAGCCGTGGCTGGATTTTGGTCCGCCACAAAAAAGGAAAATATTTGGCTGAGATCTGGGTGGGTTTTGGTTAGCCGAAGAGTAAATAAAAGATCTCTGGCATGAATGTGATTTAGAGTAAAACAGACTTGTGCAAGATGTGTCTTCCTAATTTTATAAATCCTTTACGATATTTATTCAAATAGCAGACATTTTTGGATATTGTAATTAATTAAAGAAATGTTTATGTACTGAAACCTACTGAGAAATAAAATATGATTGTGTTTTTATCAAAAAAGTTCCCAGTACTGCTCTGTGCTGTTTAGCTAGATTTAAAACAAAGAAAAGTGCACTTTTAGATAAACAAGGCAACATATCCACTTACGTCTTGTGTCTTGTGGAGGTAGAAAAACAAAGTTCTTTAAGACCCACGCATCACATTAGGACCATGTGTTTTTGTTTTATCTTGCCTAAATATCAAAATGAGTACAATAATAATAGCTACATCTTGAATAAGGAAAAATCTTAAAACTGAACATGTTTTTGTATTATCATGGGTCATGTTTTGTTCAAAGTAAAATTAAGCATGGTATTATTAGGCCTATGGTAAAAGTATAGTAACCATGTTTTTTGTTTGTTTTTGGTGGATTGATTACCATTTGTATAACCATAGTTTTACTACAAATACCATGGTGAAACTATATAGTTTAGCAAAACCATTGTTGATTTGTGGTTACTATGGTTTAACTATAGTAATCATTTTTGGTTTTATTTTTAGTCAAAGGGTTGTGTTGTTGTCTGCCTTAGCTCCCTCTAAATCTGTTATAAAACGATGTGAATATTTGTCTGTTAAATTCCTATTCTTTCCAATAGTAACTATGTCTTTTTGTTAATTTTGCAGTAATTGACTGCTACTGCTAACATTTGCTAGCAGTTTTAATGTTTAACTAAGTAAACAAAAACAAAACTACAATAGTCTATTTACAGATGTAACTGACCAGCACTTGAAGTCCTGAACAGGACAGTTTTGTTTCTCTGCTCCACCTGGGCACTTCCACTCCATTCTCGAGTTTCGCATCTTTTTGGCTGACGCGCGGATGCGCGGAGCACGCGCGAGGCGAATCGCGTTGCCAGTCAAGACTAACCGATTCGTGATTTATTAGAGTTTTATTATTGAATAGCAAATTCGGAAATAATCACTTTAGTACGTTCAGCAGGCAACAAAAACAAAAATATTGAGAAAAAAAAAAAATAATTAAATAATTAAATAAATAAATAAATAAATAAATAAATAAATAAATAAAGATGTAGGGCAGCGGGCCAAATTGGCTGCCAGGCCACCGGAGTGCTCCCGACGGGTGCTCTACTCGTAAGTCACTCAGAAGGTGCTCTACCCGAAGGTGCTCTACTCGTAAGTCACTCAGAAAAGTTCTGATGAATGAAGTATTATGCTCTTGAAGGACAGTCGGATTCTGCTGTACCAGCACTCAAAGGGATTTCTGGAAATAAAGCTGGCGATGAGCTATAAAGAAATGAAGAATGTTGTGTCTGAAAGCTGTGCTCCCGCACCCTGCCAGGCGGTAATGGTACTGTCCAACCGCGAGCGCAAAACACAGAAATGGAGAATAATGAGTTTTTATGTTTGTTCAAAAATCATATTCGGACGCAACATGTCATCCAGTGAACAAAGCACTGCAAAGCCCACAGAGAGTGGTTTCCTATGGTGCGAGAAAGTCAGAGTTGCAAGATATAAACTCGCAACTGCGAGAAAAAAAGTCAGAATTGCTAGATATAAACTCGCAATTGCGTGAAAAAAGTCAGAATTGCGAGATATAAACTCGCAATTGCGAGAAAAAAAGTCACAATTGCGAGTTTATATCTCGCAATTCTGACTTTTTATCTCGCAATTGCAACTTTATATCTCACAATTCTGAGAAAAAAAAGTCAGAATTGTGAGTTTATATCTCGCAATTCTGACTTTTTATCTCGCAATTGCGACTTTACATCTCACAATTCTGAGAAAAAAAGTCAGAATTGCGAGTTTATATCTCGTAATTGCGAGAAAAAAAGTCAGAATTGTGAGAGAAAAAGTCGCAATTGCGAGAAAAAAGTCAGAATTGCGAGATATAAACTCGCAATTGCGTGAAAAAAGTCAGAATCGCGAGATAAAAAGACGCAATTGCGAGAAAAAATGTCAGAATTGCGAGATATAAACTCGCAATTGTTAGAAAAAAAGTCACAATTGCGAGTTTATATCTCACAATTCTGACTTTTTATCTCGCAATTGCGACTTTATATCTCACAATTCTGAGAAAAAAAGTCAGAATTGCGAGTTTATATCTCGCAATTGCGAGAAAAAAAGTCAGAATTGTGAGATAAAAAGTTGCAATTACCTTGTTTTATTTTTTATTCAGTGGCGGAAACGGGCTTCCATACAGATGGGATATGGAGGTACACAAAAATGCAAAATAAAAGTGATTTCTGAAGGATTTTAAACATTGTATTTAATGTTAAAATGTAGCATTAGACACTGGGGACGTACAAATGCTATATTTTCAGTGTTTTAGGTAGTTTTTAATAATTTTTTAAATTATATATATTTAAATTTGCAGTTAGATTAATGTACAGGACACTTTGCTTAATAATAAAATGTATTTTTTAGTTATTTTTTATGCATGTTTGTACCTATAATGTCCTGGGGACAGAAATGGCACCCATTCGGTGGAATGGCCCATAAATCAAAACCCACATTTACAGAAACAAAGCTAACATATGTGATAGCCCATTACACAGCAACCTAATTTACAGCAACCTTATGTTTATACTCAAAAACAGAATTATTAATTGCTGAAAAAGCTGAGAAATGCATCTCCTAAACTTCTCTACAGTCTTAGTCATTTTCACAGGTCTACTGCAGGCAGAAAAGCAGGATTTGTCAATTGTTGATGGTGTTTGTCCAGATAGTCAGTCTGCAGGGTCTCATTGTTCTGGGACACATTCAGTGTGAGTGAATAAGAGAGATTGATGAAGTGTGTAGAGACTCAGTAGCTCAGTAAGTCTACAGCCGCAAGTCTCCTCATTAATACCTGGGTTGACGGTGAGAGGCAGAGAGAGTTGAAGATAGAGATCGTTCATCTCTCAGCATGCTAATCAATAGATCTTTTGTGTGACTGGAACGTGATTGAGCTGTCAGAGCGGGGTCGCACATCTCACACCCTTCATCAGTGCACCACTCTCACCTTATCCAACGTGATCTCATGAGTATTCGTATGTATTTTGTGTGTGTGTGGGTGTGTAAAGTGTGGTCCTACCACACATACTGTACATTTACATTGTTTAAAAAAACAATTAACATTCAGTGATATTATTGATTTAACTGCACTGATTGTATCAGATAAAAATCAGAGAACAACATTTGAACCGAATTGAGCTGGATAATGACACTATCTTAGCAATATCAACACTGTTATAGAATTGAACTTGCATATCTGAGAGCTGCTATTTTTTGGCAGTCTGTTTTTTTACTATTATTTTTTTACTATTATTTACACTGTTGTTTTGTGAGGTTTATGTAGAGGGGAAGGATGCCCTGCTGGAAAATTCCATAGTTTTACATAGTTTCTACCTGGTTCAAGCTTTTCTATAAGGTTGATTAGTTAGACTACCAGCTGGTAGGGTCAAATATTTTAATGAACCATATTTCAAAAAACAACTTGACCCTCTTAAGCTGCAATGACTTGGTTATGACTTCTGACCCTCTGTGTAGTCTTTGAGCAGACCACTTTCCATACTCTTCCATCAAAGGAACTAATGGCATAGTGTCACTTCATGCATCTTGAACAATCAGATCAATATCTGCATATTCTATTTACATTCATGCTGTCCCCATCTTTTTCAGCATACTACTGCAATGTGGCATAGTTTACTGAACTGTAAAGGATGATTGCAGTGAATACGTGCCGTCAGAATGAGAGTCCAAACAGCTGATAAAAACATCACAACAATCCACAAGTAATCTACATGACTCCAGCCCATCAATTAATGTTTTGTGAAGTGAAATGCTGTGTGTTTGTAATAACAAATCCATAATTAAGACGTTTTCAACTTCAAACCATCGCTTCTGGCTTAATATGAGTCTTATACCTATAATAGTGTGGATTACTTGTGGATTATTGTGATGTTCTTATCAGCTGTTTAGACTGTCATACTGACAGCACCCTCTGACTCCAGAGGATCCATTGCTGAGCAAGTGATCTAATGCTAAATTTCTCAAAAATCAGTCATACTGTACATATTGGGGGTGAGTACATTTTTAGCAAATGCCTGTTATAACACACACACACACACACACACACACGCGCGCGCGCGCACGCACACACACTTGTGAATAATACCCAGGGTTTTGCACAGAAGTACTACACACATGGACTTAATTTCTAAATAAAATTGCCATTAAGAAGAATTTTCTTAGACAAGGTTTATCCTTACTTTACTGACAAATGGTGTACTAAATGAAACACTTGTAATGTCAAATTAGGTAAATGTGTTATTTGCGTTATGTATGTTCAATAGCGTTAAACATAAACATGGTGTTAAGAGTAAAATTAATTAAAAACATTAACTTTAGCAGCCCTAGGGGAAAAAAAAAAATCAGTGTTAAATAAATTGTATACAAAATGTTGTTCTCTCTCCCATTTCATTTTTTATGTTTATGTTTTGAATTCTGTGTATTATATCCTATGTTCTCATGTCTCAGTATATGAACTTAGGTTATGTGGCTAATATGCATTTATAAAATAACACAGCTTTATTATAGCCTACAGTGTGGGGTGACCCAGCAGCTGACCTGTTGTCCTGTAAGCATTGTCTGTTAGTTGTGTGTGTGTGTTAGTGTGTGTGATGAATGGCCCATCCACAGCAGGGGAAATCAGGCTCATGGAGAGATGAGGCTGTCTGCCTGGTGGCTTTGCTGAAGCAACGGGCAGGTGCCCTGTTTAAACACTTGTTAGGAGATGACATGGATATGAAGACAGATGAAGCTCCGCTAAACACAGAGCACCCAGTGGAGCAAGTGAATAACAGTCTGTGATTCTTTAGTCCAGACTATGTTATATGGGCTGTGCTCAGCAGAGGGACAGGTCAAACTGCTATAAATGTGGTCTTCAGTGGAACATCTGGTGGGTCATTAAACCAAACGGATGATATTTGGTGCATTGGAGTCCCTTAATAACATGTAAATAATGACTGATAATATCTGATAACTGTGGCAACTTATAATATTTTTTACGGTATAGGAAACATCAATTGATGATCAAATTTCTTTTCAGTTTGTTTTCTTTTTTAATTTTTTCATCATCTGTTGTGGCTCAAAATTATTCATACCCTTGGTAAATATGATCTAAGGTGGCTGTGAAAATAAGTCTGTGTCATTAATCCTTTTGATCTTTTATTTAAAAAATTTACAAAAATCTAATCTTTCATTAGAGAATAAGAATTTAAAGTTGGAGAGAAATCTCATTATGAAATAAATGTTTTTCTCTAATACACATTGGCCACAATTAATCATACCCTTTTATTCAATACTTTTTACAACCTCAGATAACAGCTCTGAATCTTCACCTATAATACCTGATAAGTTTGGAGAACATCTGACAAGAGATCAAAGACCATTTCTTCATCCAGCATCACTCCAGACCCTTCAGATTCACAGCTCCATGTTGGTGCTTCTTCTCTTTGGTTCACCCCATTCATTTTCTATAGGGTTCAGGTCAGAGGACTAGGTTGGTCATGGCAGAAGCTTGGTTTTGTTCTCAGTGACCCATTTTTGTTTGATGTTTGTTTGTGGATCATTGTCCTGTTGGAAGATCCAACCACGGCCCATTATAAGATTTCTAGCGTGGACAGTCAGTTTTTAATTTTTTATATGTTGGTATTTAATTGAATCCATGATGCCATGTATCTGAACAAGATGTCCAGGACCTCCAGCAGAAAAATAGACCCACAACATTAAAGATACAGAAGTATATTTCATTGTACACATGGGGTACTTTTTTATCCCTGTGTGCACCAAACCCATCTTCAGTGTTTGCTGCTAAAAAGCTCTTTTTTTAGTTTCATCTGACCATAGAAGCCAGTGCTATTTGAAGTTCCAGTCGTATCTGACAACTGAATATGCTGGAGATTGTTTTTGGATGAGGGTGTAGAATTATTCTTGAAACCCTCCTGAACAACATGTGGTGATGTAGGGGATGCTTGATATTTTTTTAGAGGCTTTCTGACCCCGAGACTCAACTGATCTTTGCAGTTCTCCAGCTGTGACCCTTGGAGAGTCTTTGGCCACTCAAACTCTCCTCCTCACCGTGCATTAGGACGATATAGACACATGTCCTCTTGCAGGCAGATTTGTAATATCTTCTGTTGATTGGAACCTCTTAATTATTACCCTGAGGGTGGAAATGGGAATAATAATAATAGGCCTAATAAAAATAAGAATGTAACAGGCCTACATTAATTGGAAATGCCAAATCCTCTTAATATTGCCAATAATTGATGTTTTTGACAATATCTCTGGCTATCGTCGATACAAGATCATCGTCTTAATACATTGTGTTTCCTTCTGGAGCATCAGTGAATGTTTGAACCTTTTTAATAGTTGTGTTTGAGTCCCTCAATTGTCCTCAGTGTGAAAAGATGGATCTCAAAATCATACAGTCACTGCTGGAAAGGGTTCAAATATGCAAAAGATGCTGGAAACCTGAAGATTCCGCAGGACATGGAGGATTTTTCTGAAGAACAGTGCTCAGTTTAACTGTTCAGAACAAACAAGGGACTCATGAACAACCATCACAAAACAAAAAACAGTCGTGGATCATCCAGGTAACCACAAACAGTATTAAGAACCAACGGTTCACAAACTTTTGCATGGGGTTATTTTAACAATTTCAGCAATTTTTTTTTTTTTTTTTTTTTTTGTCTTGTGGACTAAATGTAAACATCTTTTATATAAAATATCTTACTCAGGACAGTACTAATTAAAAAATAACATGCATTTTGTATGATCTCTGTTATTTTGTTAAAATTACTCACATTTTCACAGATTCTGCAAGGGGATCACAAACTTTCAAGTGGCACTGTGTATATAAGAAGAGTTTGATTCCAAAATGCTATAAATCCATTTTGATTAATCTGAGTGTTTTCTTTACCAAGAAAGTGGCAAGATGAAAACCACTACTTTCTTTTTCAAACTTTCACATAGCATCTTTAGGTTATACTAACATTAAAAATACAAATCCACATTTTGATTTTCAAAGATTTATTATAAAAAGAGATTCCCCCCCCAAATGCAATAAATCCATGACGTTTTTTTTTTTTTTTTTTTTTTTTCTCCAAAATGCAATCCATTGAATCAATATGTTATTTTTCATATTGAAACTGTTGAAAATACACAATAAAGCAAGTTGATCCTGAACTTGGTCAATACTATATCTTATATACAGGCACTGGACTAAAAATAGCCTTCATTCAATCAGTAATCGCTCCCAAAATTAATTCAACGGGTCATCTTTTTACTGCTATAAATTAATTACAACAATAAAAGAAAATTTAATCATGAACAAGAACATGAACAACAATATCACATTAGACCACAGAAATTCCAAAATGACATTTCCCTTACATTCAACTTCCAAAAGTGCATTCATCTTTGCCGTGTTACATTCATTTAGTTGACTAGTGCTGTACGCTGTATTAACAAAAACATTAATGTCATTAATAAAAACACATACACTGACAAGCTACGCAATATCGCGTTCATAATCGAATGCGATTCATCTGCGATATTGCGTAGCTTGTCAGTGATCTACAGCTCTGTGTATTAAATGCCGCTCCATCTGAAAGCACGTGATGGAATTTTACTAAAAGCGCCGCCATTATTGTCTAGAATGCTTGGAATGGTGCGCTGTGATTGGTTGAGCGGATTTATTGCGTTCTGCAGAGAAGGGACACTGGAGTTTGTCACGGTTTGGAAAAAAAGGGAGAAACATGACAGAATAACACGGCAGACAGTGCCGGCCCGTAGGGTTGTGGGGCCCTAGGCAAGATAATGAAAATAGGCCCTACTAGTGTAAAAATTTTCATAGCAATTTAAACATATGACAAGTCTGTCTGTCTGTGATCGTGGGCATCGTTGCATTTATAAAACAAATACTAATACTACAGCAATAAATATTAGGCTATGTATAGAACATCAGAACATCCTTTTTTCGGCTCCATAAAGATAGGCCTACCATTTGGATTCCATTTCTACTATAATTTCAATTTAATTTAAATTTCACATTTTTTTGGCCAAATTTTGCGGATCTACAAACAGGCACAGCAAACTCCTCTAAACTGGAGAAAAACTTAGAAGTATTATTTTTCCTATTTTTACCCAAAATAAGGTGTAGGCTAGTGAGTAGCTGTAGCTGTTTCATTCATACTGGTAGCCAGAGGGCGCCCTCGTGAGTAAAACCATAAGTGAAAAAATCATAAAATGAAAACTCACAAAAATCAAGGTGAAGGAAATCCCTAATATGGACAAAGTCATATGCTATGCTGCAGTAGCTGAATAAAACACAGATAGGACGTTTTAACTGATGAAGAATGAAGACAATAAACATACGATTGTGACTAAATGGTGTATCTCTGTTCTTCAAGCCATCTGGGGTATTTTTATTTGCATAATATATATTTATAATGCAATTGACATATCACTGTATAGAATATTATAAAATGATTTTGCCTCATTAGCTATGTGATATGAAACCACGTCAGATCACAAAAGGAAGTTATTTCAAACACTCGACTGATGTTATGAAATGAATTTGGAGCAAAAACGTTAATAAATGTTTTTAAACACACTTAAAGGGGTGCTGCAGATAGATCGGTGTTTGACATCAAAGTACTGCAATAGGATAGGAAAGCATGCAGAGCTGTCCATTAGTATATAGCTCTTGCAGTACTTCGATGTCAAACACCGATCTGTCAGCGCCGCTTCAAGTCGAACACACTTTGAAATTTAATTGACAACATCGCGGCCACAGGGCCCTCATTTTTAAGGCGGGGCCCCAGGCGACCGCCTGTACCGACTGTTGGACGGGCCGGCACTGACGGCAGATATCTCATTTTGCGTAAAATTAAAAATGGACTTTTCAGTACCGACCATACTGATTTTGGCGGAAACTGAATTTGTTTTTTAAAAATGGCATTTATCGTGTTTTGGAGCCAAACTCTTATTTATATATATATATATATATATATATATATATATATATATATATAAAAGTTGTGTCACCAGGTTTCCATCAACCCTGTTATCAAGATGTTATTATAAAAAATTTTAAAATAAACAATTCTGTCAAAATGACATCAACATCCTTTCAGGAAGTAAATATCTATTATTTTGTTAGCATGTTTTTCTATAGTAAACAAATGATAACGTAATCAAAAAATTGATATTTGTAGAAATATTAGCATTACATTCTTGATTACATTCTTGATCCTTTTATAATTACCATACTATATTATTTATTGAATGAAATGTTATTTTTAAATGTTCTGTTTTCATTTTAAGTTTAGTTAAAGTTTCAATATAATTTTGTTGTGTTTTTGTAATTTTTAAAAATATTTGTATTCAGTTATTTTAGTACCTCAACTTAGTTATTTTATTTTATTTTATTTTATTTTATTTTATTTCAGTTAATGCTTATTACACTGACTCTTGCACTACACTACTGTTGCACGTCACCCACGGACTACAATTCCCATCATTCTTTGCACTAAGTACAAGCAGCCATCTCCCTAATCACACGCTCACACCTGAGACTCATTACACAATCACTCACACTACATAAGCCATGGACTTTCTCAGTTACACAGCCGAGTATTGATCTGCGTTTAGCACTCTTCAAGCGCTAGCTGCCTTACCGTGCCATTCCGTGTTACTGTTCAGTTCCAGTTTTGTCCTGCGTTTTTCATTCCCCTAGTGTTAGCTGCGATATGGAACCTGTTTCTTGTTTTGTAGTCTGCGTCGCTGTGTTTACCCCTGTCTCACCGTTCGGACTCTGTTTATGCCCTGCCTGGATTATTTCTGTGTATCTGGACTATCTCTCTGCCTTGCCCTTTGGATATTGTTCGCGCCTTGCCTGGATTATTGCTCACGTTTCGGATTACCTTTCTTGTCTATCCCTCTATATACCTGTTTGCCAGTTGTTCGACCCTGCCTGTATTTTTGACCTTGTTTCTTAATAAAGCTTGCACTTGGATCTGCACGTCTCACCAGCCTCGTTACAATTATTAACATATTGGCTTTTTATTAGTACTTATAAAGCGCATACTCTGCATGACCATATTCTACATCCCTAATCCTACCCAATACCTAAACTTAAAAACTACCTTTCTAAGAAGTAGAAGAAGAGTTTATTGAGGCAAAAGTCATAGTTAATGTTTTAATTAACATTTTTTTAATGGTTTTATTAAAAATGAAAAATAACCTGCTGTGAACTGTAAAAACAAGTCTGTTACCTTTCTGAAGGAAGAGTTATATCAAAACATTCTTCTTCTTGGGATAACTATAGTGACATGACACTGATATTTCAAGCATGAATTGCTTGAATTAATGGTATGAAAGTCAGGGGGCATGTTTTCATTTTTGTATTACATTTTTCTTGATACTATAAATTGCTTTAAATTAAAGATTACACTGAGAGCTCTAATTAATATATTAGTTTAGCTTGAGATGGTAAAAAGCACACATCATAGAATGACTATGATACATGCATAAAAGCTTCCCTTTATCTTTTGTCATGAACAAAGGAGAGTGAATATACATGAGTAATGTATTCATATAAGAATGTTCTGATGATAAATGTGCAGTGTGAATTAGAGGCAGGAGACAGACAAACTGATCATGTCTTTTCTCCTCCAACAGTTCTTTGTGTTCTAAGAGGGGTAAAAACATAACGAACAAAGCCATTTTCCCCCAAAGTTCAGAGGGAATTGGAGAAAAAAAACACACACAGAGTTATTAAAATTCATGTGCGCAGCTCAGCTTCACAGCAGATGTCGGCATAATTAAAGAGAGAAAAAAGTATGAAATTAATTTCAGGTTTAATGTAAATTTCAGTGATTGGCAGAGCTGTGCTAATCACCACTCATGTACAAAGAAAATATGCATGCCCAAAAGCCACACATGCAAACACAGACACACATACACAAACAAACATATACACTGCACGTACACAGTAAGAGAATCTTGACCACCAAGTAAAACACTAGATGATGCATTTGCACAGGTGCATCAATGAAATTCTCTCTAGATTTGATTCTAATTTGCATGCATTACGGTCAGAAACACCTTTCTTTTTTTCTTTCTTTTTTTTTTTTGTGTGTATGCATGTTAAATGTGTCTTTGTGTCCTCTCATATTCTTCTATTCTCATGTGTGGTGCGTCCTCACACATGTCCCCGTTCCCCTCACAGATGGAGCCAAACACAGCCACCACACGCCAGCTGTCCAGGATGCAATTACGATGGGCTCACTGCCCGGGGAGAGGGATCAAGCCATTCATAATTCACCACTCATACTAAGGAAAAGAGAAACAGAGAAACCTTTAATGCACCTACCTGTCTCTCACAGAAGCTAATTTAAGCTCATTTGGTCATTGTTTGATGTGGGTAATGTCTTGTGTGTGTTAATACAGGGCTATGTCAAGAGTAGAACGCATATTTTAAATACCACAGATATTTGATCTGTCTTCTACTACACCGAAAAAAGTGAAATAGGCAATTTTAAGAAGTGCAATTTTATATTGATCTAATTGAAAATCACATTTTCCAGTTTAAACATGTTTTGTTCAGTTTGTCTAAAGGCAAATAACGGTCCCCAAATGAATAATTAAAAGAAACTATTTCGTTTAAACACAATTTTCACTTGACACAAGTGTCGATGTGCAGAACACTACTGGATAGCTTTACTGATTCCAGAAATGACTGGGGGTTTTATTCATTTTATTAATTATAGTAAGTCAAATAAATTTAACATAAAATGTTTTCAGTTTTATTTAAATCGATAATTCTACTTTCATATTATAGGTAATTTAGATTTTGTTGATAGTGAAATTAAGTTGTAAAAAGACTAAATCTAATTATATTCACCTAAATTAAATAACATTCAGGCTTATGTCTACAGAAATCTATTTCTTTAAGTATGATATGGTCTTTATAATAAATATAATAAACGAATATATCATATATATGAATATTATATAATACATTTAGAATAAATATATAAAATAATAGTTTTACTTGAATGGTTTTGTCTTTGAGAAAATAAATATTTTGAATTACAATGAGCCAGTTTAGACAGTCTCACCAGATTTATTTGTCCAAGAGTGGACATACTGTACATCACAAGAGAATATTGATGTATAGTTTTGATATATTTTATATATACATAATTTGACACAGAGAATTTTATTTATTTATTTATTTTTTATGTTAATTTCACTCAGGTTTGTTGGGATATCACAGTTTATAAAATGTGACACTGATAGCTTTTCATATTTGAAAGTATGGGTTTAGGAAAAATGTTAAAAATAAAAGTTGCAAATTTTTTAGCCCCAAATTTAAATAAATAAATGTTTCAGGTTCAATATAATATTCAATACCTGACTGACAGCATTTCTGTTAGACAGTTGATGACCACAGAAAATAATTTCCAAGAAAAAAAACAGAAACTTAATTGTGACTGTAGTCAACTAAAACAACAATCCTACTCCAAAAACTTGGAAAAAACTTTACTAGTGTAAACAATGGCAATAGCAATCTCTGTGGCAATCACTTTATTAATTCTGTGTGCATTTACTGTACACACAGTGAACCCTGAGTTTGCTTAAAGATACTTCTGAGAATGTGTATGTGTTTTCTTGGTACTTTTCCCAAGATTAGAAAAACAGTCAGAAGAGCTGTAACACTTCCAACATGGTGGGAGTAAAGTTATGTATGAATTTATGAGGTTAAAAATTATTATAAACTTTTATAATCCTCTAACATCAGGGTTAGAAAGTTACTTACAGTTCACTCCTAAAAACCATGGTATGGAAAATATGTTATTGTGTAAAACAAATTACCATCAGTATAAACTTAACCTAAATAACATCTATAGTTTATGGAAAATGTCAAATCATTATAAACACTTGATACATTGTTTAAATAACATGTCAGATCATTAATGCATCTATAACAGTGTATATTATGGTGTAATATACACATTGTGAAAATGGGGTCATTGTGATTTACTGATGTATTCTTCAGGTAAAATATTATTAACCAACTTACCATATTACCATGCTGGAAGCAGGGATGTTGGACTGACTGAGGGGGTATTTCAGGTGAATTTCCAGCAAGATTTTTCAAGTAACTGCAAGATTTTTTGCAGTTAATGCTGCAACAAATTATAATCTGTTCCTTAAACAAAGTTATCATATGGCTTCAGAACACTACTTATATATACTATATATACTATATATACTACTTTTATAGTGCTTTATTAGTTAGTTTCTTCATGGAACAGATGTAGGGAAATTTAGCATTACATCACTTGCTCATTAATGGATCCTTTGCAGTGAATGGGTGCCGTAAGAATGAGAGTCCAAACAGTTCATAAAAACATCACAAATATCCACCAGTAATCCACACAACTCCAGTAAAGCAAAAAGCTGCATGTTTGTAATAAAAAAATCCACCATCATGACATTTTTAACTTCAAACCTTTGTTTCTGGCCAAAAAAATAAAAATAAATAAAATAAAACAAAACAAAATAAAATAAAATAAAATAAAATAAAATAAAATAAAATTACACTGAATTTAATAAATAAATAGATAGATAGATAGATAGATAGATAGATAGATAGATAGTTCTCCATCAATATTATTGCTTTCTCAAGTGATAAAGTCGTCTCATCTGAATAAGGAGAGAAATATGTACAGATCAAGTACCATTTACAAGCGAAAACAGTCCAAAACTATTCTAAACTATTCAGGTGGATTTTGATGACAACAGTGAAAGGACATTTTAACTGCAGGAAGCATTATTATGGATTATGAACTGGTATCTTTACCAGGTCAAATGGTTTAAAATTAAAACACCTTAATGCCGGATTTGTTTCTTACAAACACACAACTTTTCACTTCACAAGAAGTTAATTGATGGACCATCATCTACATTTGAACTAACAATTGCACAGTACTGCCTGCTTTCTTGAGATATCTTCAACTTTTTCTCCTCTTCCAGTTGGGTACAAAACTGAATCAGTGGCATACACATACACATGCTAGATGTGTCATGTTGTTGGGACTGTAAGCATCCCAGTGATACTCCTATCTTAACAAAGAATGTGGAAATGATTAAAACAAAACCTTCCCATATGCCAAGGGTAAGTCCAATCTGTTCACTTTTGGTGATCGACATTTATTTGTTTATTAGCAGCATCAGTTATCATTCAACACAAATGAACATTGTCCCGTTAGCACAGGTGTGCATTCATATAGTCATAAAACCTATGAGAATTCCCTTCAGCATGACAACAGGGCCACAGAGTGACAGAATATTGCACACAAAAATGGCAGGAGCTTGTCATTTCTTTACCAAAGTATATGTCTGGAAAGTCAGTATTCAGGATAGAGCATTCATGCATACATACATGAACTAATCAGCCACAGCATTAAAAACACTGACAGGTGAAGTCAATGGCACCTGTCAATGGGTGGGATATATTAGACAGCAATGTAGTGGACAGCACATTCCAGGGCCCAGTTTATGGCGGGGCCCCTCTCTGACCACTATAGTGGACAAAGGTTTGCTACATTTTGATTGGATCTTGGTGGACTAACATAAGCAAACTGTCCAACACCATGAGATAAAGATGCCAGGACAATGGCCAGACACCTCTGAGAGGGCAAGAAGAAGACCTTTGGAACAAAGCCTGGGAAGAACAGGACTTCTCATTGGTCAAAATGCAGTTTCTGCCCTTCACCCACCAACAGACTGATTCCTCAGGTTTTGGCCTGTGACTGCCATAAAAATTCCTTAGGACCTCTGGACACAGCAGTAGTGGGTGAAACAAAGTCACAAAGTTCCATCCAAATCCATTCATAACTATGTTCTCAAACCTTAAAACTGATGCACACTACAACACACACATCTCATACTTATTCAGAGAAATAAGTATTCTCAGTGACAGCGATGTGTAGTGCAACATCTTACACAAACTCAGCTGTTAATGGACAAATGAATGCATGCGTGACAGTTCAATCTTCTTCCATCATGTTTGGACTTAATGTGTTTGTAACAGTGCCAAAGGTATTCTGGTTGTGGTTTGGTAAGTGAATGATGCATTGGTAAAACTTTAGTGACACTTTTCTAAATGTGTGTTTGGACTATGCAAATAAGTTCCACAGGAGGAAAGAAGGGTGGGCCACACCGTGTCCCCCCTCTGTGATGGAAATAGCCAATCACAGCCTGGAAATGGAGAAACACCAGATTGCAATCTCTTCCTCATCGGAAAGGGATAAAGGTACCTTCCCAAAAGACACTCCTTGTTCTGAGTCTGAGTCCCGTAAGGGAAGGGACAGTAACAGACAAATTCGTTCTGAGTCTGAATACTGCAATGGAAAAGACGTTAACAGATACACTGTTCTGGATCTGAGTCTCCGGTCTGCAAGGGTGAGACACTAACAGATCAACCAGTTCTGAGTCTCCAGCCTGTGAGGGTGAGACTGCAACAGATCAACCTCCGTTCTGAGTCTCTGGCACGTCCAGGAGACACCAACAGATCAACACGTTCTGAACCTCTAGCCCGTGAGGGAGGAGGCAATAACAGATACCAAGTCCTGAGTCTCCAGCTTTGAGGCAGCAACAGATACGACCACGTTCTGAGCCTCCATTCTGCGAGGAAAGAGATAATCTACGTTCAGACTTCATTCAGAGTCTTCGTCCAGCGAGACAACAACAGATGCAGCACGTCCTGAGTCTCCATCCTAGAGAGACAAAGCAGATCGACCAAATTCTGGGTCTCTAGCCCAGAGAGGCAGAAGTCACACAGACATTTGCAACAAGGTTAAGCTCCGGAGAGCAAACCTTCACTCCAAGGTACCTTTGCTTGCGTGTTCCAGGCTAAGGACCTTCTGCACCTACTTCAGGGTCACATCTGCGTGTTCCAGATTTTAGGACCCTTTGGTGCTCCAGGAGATCAGCATCCTCCAGCGCTTCGTGTTCAAGGCTGTCGAAACGGATTCCTGCTTCTTTCCCCACTGCATTATTACCAGCACAACCAGTGGATGAAATCACCGCCACCGGACTGCTCACTCAACCACAGAGAACGTAACTATCACCTATCCAAACCTCTTCCAGAGACCTTGGCATTGTTGTGTATAATTAGTATATGATTTTTCTAATTGACATTAGATGTTACATAGCTGATTGCAGTAGATAACAAATAATCTTTCAGGTATTTGTTTGATGCATAATAAGGTTCTTCACCTTACTTGTTTCAGACTAGTGACAGTTTATCTTTCCAGATAACGTAGCTCTGACATAGCAACATCCAACATAATCACTTGCATTTTATGCATCTTATGCACTTTATTCCTTTTTCATTCATGGTATTCATTTAGTAGTTGTTGATTACTCTTGTCTATCTGTTAATAAAATTTATTTTATTACACTTGTGTCTTCCTTGTGTTGATAATGCAGTAAGGTTCTACAAGTTAGGTATCCCACCAATCTTTCTTATGTGATGTACTCGTAACCACACCTTAAGTGACACGGGATCCAAAAATCATAACGTCACCTGTGACGTGAGTACCCATCACTACTGTAGGATGTCAGAGAGTGAATCAGACAAATTAAGGTTTGATCGAATTGATATTGAACAACCCAAAGAGCCAAATTCCACAGAGAGGCCCCAGATAACAAGACAACGTCATAAATCTGTCCACGGTACCCTGGCGCCATGAGTCTGGAGCAAGCCTAACCCACAAGCCTCTTTCACAGAACAGCTTGCAACATTAAGACAAAAGAATACTTATTGATAAGTCCAACACAGGAAGGAAATTGTCAAATTTGGGGCAAGTAATCAAGATTAATGGTGAAAAAGATGCACCGCGTGACCATCACATGTGTTCCACGATGGAAATCATGAGCTTCCTGAGACTGACTTTTCCTCCACATAAAAGACAAAGAACCAGACTGAAATTCCTTCCAAACCCCTTTTGACTTTTTTGTTCTACGCAGAACTACACCCAGAGACTTTCTTTTTCATATGCATCAAAATCATCTTAAAAGGACTTATGAGCAACTAATGAACTCCATATTATGTATGTAACCCACACAATTAACTATCATGTTTTAATCACATATTATGTATGTCTTTTTAATAACTAGGGAATAGCTCATGAGAACACCTTAGTTTACCAACACCTTAGTTTATTCATGTTTGGCATGTATGAGTTTGAAAAATCATGCTTTAAATGTTTCTTCCAATCAATTCTTTAAATGTTTCTTCCAATCAATGTAAACTAATCTAATCTAACACATGAACACACACATTCACACATTCACACTTTGCAGAAAGAGAGAAAGTGAGGAAAGGATAAGTTTAAAGAATGAAAATGTGAAATCCCAAGTTTACAGCAATGTGCAATTGCATAGACCTGAACAACCATCAATCACTTAATTAACCCTCGCATTGAGTTTCTCAATGAGGCAAAAATTTGTATTAAATGCACCAATTCAGTTAAAATCTGGAGGTTACTTGCTTGTGGCCTTTGTGTTAAGGGATTCCCTTTTGTTGTCGTCTTGCAGAAAGGGGTTTTTAGAGATTTTGCATTGGCCTCCAAATTCCCAAATCTCAATCTGACTGAGCGTCTATAGGATGTGCTGGACCAACAAATCCAATCCATGGAGGTCCCACTTTGCAACTCGTAGGGATAGCTCACCCAAAAATGAAAACTACCCCATGATTTACTCACTCTCAAGCCATCCTAGGTGTATATGACTTTTTTCTTTCAGATTAATACAATCGGAGTTATATTAAAAAATGTCCTGGCTCTTCCAAGTTTTAAAATGGCAATGAATGGTGGTCGAGATTTTGAAGCAAAATAAAGTGCATAAATCCATCATAAAAAGTGCTCCACATGGCTGCGGAGGGTTAATAAAGGACTTCTGAGTGGAACTGATGCATTGGTGTAAGAATAATACCCATATTTAAAACTTTATAAACCGTAATCTCAAGCTTCCGCTAACTGTCATATGCACGTTCACGAGAGAGTGCCGTTCCAGCGGATGATGTAGGACGAAGGCGTAGCGCAAATCCGGTGAAAATATTGTAGTCTCATGAGACCAGTCTCCAGTCTCCTCTTGGCTTATACTGCAATACTCCGAAATTTTTATTTTTATTTATTTATTTTTTTAACAAATCCTTGTTTTGTACTTCTAATTCATGACCAGTGTTTTTGTTTTGCTCTCTCCTCTGTGCTTCTGCATTTGTCACTTCTGTGTTTGCCTACGTCCAATGTCATCCAAGCTAGAAATTACAGTTTATATAGTTTTTGATTCTCTTCAGAAGGCCTTTATTAACCCACTAGAGCCTTGTGGATTACTTTTTATGGTGGATTTATGGTACTTTATTTTGCTTCAAAATATCCAGCACCATTCAATACCATTATAAAGCCTGGAAGAGGACAATTTTTAATATAACTCCAATTGTATTCATCTGAAAGAAGAAAGTAATATACACCTAGGATGGCTTGAGGGTGAGTAAATCATGGAGTAATTTTCATTTTTGGGTGAACTATCTCTTTAAAGGATCTGCTGCTAATGTCTTGGTGCCAGATACCACAGGACATATTCAGAGGTGTTGTAGAGTCCATGCTTCAATGCATCAGTTCTGTTTTGGCAGCACAAAGGGAGACCTAAATGGTTTTAATGTTGTGGCTGATCAGTGTAATGCCTATTATGACAACCATCTGAAAACTGTATAAACAAAATATGTCAGCTGTGTCTTTACCTGACACCAGATGAGTGACAATATGCCTTTGTTTACTTACTGGCAACACCCACCATAATTATGTTGTGGCTAAAAACTAGCCTCATGCCAATACAGTATATGCATAGCTCTCTACTATATGGCATGTAAAAAGTGATTATTAAAAAAAGCGAAATTAACAGGATGTCCAAAGACACAGTATTCATTCAACATACAACATTATTACAAATTTCCAAGATTCTACAATGAGCCCTTACAAGGAAAAACAAATTTAAAACAAATATTGAAATATTGAAACAAACCAGCCAGATTCAAAAAGAAACATAACTTTAATTTAAAGCATGTAAATAAATTTCTATTATGACAACTCTCGAAAATTTTTGCATAGTAATGGATATGACAATGAGTACGTTTACATGGACAACAATACTCCGATTTTAATACGATTAAGACAATACTCTGATTAAGAATGTACCATGTAAACAGAGCTTTTTGATTACCTTAATCCGGCTAAAGTCATAATCGAAGTAAACACAAATCGAATTAAGACATGGAGTATTCCTATTTTAGTCGCATTTCTGAAGTGCAGTACAGACATGTAAACACCTTAATCAAACTATTACAGTCGTGTAGGACTTTTCGCCGCATTTTGCGACAGGATACACACACGGCAGTGATCAACCGTTTGACGGCAAATAAAACAGCTTCAACACCGCCGTTGTCTGTATGCACGTACAAATAATTAACTGCACTTGAAGCTTTCATAAAATTAAAAATGAAACACCCAAAACTGTATATGGCATCATCACGAAAACGAACTATATGTTTATACGTGAAATTCTGGAGGGGATGTCGGATGGCGTTGCGTGGTGACGTAATGACGTGTGCCATTAATCGATCTGTGTACTATAACATGTAAAATGGGAACATGAAAGGATTATTCTAAAAGCAACTCATGTAAACACCTTAATCATAATATTGTCTTATTCAGAATAACTTAAATAATTAGATTACTGATGTCCATGTAAACGTAGTGAATGTTAATGTTTTTGTTCTTGGAGGAATAGATCTGCTACACTGCTGCTGCTGTTGGTTATTGCTGTTGTTGTAGATTATTGCTGCTGCTGCAAAGCAAGTACAGGAACTTGTTACTGCCAATACATACGCCGATACGGTGCTTTGAGTATTTAAGACATACTGCTGCTGCACAAATAGCATATATAACACGTAGCAGATCTATACAGGTGGAGCTGGGGAAGGAGGAGGATTTCAGGGGAACTATGCTCAGCGAACTGCTCTAGTGAATGCTAACCAGCCATTTAAATGTAAAGCAGTAAGCTCATTGGCTGCATATGCAACATGAACCAATCAGCTTACACCAAGTAGTTTAATGCTGTGAATATCATCAATTTGCGTTAACGACCCATCAGCCTGGGCCATCTAGAGTTTCATGACAGAACTTGGCACAAATAAATAAATAAATATGAAAAAGACTGTGAACTTTAACAAGGAAATGTCTTATTTATCACCATTATAAAACATTAGATATGTTCTAATTCATTTTAAGAATAATTCATTTAATTTTATTTGATCCTATTTTTATTTAATTTATTATTTATTATTAATTGATTTATTTTATTGCTATATAAAAAAAAAGCTGTTAAGGAGGCTGGTTTCGTGAGGGTTGCTGAACTCTTTTGCTGAAAATTGCTGTCCCAGTGGCAACAGCAACTTCTCTAATTGGTGGCTCTCTCTTTGGGATTATGGGTAGTGTAGTTCTTTACCTGGAATTTGGCCATTAAACAATATTGTTTTTGGAAAGTGAAGTTGCAAACACTTGTGGCTTCAGCAGAAGCATATATCATTGCTTAACAACACTGAAGCTTGTGGGTCTGTCTTGAAATATTTACATGTTATCATATAAAATCATATTTCTCTATATATAATTTAAATTGGATTTTTTTACTTCAGGAACCAGCACTCTGTGTGTACCAAGCTGCATAGGACTGCAGGGCTCTCAGTATGGCCTCACAGAAAATGTTTACAGCTTTATACCTAAATTAAAAAAGGCATAGCTGAAAGCAAGAGATGAGCAGAAAAGTCAAGAGGAGAAGAGAGAAGAGGAGCCTGAGAAGCTGGAGAATATTTTCCAATTCACCAGATGTGAGTCATTTCATCTTGTGATTCAAATGAGGTTTGTGTTGTGTGAACAGATGTCCCTACCCCGCCTCCTTTATCAACATTAGCTGATTAGGTTTTAGCATGCAGCTCGCGCCAGTACTGCCTCTCAGGTACAACCGCCCTCATCTGGGCCTGTGCAGCTGTGTTGTGTGGGTGAGCGAATGAGTGAGTGCGAGGCTGTCTCCAAGCAGAAACAATAGATAGACCCTTCACCACACCATGCTGTGAACATATCAAGTATGCAGCACGTCTGCAAAATAACATCTTCCTCTTACACAAACACATAAACATGCGCACACAGTTTGAATGTGGATGTGTTTTTGGAAACTTTCACACTAGAGAAAGCTCTGACAGAGCGTTTGACTGATAAAAGTGTGAATGATGCATTTCAAGGGTATGGAAAGTAAGGTTTTATTTTATAGATATACATTGGTGGTCTCAAGTTTGGAATAATAAAGTGTTTTGTTTTTTTTTAATGTTTTGAAATAAGTTTCTTATATTCACCAAGGCTGCATTTATTTGATCAAAAATACAGCAGAAACAATAATACTGTGAAATATATTTATAATTCAAAATAACTGTTTTATATTTGAATACATTTTGAAACGTAATTTATTTTTGTGATGGCTGAGCTGAATTTTCAGCATCATTACTCTAGCCTTCAGTGTCACATGATTCTTCAAAAATCATTCTAATATGCTGATTTTCTGCTTAAGAAACATCTTATTATTAACAGTGTTACTGTTACTGTTTTTTAATCAAACACAGCCTTGGTGGGCGTTAAAGAGCATAAAAGCTTTTTAAAAATCTTAATTATTCCATATTTTTGAGTCCTAGGGTAGATATTACATTGAGAAAAATAAAATAGTTTTTTATTTTCAGTTTATTTTATATTTTAACATTCAATTCAGTGTTATTTAAGTATCATTGAAAATTATTATAGTTTTTATTCATATTTGGGATTTTATTTTTATATTTTTATATTTACATTTTATTTCAATTTTAGTTACTTTTGTAAATCAAGTTAAACTAAATGAAAATTAGCAATGTTGCTTTGGAATCTAGCTGTTGTTTTTAAAGGTTGTTATATATTTTATAAAGTTGTTATTTTATTTTATTTTATTTTATTTTATTTTATTTTATTTAACCACCCTCATTGAAATCAATGCACTGAAATCAGCATTTATGCATGTGTGACACTAACAACGCCAAGGTCATGGGTGTGAAGTGATAAAATGCTTAAATCTAATGGATAAAAGTGTCTGCCAAATGCATAAATGTAAATGGATTCACTGCATTGAAAACTATGTAGGTAAAAATTTCCACTAGGCCCTGCTCAGTCATTTTCTTTTTTCGTGGGTCTGTGGACCATGGAGACCAATGCTGAACACACCTGCAGCTGAGCTAGCAACACACACTCTGCTACCGCTATGTGTGTTAGTGTGTATTGCAGGGTCAGCTTCATGAATATCCCTTCAAGAGCAGCAAACAATCTGCCAATGCGTTTTAACATGTGTGTATTTGATCATGTGTGAGTGTGTGTACTCAGTGACATTTTCAGGCGGACGACAATGGCAACTCAGAGCGGCAAGTGGATGGGCAAGAGTGCACGTTTGTTTATGCAGCCGTGGCAGCACAACAACGAAACCCATTCTCCATGTGCACCTGTTCAGCCTGTGACATCAGCTCCTCTCACTGCACAAAGGCCACCTCTGGCCCTGAGATCACACTGAGAAGAGAGGCATGCTGGGAGGGAGAACGATGGTGCAGTCCTTCTGAGCATGGCGTCCCCTGACTCGATTCACCACCTTCCCCCCCTTCTTCTGGAGTTTATCAGATGCGCTCAGCTTTGGCACTCATTAAAAAGCACCCATTATCCCGACATTTGCACGCATCACATGCAAAACTAATTTACTTTTAAGAAATTAAAAGTTCATTTTAATTGAGCTCGCGCTGCAGTATGCAAATGAAGAGTATATAATGTACACTGATGCAGAGACAACATGCCGGAGCTGGATTAACTCTTTCTTTCCTGATGCCAAGAGAACCATAAAAATAATTTTACACAGGTCTTTGTTTATCTGTATCAGTTGAACAGATGAGGAGTCATTTGTTTGGCATTAGTACTCTAGTAAACTCACCAGACAGATTAAATATGTATATGTATAAACTCAACAAAACCTCTGATGTCATTTTATGTGCCTTTTTCGAAGCTTTCAAACTTACATTTTCTTGACTATAAAATGGGCGGATAATAAATAGATTAAAAAAAAAAGTACCATAGCTCATTTGGGGGTGAGGACAGAACACCCTGCATAACAACATAACAACAACAACAGCAACAACAATAATAATAATAATAATAATAATAATAATAATAATAAATGATTCTACATGTAGATTCTCAAATGTCTTCAAATTGATAACATGATAACATTGTAACGTATTTTATTATTATTTTTTTTTATAATTTTACACATTGTTAAAAAAGTGAAAAAAAAATGACTAACACAGTATATGTATGTGTGAATAGGGTTATCCACACAATGATAAATAAATAAATAAATAAATAAATAAAAATCTTCCGCCTACACTGAAAAAAAAAAAACGATTCGTTGTCTGAACTATTACTTATAAAAGTAAATATATTCAACACAAAAAAACGTAGTATTCATAACTTTTCAATGTCTGCCTAACATATTTAGTGCATGTAACACAAAAATATAAGTTACAAAGTGAACTTAAGTGTATGCATAAATAAAATGAAAAAACTTAAATCACGTCAACTACTATTACAATTATGTTAAAATTAAGTAAATCTAGCATAAAATTTTAAGTATTTGACTGTGAGCCACGTGATATGCAAATATGTTTCCTGCCAAGGAGCCATTTTGTGAAGCACACGTGAAGATGGTGAGAAGGGGTAAGCTTAACTTTTTGTAAACTATATATAATATTAGATTTGAATGTTTTACCATCAATGAACACTTGTTTTTTTTGTGTGTTAGTGGTTGAAGATATCTTCTGAAATGCAACATGATGTAGACGCTGAAAAGATGTAAGCTTTACTTTGTCTTTTTAATGATCGTGCATACATATGGACATGCATATTATTTTATATATTTTAGAATATAATATAAACCAAACCTCAAAAGTAAGGCCCGGGCCGCCTCTTAGAGCAGTGGTTCCCAACCACGTTCCTGGAGGCCCCCCAACACTGCATGTTTTCCATGTCACCTTAATCAAACACACCTGATTCAGCTCATCAGCTCATTAATAGAGACTCCAAGACCTAAATTGGGTGTGTCAGAGAAAGGAGAGATGCAAAATGTGCAGTGTTGGAGGGCCTCCAGGAACGTGGTTGGGAACCACTGCCTTAGAGAATATGAGAATATTGTGACCGAACTTTTTTTTTTTTTTAATTCAGTGGCGGGAATTGGACTTACACGTACAAACTCAACGTTTTCATAAGTATTCATAACACGTTTCTAATTACTGAAGCATTATTCTTAGTGATTCAGAAATTCAGTTTAAAGGTTCCTTTTTGACCACAAACGCAATAAACGAGTATACGTTAAGTAATGGCGATCTGGATTCAGACACACACGCAAAATTATTCCTAAATGACAATGATTCTTCTGTCTAGTAAACCTTCGAAATTATGATCACAACTGTAAATATAAACCTGCGTTCTCTCAGCCACTGATCCGGAGAGAGCACCATAAACTGATAAGGTAGATACAAAATGTACAGAGCGGTGGATCTCCAGGACCAGGATTGAAAATCACTGTTTTAAAGTGTTTGATTTTAACATTTTATGTTGTTTGTTTTATATTTGGATTTAATTATGTGAGGCAATATTGAAAGTGGGAGAAAGTGCCAGATTTGACTTCCAAAAATAATGTATAAAAAAATTGAATTGCTAGCATTATCAGTTATTTTATGCTGTTTAATACTGTTGACATAGGCGCCGATTTATGTTTCTGCTGATGGGTGCTCAAGTGCTGGAAGGCATAGAGGTGATGACGGGATTGGCAGGTGTTGCGAAGGCATGTGTGTTTCTGCTTAGCCTAATTTATGCAATTAATCTGAGTTACCCCAAAGAGCTCAGATACACGTTTGAATTTTTTCAGAAGATTCTACTGGAACTAGACAGTGGCAAACTTTCTCCAAAGGTTCACTCTCTGAAGAACAGGCTTCTTTGTTAAAATGAAAGATATCGATTGTGTTGTTCTGACCATTACGATTTGAAATGTTTGTCACAAGCCATACGCATCTGGTTCTAGTACAATGTTAGTCTGCAAACGTTTGATTGCAGTCTTGTTTTATTCTTAGGATGTTTGTTGTGTGTCCCAAAAGTAAATGTTAGAAAAATGTAAATATTTTAAGAAGTGTTGCAAAAAAAAATCAAGAAAGTGACCTATTGTGAACTTTTGCGAAGATTACAATCTCTATCTTACAAACAAAACAAACAAAAAGAAAGAAAGAAAATGCTTTTTTTCTAGTTTTATTAGGAATTTTGTTCCAAAAGTAAATGTTGGAAAAATGTAAATCCTTTAAGAAGCGTTGCAAAGGGTGAAAAATCAAGGAAGTGACCTGTTGGAAGTAAACTTCCATTTGTCAATTTGTCATATTTTGTTATACATTCATGATGTGTGGTTTCTGGCATCACCGTTGCTTTGCAACCTGTCAAAAAATAAACTGAAATGCTTTATTTTGTGTGATTTGCATGTTTAATTTATTTAAGATATTGTGTATGATATGTACTGGAGCAGTGCAGTAAATAGCTGAAGATCTAAAATAAGTTAAAATGTTAAGTTGGTTCAACTCAGTTAAGTTTTTAATATAAATGAGCTTCAAATAAATTACTTAGTAGATTCTATTGTTACATTTTTATTTTATTATTTTTTTTAAGTAAAGAATGTTGGTTCAACTCAATTATATATTTTTTAATATAAATGAGCTTAAATATTAAGTTACCGCAACTTGAAATCACTTAGTAGATTCTGTCATGCTGCATGTTTTAAGTAAAGAATGTTGAGTGAACTCAAACATTTAAGTTCATATAACAAAGATTATCTTGTTTATTTTAAGTAAAATTGTTCCAAGTTGAGTTTACTTAAAAAGTGTTATGCAAAAATTGTGCATAGATATTTTAAGTAAATCCAACACATCATTTTTACCAGTGTATGTCATATTCCTTTAACTGTCACTTTATTTAAATGTATTTAAATACTGGACTCCAAAAGCATTTTAAGGGAAGAAGATGATTTACAACATTTTATTTATAGTGGCAGTTTGTTTTCAATCTATGAAATAAAAATTATTCTTTTTGCAACGCTTTCAGTCGTTATTGTTGACTATTTCCCTTGATATTGTATTAATGTTGGTCAACAGAAAACATAAAAAAGGCACATCATATTCTTGTAGTCTACACAAAACAAGTTGAGAACAATTTAGGAATTAGTTCATTGTGTTTTTATGCATTACAAAATCAATACTTTACATATCTTAGCAACATTAAAAAAACAAAACATTTATTCAAATTTGGAATAAAATCTATATACAGTAGACACTGAACAAATAATGTTTCCCATCACTTAAGCGGTCAATTACCCACTCGCAAAAACTCCTGTTATAATCACTGAAGCTGTTTACACTACAAAATGAATCTCTATCAAGCATCGTATCTGCACTTTGTTGTTTATGATGATAAAATTTGTGAGAGTGATGTTTTAGCGATGACTAATCTAAATGCCTCTGACTGGCAATTGCATTCATACGCTCAGCAGCAATATGTGTGATTGTAATAGATTTAATTTAATTGTGCATGAGGCTTTTTTTTTTATTGAAATTGCGAGGCATTTTTGCGTCAAGTCTCCATTAATTTCCAATGCTGATCTGCACTGATTTTCATACATTTCATGGTCTCCATGCAATCCAACTGATGGAAATCTGCTGCTGTAGCAAGAAGAGATCTTTAATCCCTGTGATAGTATGCATTGTGAGGACAATAAAGGAAACAGCATGATAAAGGATTTTTTTTTTTTTTTTTTTTTTTTTTAAGAAATGTCAAAAGGTCTAGTGGTGAAGTGGTTAAGTGGTAGGGTTCAGAAAAAGTCTAGGGTTTGTGTATAGTAAATTAAGTTAGCTTAATATATGCACAATAGATATCAGTGTGAAGTCCCTAGTGTGTGTGTGAATGTGTTTATGTGTATGTGTGTGCTAAGAAAAGACAGAAAGAAGCTTTAAGGAATCAACTAGGGAGTTGTGAAGCCTGTCCCTGAGGACAGGCAGACCCATTTACTCTCTCTGCAGGTACTCAGTGTGCCCCGCGGGTCATAGTGAGAGGTCAGACCGCTGCTGTAAATAACGCACAGAATGATGTCAGTCTCCTCTCTGTAGAAAGGTCATCAAGCATGAGATGTGGGTCACCACCTCTGATCTGGACAGGTCAATAGCATCTAAGTCACCTGGAGCCCACTGAAAAGAAAGAAAGGTGAACACTCATTTCCCATCCTCCTGCTGTCTCTTCAGTTCCTTCAGTTAAGACTGTTTGCAAAAATAAGGAATGGTAAAAAAAAATATACATATTTGTAATATTAGTAATCATAGTTGGATACATGAAGTATATTAGGCATGAAGAAAAAGACAACAAGATACTGACTATGTTTAGAATGGAATACTAGTACACTACTGTACTGTATACTATTTCATATTGTTCAAAAATTGTATGTAAGCAATGTGGTATGCAACAATAAACATTTAAAATAATAGTATGCTACATTACAGTCACATGATTAAAGGTAATTATCGGATACATTATTTCTTACATTGTGATTTGGTTTATGTTGCATGTTTTAGAGGAACAGGTCATCCAGAAAATTTGCATAATATGCAATGTATACATACTACATACGGTAGAAATCCACTGTAAAAAGTAAAATGATGTGTGCATTATTATATTGGTCTTATCAAAAAGCATGGTTTTAGGTTGAATCCTACAGTTTGTCTAAAGAAAATAACATTCCCCATAGAAAAAAAAAATCATTGTGTACATAGTATTTTTGTTTGTTCAAAAAGTTTGAACAAATTAAAGTATTTTTTTTTTTAAGTTGGTCCAAAGTATTTTCTTTTTCTCTGTGGTGCAGAAGTGTGGTAGCAAGCTGTTTCTATAACATGCATCATAAATTCCAGCCTGTGTATTCAATAATCAGAATTAAGGTCCTTGCACACGGAAGAGTCGGAAATTTTCATATGCGTTTTTCCGTTTTTTTTTTTTTTTTTCGTATTTGTCATCCTTTCCAATCAAAATGCTTGCTGCGGAAGTGAAAATGCAGAAAATCGAAACTGGTTTGAATATTTTTATGACAGACGAAAGTTTCAGAGGCAGTGTGTAAACGTGATTGACACAATGTGAGGTCGTATTTATTTTTTAACGTGCGAAAATTTTGGACGAGAATTTCAGACTCAGTGTGCAATGACCTTTAGTTTCTCACTACAATTTTTTATTTATTTATTTATTTATTTACTTTTAACATGTTGAGTAGAGGGCAGTCAACACGCTACCTTAAAGCTTAGAAGTGTAATTTATGCACTATTGCAGTCTGATCTGGATGTTCAAACAAACAGAACAGTGTTGAAGTTTTGTGTCTTAGCACAGAAAGGCATTTTCAACCATAGTGACTGACAGCAGTACTGTGTGAAGAGGAGTAATGAGTCTCTGTGGTTTAACAGTGACTAATGGTATAACTCCAAGACTGGGACTGAATCTCCATGTCATCGCTAAATTCTCTCCACGGACAATCCGCCCTGTGATTGATCAGAGATAATCAATAAGCAGGATTTCACAGCAGCGATCGATAAACAGAGGGTAATGCCTGCCTGCTCTCTGCAGGACAGAAGGGAGGTGGGCGCTGCCAGGCTGTGTGTGCGGTTAGCTGGCGCGTGCTGGCTCTAATGAGGGGAGTGTTGATTTGGCATGGGCCCTAATAGGATCAAAGAGCCCATTTGGCTTCCAGTTGACTGACAACAGCACTAGACTGGCAGGAGACCAGAGAGAGAGGGAGTGCAATACAGTTGTGAGATACTGTATAATACACAAACATCCACGTGTGCGCACACTCAGAATAGTGATAGTGTTACATACGCACATATGGTGCCATGATACTACCACTCGCACACACGTCAACACAAATGCACGCCTGTGACACCAACACATATGCACTGCAATGATATCACCATCCACACACCAACACTTCCACAGAGGTGTTGTGCCCAGACAGACAGGTGTGTGTGTGTGCATCTCTCACACATAGGAGTAATACTCTATTAGGCAAAAAAGCGAAAGCTGCAATAAAGCAGCACTCTAGCACCTTCCAGGTGTGTGAGGACTACCTCAGGGCGTTTCAACATCCCAAAATGCCAGCTTTTCGTGCAAGGCATTGCACACAGGTGTGATTTCTGCATGTACATTTGCATATTTCATGTTTTTCTGTCTCATGACCTTTGTTGGAACGAACCGGTGGGATGTTCATTGTATGTATTTCGTAGTTTGTAGATGCATGTTGTTTGCATTTGTAAGCATGACTGTTTTGTCAGCATATATATGGATGGCCTGAGGGCTCCATACAACCGCTATACCATTAGCAAGAGAGAGCATTTAAAATTTGAAAGACAATGAAAAAGAGGACCTAAAAATACTCGCAACCCTATATTGCACGGTAGAAAAACATCCCCCTTTCCTAAATTGGCATGCAAATGTTTTCTTTTTTTCAGGTTTCAGCGCCACACTTCCCCCGTTCTCTGTCTGTCCCCCACCCCCGATCCTTTGTCTCGAAATTAGTGAAGCAGAGTGCTCGGGCGGCTAATTACGTATTCAAATGAAAGAGGCTCGTTAATGTTGCACTGGGGAGAGAGGAGCTGATTGGGAGAGGATGATGGAATTGAAATTAGCGCTCGTTGCATCTGGAACCAGCCGAGCACGGCCCGGCAGATGTCACCTCCCGGGGGAGTGTCGAGGGAGGATGGGTGCGTATGTGTGATGGGGGGGTGCTCGGTCAGACACAAGGGGGGAATGAGATGGTGGGGAAATAAGAGGGCTTTGTTTCAGCAGAGGACAAAAAGAACGGCATGTTTCGCTCTCCCAAACGAAAGTGCCAAAATGGCCACCCTTCCCGCTGTGAGGCTGGCTCAGAGTGTGTAATCAATAGCGCAAGGGTGTAGCATCGACCCCTGGTGATTTTAACGGGTGGTGGTTCAAATGTTTGAAAGGTAGTACTCCCCGCTAGCAATTATGTAGCTGAGAGCTCTACGCTTTGTTGTTTGCATGATTGTGTATGTGTTTTCAGATTTAGGCACGCTTAGAGTGGCTGTTAGCAATTTTGCTGTTGAGTACTTTCTCTTGACAAATCTGTAGCACTTAGCCGTACGCTACACATCTCTGTTGCAGCAGTCAAGAGCTCTGTGCATCATCGACTCGGATTCATTCAGGAATCTGTTTGGTTACAGTTGGCGTTAAATGTTAGCTAAATGCTAAATGTTTTAATGATAATGTCAAAACCGCATTAGCAGGTTTCTTTGTAATATCGATTCCTTGCGTAAGCTCATGAACTTTATGTAACCTCACGAGGCAAAGTGGATGTATATGATTACGATTTTTTTAGATCTACTATCAATTACTGTTGAAATATACCAGTGAGTAGTTAAAATGGGCAGTTATAGCCAATTATAATTATAAAATTTTTAGTTCCTGTCAGCTAATTCCAAAAATATTTTGGATCAAAGCATTTTAAAATCCTTTTGTTTATTAGTAACGTAAATTACTGTAATTAAATTCAAATTGCATTTCAGAAGTATCACTATTTCACAATCATTCTGCACATCACTATGAATCTGGGGGCTTTAGCTCAACTTTGGCTTAGACACAGAACTTGGTCTCAAAAAGAGGCGCATGATAAAATACATCAACACTAACGTCTTTTCCGTCTTCTCATAAAAGTATGCATCCTCCTTTCATTCACAACACACAAACCATTCAAAATCCTGCCGCTGACTTATTGTCTGGAAATAGAGACTAGCACTTCAGCATAATGGGTTTGTTTTAATAGTCTACCTTCCTCATTAATTTTGACTACAGCATGATTCTCACATTGTTTCTTTCCTATTGTTCTGTAATGCGTATTACGCTGAGCATGCTATAGATACAGTTTGCCTCTCTGTCTCACTTTACCTGAAAAAAATGTAATGGAACCCTGCTTAACGACAGCTCCCTCACACACAAACACACACACACACACACACACACACACACACACACTAAACCGACCCACCATATGCTCATATGCGTCCTTCAGTCGACATCTCTCTCACCTTCCCTTTAACACCTTTACACACGTGCATTCGAATGCACAATACAACATAGAACACCACACACCCCCTAGGTAAGGTATGCTTTTTTGACAAACGGATAACACACAAAGACATTCTCATTTAGATGTAAAGCAGAAAAGTCCATTCAGCACTGTGTGTTCTGATCACACACACCCAGCAGTTACAAACAAAGTCTTGTATTCGGAATGAGCAAACATACATAGCAATTCTCAGAATATATGGTGCATGCATGTGCACACACAAACACACAAACTCATTGTGTATTCATGGGTGCAGAGCAGTGTGGTCCGTGCCCCCAGGCGTGTAACCCTGTGCCCTGCAGGTATCATTAGAAAGAGCCTGTAAAGTCATTATTGATCCAGGGGCTGCTAATGTTATTCAGGGCCATCTCCCGAGGGGTCGCGCTCAGACTGGTGGCCCAACACCTCTGCACTCTGACTCTTCCATCACTGTGTCACCGCATCCCACCGGCCCACAGTCACATGGTACATACAAATAAACACCTATGACAGCATACATACACCAACATGCACACACAAACACTAAATTTTTTACATTATATGAAGAACACAGCAGATGTCTTTGCCCTTACTGATACAATGCTAGATGCTACCAAGGTGTTTTCATTGTTATCCAGTTGCTGTGATGTTCTGGGTTGTTGGTAAGGTGTTGCTATGTGATTGTTAATGTGTTTTGAGTGGTTGCAAAACCATCGCTAGGGTGGCATGAATGGTTACGTATTTATATTTATATTTGATATACATGCTCATAAAATTGAGAGAAAATGTCTCAACATTCAACATTCTCTAAATTTTTTCTAAATTGTTATTTGTACTTGATGAACATTTAAAGAAATGTTTTTGTAACCTTTAAATAATGTTCTAATCACAACAACAAAGCTGGGAATTATAATGTTTTTAGAATATCAAAAAAATAAACTTTCAAATAAAGTTATATTTTGGGTGAAAATAAAGTTAGTAGAATGTTGTAAGAAACATTTTTGTAACCTTAAAATAACCTTCTAGTCACGACAAGAAAATGCTAAAGATTTTTAGCATTTTAAAAACATTTCAAAATGTTCCCACAATGTTTTTATAACCCATATTTGTTTCCTGGGATGTTAGAATGTTGTTATGTGGTTGTAAAGATGATTTGGGTGATTACCACAGTGTTCTAATTTTTATTAAGTTGCATCAGTGTTCTGAATTGTTGGCAGGGCATTGCTATGTGATGGTGTTTTAGACAATTCTTACCATATTACAATCCTATTGTTAGGATGTTATGAATGATTACATGTGTTGCAGAGCACTTTCAATAAAGTGTGGGTGGTTGTCAAGGTGTTGCTATGCATATGTCTCAGGTCACTTCATCAATGAAAGCCTGTAGTATTATTTTTTATTTTTTTTTATGCAATTAAAATCTTAGGATTTGTTTAAATTTCTTCTCCTAATTGTAAGCAATAGCACTAGAGATGCTTGCCTTAGCAAACCTCACTACTTAACACTTAAAATGCAAAGCGGTATGTTGGGAATTCCTGAGCAGGGTAATATGTCCAATATAACACAGCAATGACTTGATTTGCACACAGTTACCCCATTATAGAGTTTGCTTTGTTGTTTTTCTTTAGCTCTACGTGTGGTAAGTGGTACGCGTTCTTGTCACCCGCAGGATGTGCCAGAAATCCGTCTGTACGTCCACCCCCCTCCCTTCACCCCCCCTCTTTTTTTTTTTTTTTTTTTTTGTTCTGACGGAGATGCATGGTGTTTCTAATTTGGCATGCAGACATTAATTCCAGCACAGCTGCTGCCTTCTCTCTCTCTCTGTCTCTGTATCTCTCCCTGCCATCATTTCACTCCCTCCTGTACTCCCCCTCCCCCCGGAAGGCTTTTCTCTAATGTACAACTTCAGAGATGCGCTGTAAATAAACAGGATTTGCTCTGTGGAGCATGGCTTCTTCTAAATACTACACATATCACATTACAGAACAGTAGTGGGGATGAAATACTCAGATTATGAGAAGACGTCCACTCACGCTTTTATGTAGAAAGGCTCTATAGTTTTCCTCATATTTCAAGTGGTTTTTGGTTAAATGGAGTGTGTATTCATGTTTGATCAAATTTTGAAGTACTGAAGTGAAATTTCAGGCATGTGTATCCACTCATACACACACACACACACACACACACACACACACATACAAGTGGCAACTCAATACATATGCTGATCTGAGTAACATCCTGCTATTTCATCTATGACTACACAGTAGACACTTGAATTCTGAGGTCAATATGTTCATAAACTAAATTTGTACATTACTGTGTGTGGTGCATGTCTATGCAAAACAAAACTCACCGCTGGTTTATAAGGCGGTTTTGGAGTGGTTGTTAGAACATTGCTATATGTGGATGCTAGGCTGTTCTGCGGTATGTTTCCTAAAAGCATTGTTAAGGCCTTGACATCCTGTACCAAGTCAACAGTCAGCCTCTGGCCAAATTCAGGTCGTCTTCAATCCAGCTTTTGCAGCACATCATTGGCACTAGTCGGACCCCATCGGTGGCTTTTTGGTGATTGGAAATGTTGAATTGGTATTGGGCAGTTGGTGAGAGAGATGACTCTGATAGGCTGTTCAGCTTAGCAAACCAGTGCACAAGAAGAAAAATGAAAATGACAAAAGCAAGCAAACGGCAAAGTCAAGAGGGCACACACAGATGGTTTACCTGAGCATTCCAATACACAAATATTTTCATAACGATGTGGCTGTCTGGAATGAAGAAAGTGAAGACCAACTGATCAACATGATCAATATATTCAAAATGCTTTGTTTATGGTTTGTATATCTGCAGTCCTGGTTTCATTTTCTTTTTTGAATGACAAATGTAGATTACTGCCACCTTCTGATATAGTAGTTATTTCCTCTCACGCAGTTGCAGTGTGTAAATGCTGGTTGGCTTTAGTCTTTGCAGCGTTGATGTGCAACTTTTAAGCTCAGATGCGAGGCAACAACTCAGTCAGCTTTCATCACAGCTAGTTCTTTTAATTTCGGTTTGGTCACAGGCTTTAGCAAAATTTGGTCGCAAGTTCCGTCATTACCAACATAGATCAACAGTTCAGCGTTCCCCAGAACTGTTCCAATAAACATATGCAACAGCATCACAAACTGATGTATCTGGAATTACAGCTAACAATAAGCAAGCTAACATGCAGTACATTCCATCAATCTGCACACTTTTTGAAGAGTGCACATGTGTGTAAATGTGGAGGGAAACCCCAAAATATGATGTAAGAGGGAACCACTTACAACGGGGAACAAAACGGGTGTTCTAGGTTGTTGCTTACTGGTCCTAGTCAACACCCACCCTGAACGTCTCTGTAATATTCTGGTCCCAGCTTTCTTATTCTCTGTAAGTCTATCAAATTTTCTGTCAATATCACCCACCAAACGAAAATAAGTCACTTAGTAATAGCACATATTTTCTGAAAAAAACTACAAAGATGGTGACTTATGCACCAGGTTAGAAGTTTGTCCAGGTGTCAGCAATAACAACTGTGATACATGCAAACACCACTAATTATTAAGGTTTTATTAATTCTCAGATTATTTGCATTCTAAAGGTTTTCTTGCATGTACACCCTCCCAATGAATTGCTTGCACATGTATCCCACCTACCCACCAGAAGGAGTGGATGGACGGTGTGGTAGGGTGGGTGCCAGCATTAATAATGGGACGAGTAGGCCCTAGTATTCCCCCATGCATACCAGGAGTAATGACTTATTAGCTGGTAATTAGGAGCTAATGCAGCAGGGAGGAGAGGAAGTCTGCAGCGGCGAAGATTGTGCGGACTGGAGAGCAGTCAGGTGCATCTCAGGTGAAATCCCTCTCACAGGTGGAGCTGGAGTGAGGGAGAGGGGTGGGCAAGGAAAGAGGTGATGCAAACGGAAGGAGGGAGAGAGAAACAGAGGGAGGGAAATCGTGGTGCGGCACTTGGAAAGCTGCCGCCACATCTGCTTGTACACGATGTCACTGATGCCTCTGTCAGCTGTCGGCTTGGACCGCAGTCAAGAACCTCATCGCCTCCCTCTCTGTGGACTTTCATTTCTGCGCTGTTTGTTTCTGCTTGCATTCCCATGTTTATCTTTGTTTCTTTCTCTTCTCCAGTGGGAAATTGTGCTTTGGTACAAAGGAAATGGTCACATGGTAAAAGTGCTGTTGTTCATGTGGCACTCTTTATGAGACTGTGACCCAAAAGAAACTTCAGCCTACACTTAAAGTCATAATGAAATGGCAAACAAGTTTTAGACTTGATTTTATCAATCAGGAATTGATTGGATCATGAAAAAATTCTGTATGTGTCAGGTGGTTGAAGGGGAGAGGTTTAAAAATTAGAGGGCCTGGTGAAAAATTAGCGGTATCCATAGTCAAATGCCAAATATTGTGTTAGATATGTAGTTTATTTCATTGGATTTCTTTATCCGGATACAATGACCTTTTTCAGACCTCTTCTCTTCATCTTTCTCTACCTTCCCCCTCGAGTCCATCCTCGACTTCACCTCTCCAACACCACCAAGCAGGTTTGGGCACGTGGTCCTCAGGAGACATGGCCTTGCAGCCATACACTGCTTGTTATATCTTTCACCACTGAGCTCAGACAGGGGCCGCTCTTTCTGGCCAGAGTTTGCACTGCGGCAGGAATGGAGCTTGGCTGGCCATGTGGATGAGCACCAGTGGGAGAGTTAGAGATCAACCTGTCAGCCAATACCAAACTGTAGCCAGCCTCTTTGGGATCTGTGATGTAAAAATAAGGTGCAGGTTGCTCCACTAGCCCTTCATAAACCAACAGGCCAATTTACAGTACCATAGAGAACTGGGATGAGAGAGATGGAATTGATGCATTCCCATTAGATCATAGTTTGAAGAGAAAACTCAACCTCATGTCATTAAAAACCCATTCTTTTTTTCTTCTATCCATGGACCAAGTTCATTTCTAAGTACATACATTAACTTGTGAGAAATGTCTTGAAAGTGTAGAGCATTTGACACTACTGTACACATCAGAGAAACACTGACAGAGCATTTGACAGATAGGGATGCAGAAGGGTCATTTTGAGAGGGTGAAATGTTAGTTTGTAATCAAGTGGACATACAGTGAATATTATTTTTCCAAAAGCAGAGTTGAACCAGTGGTCAGTTTAAATTTGGCATTGGTTGGTGTAAAACTGAATTTTCTCATGATTTGGTTACATGATTGAGTACAATTTTAACAAAGTTTAGCATTGTGAGACAGTATTCCCACTCAATTAGTGTGTTTGTGAGACTTAGAAGGACTGTATTTAAGTTCTATTGCCGGGTCTTATTTGTGTGGTAAACACTCCCGGGTGTCGGTCAGGACACAGGAACCAGACCAATTGCTGAATTGCGGGTATTTAATGAACAGTTGAAGTAGGCATGGGCAAACAATCTTTGAGTTGGCTTTATAATATATGTGTGTGTGTGTGGTTCTGAAATTAAACAAATAACAAATATAAGTAACAGCATAATGAAGTTTGTATCCATATACATTCATCCAATAACTAAACAGTAACTAAATAAACAGTAATATGTGCAATTAATTACTAGCATGGTCAAAGCAATTATATCTGCCACGAAGCACTGTCACATGTACAGAAACGTGACCAAATACAAAATGCATCACAGACTACAACGAACATTACTGATTAAACTACTCAAAGTATCCAGCTATACAATACACAATATAGTAGAAAATATCTTCGTTCAACAGGCAAACATAATATACACTGCATGCATAACAGTTAACGAGGAGAAATTATATGAATCTAACAGTGCGTCATCTAGACACTGGCCATAAATCACCATATAGCACACAAACACGCTAATCTTAATTATTAAATATGAAATGAGTATAGAAAACTTACTATATGGCATCGACGCACACAATATCTTATTGTCAAAGTGCCAGCAAACGGTAGACAATATTTTCAGTCAAAATTGACATTTTGTGTTTGTGCTCCATAGAAAAAAAGAAAACACGAAGCTCAGGAAATGGCAGAATTTTGAATTTTTGGTACATCATACCTTTAGAATCAAGACAAATAAGATGTTACAAAAAAAAATGAAGAAGATAAAGTGAATAAAAAAAAAAAAAATAGGTGAATTACAAATTTTAAGGAACCATGTGGGTGGATTTATCCACAGTAACAATTCTTTGGAGGCTGGTGTTGGGAGACCCACAAAAAAAGAGGAAAGGAGAAACAGAAAGGTGAGTGAGACAGAGAGAGTAGAACAGGAGAGGGAAGACATGCTTTGTACATGGCCTGCTGTTGTGCAGGATGATGAAATAAATAAATAAATAAATAAATAAACGTCTGCCTGCTTGGCCATGAATATTACATTAGTGCAGTGAGTGGGGAAGTGCAGTGCCTGGAACATCTGGTCTCATCCACAGGGACCCTTGTGGCGAGAAAGCAGCAACTTCCAACAAAAAAGCCAATAAAATGTAAAAAGAAAAAAAAAAGACTTATTGAGCAGATATCTGCATTATTTGGATGATTTGTTTTGATAATTAGATTTGAAACACCAGAAGCCACTGGTAGGTACTACCTGCTGAACGATACTCAACAGACCCATGCACAAAGCAATATCATTTTACTGATCATTCAATATTTTCAGACACTTGGGACTAGCTGTATATTGATGGCTACCCTGCTGGAAAAATAAGGTCATACCAGCTAAAAGTCCACCAGGTCAACCTCTGCCTCACCAGATGGCAATCCAGCTGACCATACATGTTGACAAGCACAGACCAGCTAATACTTTGGACTAGCTAGAGCCCATAGAACCAACTAAGGACGATAAGCAATATTTGCCGGATACTGATGTTGGTTTTTCGAACAGGGAATCCACGCAATATATAATATAATTTAATCTATAGTTTTCTTTTGGATCAGGTCTACACTGGTGGTTATGCTTGAAAAACCAGGTCATACCATTCAAAGTTGGACAGGGTGGTTCTTACAAAATGGTAGCTGGATCATTGCTGGTAGAGGGAGGTCTACCAAGTTAACCATCTAGACCAGCTGATAACAGAAAGTGAGAGGTTTGGACCAGCTAGAAGCCTTGCAAGTGGGATTAATTTACAGTAAGTTGGTGTTACCTTGATTGTCCTACATGCAATATACCGTCAAATTTAACTCGGAATCAACCATAGAGTTTGGATGCGCCTGGGACCTGCTAAACATTCATGGCTACCCTGTTGGAAAACCAGATAATGCCAGTTTAACATTGTTAAACTAGCTTTTGGAACCACTGGTTTGTTGGTTTGTTTGGTGTCCAAGGTGATCTACAGTATCAGCTCTAACCAGATGGTCTGCCATTTCAACTTTGGCCTCACTAACTGAAAGAACAGCAGATCAACCATCTAGACCAGGTAATGACTGTAAATGACAGGTTTTAGAACAAAACTACTTTTAAATCAGCCAAGGCTCCTAATCTAGCTTTTACAGTAAACCTCTGCACAATGCAATGCAGCACAATACAATTTTTAAATCCTTTTTTTTTTGGACTAGGTCCAAGATAGTCTACCATCTCTAACCAGCTTGGCCAAGGTCTACTAGATTGACCTTTGACCAGTGAATACATGTAAATGATACAGTAAGTGTGAACTAGTCAGAAACTATGTAAAACCAGCTATGGACCTTAAGTTGGTTTTAACAGGATTTTCCAGAAGAAGAAGCACACAATAAGCAATATGCAGTACTTTGAACCAGCAGCAGAGTTATCAGACACTTGGGTCTGGCTGTACCAGCAGCTATAGACTCATATTCAGTATTGAATGGTTTATTGAATACCATTTGCTACCTTTATTTATCTGTGTTCAATGAGTTTAATGAATCCAGGGTAGTAATATGTGCCCGCGGTTGAATGGTTATTGTCCACTTCCACTGAGGGCTATGAGGAAGTGAGAGGGAAAGGGTGAATGGTAGAATAGTGCAGGGAGAGGTGGACAGCCTTGACTCAGTGCAAAGGCTGTGATAGAGAACGAGAGCGAGCAAGGGATTGTGATGAGCACAACGGAGGCCAGAGAAAACATCTTACAGGTGCACAGTACCAGCGGCCTTGTCCATTCACTCTGCTAGAGATAGAGCCAGTAAATTTGCACTGACATACTCTTTCAGATGTATTTATTTGTTTTAGTCTGTCAGAGTGGAAGACTTTTTAACTGTCAAATGATTTTAAAACATCAAACTATCTAAATGAAAGGTAAACTCACTGCAGCTGCAAATGGCCTGGTCATGGCCAAACGCCTGCTTTCATTTCAACTATCCTCTAGTCTGTAAATAAGGTCAAAGTTTGTGTCGACATATTTGTGTTTGTATGCTATGTTGCCTCATGAGTAAAACAAGTCATTAAAAAAGTCTAAAAATGAATGAATAAATACCTGCATCACCTGCAATGTGACTAATAGATCAAAGAATGAAACAGTGGCTGATATCTATGGTTTTAAAGCAGTCGTATCATGAGTAATTTCCTTGATGTTTTGAGAGAAAAGAATGTATGAAGAGTGTAGTCTAGTTCAAAAATACCATTTATTGAAATGCTGTAGAAATCATTAGACAGGAAACCAAAATGTTACCATATGATTGCACATTTGCATGTAAAACAACCTTGTCACTGATCAGAAACTTTAGGCTCACCCAATAACAGAGGTAACAAAGATGATGTGAGCAGATTTTCTTAAACACCAGAAGAGCTAACAATAGAAAAAGTGTAGAGAGTCAAAAGCCAAAATTTGTGCAGTTCCTGTATTTGTGTAGCACCTGCTCTGCAAATAGTATAACTGAATAATCCCAGTTTTAGAAACAAGAAGCTAACTTTTATTTCTAACAAAGTCTGTGAATTTCAGTCTGATTTTAGCAATGTGCGGTACATTTCAGTGTTTATTGTTTTGTGATCTAATGCAAACTTTGCAAAGAGGCTGTTATTGAAGAATGGTGCGTCTACAAAATTATGCTGAAGTAACAACAAATTTTTCAATGCATTATTAATTTATATAAAAGTATAGTTCCAATCCTAAAATCGGGTCGTTGGAGCCATGGTTTGAAGCTATCGTAAAATAGCCATCAGTTCTATAGTATATACATGAGGCTTGATTGCTATTCTTATCATGAATTATTTATTAAAATTGGTGTTTTTACCATATTGCTGATGCCAACATTTTATAAAAGCAATAAACTACAAGAGGATGTGCATAATAGTGTTTTTTTACCAGGACAGTGTTCTTAGTAAAAGTGCCTTAAACCCCATTAATTGTGATAAATTCACTGTAACACCCTCATTGCTTTTTATTTATCCGCTGCTTTCATCTTCTCTTGCTTCAGGTAACTGAGAATATTGATTGTTGAACTTTCATTAATATGATCTGTTAAACACAAGCATGAGTTTTATACAGGACACAAACTGTATGTCTAATAGATGATCTTCTCTGTTTTCAACGTTACTTATTTAAGTTACACATCCCTGAAAACTGTACTGAGACAGAAGATATGAAATTAAGAATTGACAAGAAGAAAAAATGGCTAATTTGCACATATTGTTCTTTGATGAATCAATCAGGCTGTTGAGAGAGACACAAGAGCTCTCATTGAGACCACATTGATTTCCTTTTGATTGAATCAATGAAGACTCTGAGGAAGAAGACCACTCTTCTCTCTATCTGCACTAGTACTAAAATTCCCTCCATAAACAGATTAGATTAAAATGCACTATCAAAAAGGGCTTCTTGAAGTCTTGCACAATCATATCTAAAGCACATGCAATCCAATCTCAACGTCAGAATAGCACTGAGAGAGCGGCTTTGATCGTTTCTAGATCGTTTCTACACTTTCTGTAGCTGATTCCACTGTCTTTCTTCCGCCATACTCTTAATTTCTTTTCTCCTCCTTCCTTTGTGTTTTCCATGTCTTTCTTCGATATCACATGCGTGTGTTTGTGTGCAGGCTTAGGTGTGTAAATTTATTTGTGTGTGTGTGCCGATACACAGGTGCAGGCAGTGAGATAGTGTCCCACAGGCGTGAATGAGTTCCCTGGTCAGCTTTTAATCAGAATTCACAGCACGCGGTGGCCACCCTCTGTTTACCAGCAACCTGGAGAAGAGAACCGCACAGCTGCCTCTCTCGTTATCTCTCTATCTTCTCAAGCCCTCACCCTCTTTTTCCTTCTGCTCAATTCTTCATGTTCTATCAACATTTCTAATTAAACTAGAATTCCTCTTTTTCAGGCATGAATTGCTTGTACTCGGTGGAGCTCCTGCGGTATTTTGATGTAGAACATATGTAGATAAAAGTCCTCTCTGCCTCTGTTTCTTGCAAGATGTCCTGACACAAACTGTGTTAGCAAATGCAAACATGGCTGCTATTGTTTAGAAGCTTGATAGTTTTGGAAACCTTCTAAAAAAGTATCTCACTGCATCAGCTGGTTTGAAATGTTACCAGTGGGCATGTTTAGTTATTCAGACTAACTAGGTGAATCATAAATTAGCTTTCTTTCCATTTTTGGAGGTAGGAAAGTTATCAACAACTTTTATTGTCATTCTATTCGCCTTGTGATAAGCATAAGTTTCATTTTGTGTATGTTTTGTAATTTTTTATGTTGTCCACTTCAAATAACTTTAGATGAATGTTTATCTGTTCAGTCCAGCACTTTATTTTTTAAATAATTAATTTCAATATCCCTGCTTCATATTTCATGTACCGTCTAAGTGTTCGTTAGTGTGACAGTCTCAGAATGTTCTTAGTGTATAAAAGACGGTGATCGGTAGCGTCAGTGATCATTATTTCATAATTGTGAATACACCTTTGCATTTTAAGTTGACCATGTTGACATCAAGTTTTTGAGTGAAGCAGTTAGTAACAAGATGTCCATGAGCAGAACTGTATATTCAATTTTATCTCATTTATGTCTGTGAAATATTATTTTCCTGTCTAAGTTGGTGGCCAAAATAAGCTGCAATGTGGACCAGACTGCCTACATGAAACTGTGGTTTTAGTGTTGCATCATATAACTTTCAGTGTGCTTTTTTTCTGATGCAAACTACACCATGCACTAGTGATGAAAACTGTTTATTTTAAAGCATCAGTTAAAACAACAGCAACAACAACAACAAAATGTTTTACCTATTACATCATCATATCGAGGGGTGAGAACCAGAAGGGCGTAAGTAACATTGTTGGTGAAATGGAGATATATATATCAAATGAAAGCTCTTAATGAGCTCTTTGTACTGGAAAAAGTCAGATCAAACTACAGTAAAATTTTTGTTTTGGCTCTCGTGTAAAGTTGGTGAAATGTCACTTACGCCTTTCTGGTTCTCAACCCTCGATATGGGCTTTGACATTCTAGCATTGCATCCTATCATATTGCATGCTCTAAAACCTTCCAATAAAGCTGTATGCACAAGTTCAGCTTGTTCTTTTGACTAAATTAATAATTTCATGTGTCCCAATTTAGTTTGTTGCAGTCATAATGTAGCTCATGAAAACAAAATCGAATTTAAATGTCATTGAAAAAATATTTAAATATAATCAGCTTTTTATCATTTTTAAATACAATGCTATATTAATGCAGTTCAGATGGTTCCCTGAAAAGATCAAACGAGTAATTTGTTCACAAATTGGACATTGTTACCACACTTTCAGTTGTGTTCAGTGTGCTTGTTGTTAGCCAATATAGATACGTCACAATACACTTGGATGTTATGGACTCCTTACCGACTAATCTAACTGCCCACATTACATTATATTAGCCATCACAACATGTCTCTCAAACACTATTTCAAACACAGTTTCAAAATTGAGCCTAATTCGCCATCTGCACTGCTGTTTTGAAAGTCTTGCTCCTCTTCATTTGACAAATAAATGAAAAATGCCTGCTGGTGAGATAACTTAAATGACTAGTAAATTATTTCTGCACAGATGTGTGGTTTTCAGCCAGGAGCTAGCTATTGCTAATGGACTGAAAAACTTAAGAAAAAAAAAAAAAGATATAGCTGCATCATAAATATCCTTAAGAGCAAAACTGTGATGCTAATGTTTATTGTTACTGACAATCTGGAAGTATTACCATCTCAGCTCAGACAGGCGAGTAAGAGCAATAAAAGACATCAGTATCATCGCCCGACTCATTGATGTATAAAAGTGGCAGCTGCTTGCATAAAATTCGAACAATTTTCAAATCCTGTCAGTTCAATCAGGAAGAATAACTAGAAACAAAATGTTAACCATCTATGATGTAAAATGCAAAACAAATATTTAAAAAATACCTTTAGCTTCATACTTACAGTACAGTATTACTAGGGAACAAAGCTCATCTTGATATTTCTTGACAGTTCTTTACACAGCTGTGTACAGCTACACAACCCATAAAGCTTTTTTTTTCTTTCTTTCTTTTTTTCCAGTTTATTTTTCTTAACATTTTAAATAACTGAAGACATTGAAAAAAGATATTGCTATAAAAGCAGCAATAGGTCTGCACTGTTTCATTACTAAATCTAGTTAACAGTTATGCATTGGGATTCTTTCAGAAAAGGACAACAGAAACTTATTTTACACAATAAACAATATTTACTCTATTTACTTTAATTTACTTTACTAAAACATTGAATACTTTATGATCTATTGACAAGTTTGTAAAGATATTTCAAAACTGATACATCGAAGAAATAACACTTATGTTAACCAACAAAGCCAGACAGATTTCGGGCCAGTGGCACTGATATTAAATTAGCTTAAAAAAAGGATAAACAAACAAACAAACAAACAAAAAAACAAACAAAAAAATAAATAAAATGTATTAATTGAACTGGTGATAAAGTAGTCTAAATTTTTAAACCATTTTAGATGCTCTACTAAACATCTCAACACATTTTTTTCACACATTTTGCATAATTTGACACACAGTTTCCATTTGGAAATGATGGACGATAAAAAAATTTTTTTATATTTTATATTAAATACTTTTGCTCACACATCACACATCTAGTATAAACAAGTATACTATCTTTTGGGAGAAAAAAAAAATCGTTGTAGAAATGATGCCATACACGTGAGAGAGATGAATTGAGAGTCAAGACTGATACCTGCAGAATCCATTATTACACATTTATACAACGCATTAAAGCGAGGTATGATTCAACATGTGTGTAAGTGAAGGTTTTATTGTACATTTATATTTGTCTCAGCATGACTTCACTGATAACCTCTGTACCTGTCAAACTAATGAACATTAAACCCTGAATTCATTTTCTACTGTTTCAAAACAATCAAACAGGCAACCCAGACTCGTTGGAAATTGGATTTCACAACTGCAAAACCTGAAATATCTTGTGAGTGAAAATTCGAAATATGGAGCTGGTTATGTGATGCAAACACCAAAATTTAGTTGTTTAAAAATCATGAACTATGGTAAATATGTTTTAAGGTCAAAACATACTATTATTGTGCAAGGTTAAGTTTGTAATGTTTTTGAAAGGCTACATTTGCAATATCTGATCAAAAATACAGCAAAAGCAGTAATATTGTGAAATATTATTACAATTGAAAAAAAAAATCTGTTTTTTATTTTAATATATTTTAAAGTGAAATTTATTCCTGTGATGGCAATGCTAACTTTTCAGCAGCCATTACTTTAGTTTTCAGTGTCACATGATCCTTAATATCAAGTCAAGTCAAGTCAAGTCAAGTCAAGTTGAGCTTTATTGTCATTCCGCTACATGCGGGGGCATACAGTGGAACGAAATGTCGTGCCTCACAGGACCACGGTGCTACATAAATACAGGCATACAGCAATGAAGTAAAACAATATAAACCTATACACAAACTATCCTACTGATAGATTTTGACTATAAATATACTATCTATATAAAAAAATTTACCTATACATAAACTAAAAAATACAAACTATACAAACTATACGAATGCTTCAGATAAATACTGTACATGTGCAAGAGAGACAATGTGAGTTCAAGCAGCTGGCTGGGGAACAGTGCAGGATGATTTGTAGTGCATGAGCATGTAAACATACATATATTACTGATATTACTGAGTCTTTTTGTGAGATTTGTGTACACACAGCAGTGTGTGTGAAAAGTGACTAGTGCGCATAGAGGAAGAGAGTGTGCTACTATAGGTGGTTTGTACAGGCCCACTCACCTGTAGCACCCTTCAATTGCACAAACAAAGTTCCATAAGTTCCAGATGGTCCATGTTTCAGGAGGTAGGGGGTTTGTATGGGGTTTCAGAGAGGGGCGGGGTGATTTGTGTTCAGGGCTCTCACAGCCTGGGGGAAAAAGCTGTTGAGCAGTCTGGCAGAGCGGGCTCTGATGCTCCGGTACCGTCTACCTGATGGTAGGAGCTGGAAGAGACTGTGGGAGGGGTGTGTGGAGTCCTTTACGATACTGTTGGCTTTGCTGGAGCATCGTGTGAGGAAAATGTCCAGGATGGAGGGGAGAGGGGCACCGATGATCCTTGCAGCTGTGTTCACTGTCCGCTGGAGGGTCTTGCGGTCTGCTGCAGTACAGTTCCCGTACCAGATAGTGATGCAGCTGGTCAGCACACTCTCAGTGGTGCCCCTGTAGAAAGTGGTGAGGATGGGTGGAGGGAGACTTGCTCTTTTCAGCCGGCGGAGAAAGTGTAGGCGCTGCTGTGCCTTCTTGGAGAGTGACATGGTGTTGGTGGTCCAGGTGAGGTCCTCTGTGATGTGCACCCCCAGGAATTTAGTGCTGCTGACTCTCTCCACAGGCGAGCTGTCGATGGTCAGTGGGGGGTGATCAGCGGAGTTTCTCCTGAAGTCCATCACAACCTCTTTTGTCTTACTCACATTGAGGGACAGGTTGTTTGCACCACACCATTCAGCCAGCTGTGCCACTTCCTCTCTGTAGTGCGTTTCATCGTTGTTGCTGATGAGACCTACCACTGTTGTGTCATCAGCGAACTTGATGATGTGGTTGGAGCTGAATTTGGCAGTGCAGTCGTGGGTCAGCAGCGTGAAGAGCAGCGGGCTGAGCACACAGCCTTGTGGGGCACCTGTGCTCAGTGTGGTAGTGCTCGAGGTGTTGTGGCCGACACGGACTGACTGAGGTCTTCCGGTTAGAAAGTCCAGAATCCAATTACAGAGGGAATTGTTAAGGCCCAGTAGGTTTAGTTTATTTGTGAGCTGTTGTGGGATTATTGTGTTGAATGCTGAGCTGAAGTCAATGAACAGCATTCTAACATAAGAGTCTTTATTTTCTAGGTGGGTAAGAGCCAGGTGGAGGGTGGAGGAAATTGCATCGTCTGTGGAGCGGTTTGGATGGTATGCAAACTGGAGCGGATCGAGTGTGTTGGGGAGGCTGGTTTTGATGTTGTGCATGACTAACCTCTCAAAGCACTTCATTATGATTGGAGTCAGTGCTATGGGACGGTAGTCATTTAGACAGGACACAGGTGATTTCTTTGGTACCGGTATGATTGTTGTGGATTTGAGACATGTGGGGACGACTGCCTGGCTCAGCGAGGTGTTGAAGATATCTGTTAGGACATCTGTCAGCTGTACAGCACAGTCTTTCAGTACACGGCCAGGTATGTTGTCGGGACCCGCAGCCTTGCGTGGGTTAATCCTAGATAGGGTCTTCCTTATGTCGGCTGGAGACAGACAGAGCGCCTGGTCGTTGGGAGGTGTGGGCAGTTTTTGTGCAGGTGTGTCATTCTGCATTTCAAACCGTGAATAAAAGTGGTTGAGTGTATCTGGGAGGGATGTGTCATCGTCACAGGCCTGTGGCGGGGGCTTGTAGTCTGTGATGGTCTGAATGGCTTGCCACAGACTCCGTGTGTCTCTGCTGTCTGTGAAGTGATTGTTGATTTTTTGAGCATATGACCGTTTTGCATTTTTGATGCTGCGGGACAGATTGGCTCTTGCTGTTTTGAGGGCTGCTTTATCTCCTGATCTGAAAGCTTCATCTCTGGTCTTTAGCAGCCCACAAACCTCTGCTGTCATCCATGGCTTCTGGTTGGCGCGTGTGGTGATGGTCTTTGTGACTGTCACATCATCTGTGCACTTTTTGATGTAAGCAGTCACAGTTTCAGTGTACTCCTGCAGGTCTGTGTGGTTGTTGTAAGTGGCTGCCTCTTTAAACATGTTCCAGTCTGTGTCCTGGAAGCAGTCCTGCAGTGCAGAGGTAGCATTTTCTGGCCATACCGTGATCTGCTTTTGAACCGATTTGGCGAGTTTGAGAAGTGGGCTATATGCTGGGATTAGCATAACAGAGATGTGGTCCGAGTACCCGAGGTGGGGGCGCGGTTCGGCTTTGTATGCGTTCTTAACTGTTGTGTAAACAAAGTCCAGTGTGTTGTTTCCCCTTGTTGCAAAGTTCACATGTTGGTAGAACTTTGGCAAAACTGTCTTTAAGTTTGCGTGGTTGAAGTCACCGGCTATGATGAAAAAGCCGTCGGGGTTATTTGTTTGTTGTTCGCTGATGGCGCTGTACAGCTCGCGAAGCGCGTCCTTTGCGTTTGCACACGGAGGAATGTAAACCGTGACAATAACAATGGCCGTGAACTCCCGCGGCAGATAGAACGGTCGACACTTCACAACCATAAACTCCACCAGTGATGAACAGTGTTTAGATACTACCGCAGCATTGTTACACCATTTTTTGTTGACGTAAACACACAAGCCACCCCCGCGAGTTTTACCAGACAGTGATGAATCTCTGTCCGCTCGGTAGTAGGTTAGGCCATGCAGCTGAATGGCGGAGTCCGGGATGTTGTCGTTTAGCCATGTTTCAGTGAAAACAAACACACAACAATCCCTTGCCTCATGCTGTGTAGATCGACTGAGTTGAATTAAGTCCAGTTTGTTTTCCAGAGAGCGAACGTTTGAGAGCATGAGTGTTGGAAGAGCCGGTCTTGTGGGGTTAGCCCTCAGCCTAGCTCGTATACCTCCGCGCTTACCGCGCTTCCGTCCTCTCTCACACCACTTGCGACGCCGCCTTGTGTGGGTAGCGTCAGTAGGCGAGGCCGCGGTCTCGAGGTCTGGCTCCAGCAGTAAACAAAGGCCTCGTAGCTTCTCAGTAGCCGCCGGCGAGAGTTTGTGTTTGTATGTGTTGTCGATATCCAAAAGGCTTTGGCGATCATAGATGTATCCCGGAGTGATCTCCCGATGAATTAGCGCTAAATTGACACTATTTGGAGACGAACAGACGACATTAAAGGACATAAAAGCACCGTCTTTGGGATCCGGAGAAGCCGCTGCGTCTGATCGCGCCGCCATCTTGGATGTTACATCATACATATATCATTTTAATATACTGAAAGACAGCTGGTAATGTTCAGAAACCCAATAAACAACCTGTCATGAATCCGGTCTATGAACTTCCGTTCACTCACCACCAGAGGTCACTCGCTCATCACATGGACTCTTGCATCACACTACGGTTGCACTTCACCAGACTACATTTCCCATCATCCATTGCACTGACGACACACAGCTGATTGCACTGAGCACACGCTCACACCTGAGACTCATTACACAATCACACACACTACTTAAGCCATGGACTTTCTCAGTTACGGGGCCGAGTATTGTATAGCGTTTATCCTAGCGATAGCTGCTCTACGGAGCCCACTTAGTTGCCTTGCCTTGCCTGTTTTCCCGTGTTTTGATTCTAGCCCGTGTTTCCTGGATTAACCCTTGCCTTGCCGTTCGGACTCTGTTTGCACCTCATTTGGATTATTGCTGTGTACCTGGATTTACTCTCTCAGCCTTGCCCTGTTGGATACTGTTCGCCACTCATCGACCCACGCTTGCCCTAGGACTACTTTGTGTCTTGCCTGTGTTATACCTGTTTGCCATTGCCTGAACCTTGCTTGTCTTCTGACTATGCCTTTAAATAAAAGCCTGCATATGGATCCGCACGTCTCACGTCTCGTTAGCCCCGTAACAGAATACTCGGCCACTCAAGAATCCAGCAGCTTTTCATGTGGACATTGGCCAGGTATGGACACAGCACGTCTACTGTTACGCTTCAAGCAAGGTACTCGATCACTTGAGGAGTGTATAGAGGAATATTTCATTTTAGCAAATGACTCTGAGTTGCCGGACTGTTTTTTAATTGATTTATTTTGTGACGGCGTTAATCAACCGCTCAGATCAAAGCTTCTCCGAGAGGGTCCGCGTTCATCATTAGCACAGTTTATGGACTTTGCTTTGCTGTTTGTGGGCTCTGTGTTCACTGTGGGTGTCGCGGAGGAACGCGACACCGCACTCTCTCATGTCAGGGCGGCTGCACAAGAGCATACTCACAAAATGGCGGCGACAGCGGAGCAGGATTACAAATTTGCGGACACAACAGCGTCCCGTTCAGTCACAACTGATCTTCGTGAGTCCAGTCAAGTCACAGCTGATTTTCGTGAGTCCAGTCAAGTCACAGTTAATCCTCCTGTTTCCAGTCAAGTCACCGCTGATCGTCAGGAGCATCATCACGTCTCAGCTGATCTGCCAAAGCCTCGTCACGTCTCAGCTGACCATCCAGAGTCTCGCCAGGCCTTCGCTGACCGTCCAGAGTCTCGCCAGGCCTTCTCTGACCGTCCAGAGTCTCGCCAGGCCTTCGCTGATCGTCCAGAGTCACTTCACGTCACTGCTGATCGTCCAGAGTCACAGCACGTCACTGCTGATCGTCCAGAGTCACAGCACGTCATTGCTGATCGTCCAGAGTCACGTCACGTCGCCGCTGACCTTCCAGAGTCACTTCACGTCATCGCTGATCTTCCAGAATCTCGTCACGTCTCCGCTGATCTTCTAGAACCACGTCACGTCACCACTGATCATCCAGAGTCTTGTGACGTCCAGTCCGTCACACCCAGATATTCAAGGTCAGTGCTTCGATTTCTCAGTCTGGTATCCAGTGTGAGGGATGCACCACTGGTGTCGGCACGTGCAGCTGGTATCCCCAAACCAGCTCACTTTAACCCTCCTGTTCCTGCTCCAATTCACCTGTCCGAAGCGCTTCCCATGATGGGGATCGCTTTATGTTGCATTTGGGCTGCTTATACCACCACAGAACTGCCCCAGGCGATGGCACCCGCTGCAGCTTCTCCTGAGGTGGCGGCACATGCTGCAGAACCTCCTGAAGCGGCGGTGCTCTCTTTAATTCCTTGCATAGTGGTGGCACCCAGTAATGCACTCGCAACCTGTCATGTCACAGTCAAAGGTACCATTGATGAACTCTCTGCATTTGTTGAAATTCCCTATGGTACCACTGTGGAACCTCCAGAGGTGGCGGCATCCGCTGCAGAACCTCTGGAGGTGTCAGTGGTATCCACCTGTGAACTCTCGCCCTGTCCTGTCACGACTATGGAGACTGTCTGTGAACTCTCGTTCTGCCCTGTAACGGCTATGAAGGCCATCTGTAAATCCTCGTCTTGCCCCGTCACTGCTATGGAGGCCGTCTGTGAACTCTCTGCCTGTCCTGTCGCAGCCAGAAGGGCTGTCCCTGATCTCTCGTCCTGCCCTGTCACGGCCACGGAGGCCGCTTTTGAACATTTGCCCTGCTCTGAACCGGCCGAGGAGGCCATCTCTGAACTCTCACCCCATTCTGAACCAGCCATAGTGGCTGATTTAGAACTGTCTGTCTTGCCTGTCTCTGTCAAGGAATCTACAATTGAACTGTCTGCCATGAATTCACAAACTGTAAATGCACCCCATATCTGTCCCATTAACCCTGTTATTGCCAAAGACAACATTAGTGAACAGTCTGTATGTCCCCTTCCAGTCAGTGTGTTTAATCCTGAGTTATCTGTCTGTCCTGTTTCTGTGAATGAGCCTGACTGTGAATTATTTGCCACTGCTTTTCTCACTGAAAAATCTACCAGTCCAGTCAGTGTCAATGAGTCACGTTTTAAGCTATCTTCCAGTTCAGTTCCGATCAATGCTCTGTCTGTCTCGTGTGTCTCAGTGTTCCCTAGGTCCCAGTCCCTGCCATGGCCTTCAGGTCTGTCTGCTCCGCTCGGGTGGTCTTCTGCTCCACCTGTTCCGTCTGCTCCACCGTGGAGGTCTGCTGTCTGGCTCTGGTGGTCTTCTGCTCCGTCTGCTCCGCCCTGGAGGGTTTCTGCTCCGTCTGCTCTGCCCTGGTGGGCTCCTGCTCTGCCGTGGAGGTCTTCTGCTCCGCCCTGGTGGGCTCCTGCTCCGTCTGCTCCACCCTGGTGGGCTCCTGTTCCATATGCTCCGCCCTGGTGGGCTCCTGTTCCATCTGCTCCGCCCTGGTGGGCTCCTGTTCCGCCTGTTCCGCCCTGGTTCCCTGCTCTGTCGGTTTCACTCTGGTTTTCTGCTCCGCCTTGGTCCTCTGTCCTGCCGGCACTGCCTCAGTCCCCGGTCTTCTCACTTCCACGTGGACCTGGCCCTCCATCCCTCCCCCTGTTCCACCTCCACTCCACCACCCTCCTGGATTATATTGCTATAGGAGCGTCTGGGAGCCGCTCCTTGGGGGGGGGCTCTGTCATGAATCCGGTCTATGAACTTCCGTTCACTCACCACCAGAGGTCACTCGCTCATCACATGGACTCTTGCATTACACTACGGTTGCACTTCACCAGACTACATTTCCCATCATCCATTGCACTGACGATACACACAGCTGATTGCACTGAGCACACGCTCACACCTGAGACTCATTATACAATCACACACACTACTTAAGCCATGGACTTTCTCAGTTACGGGGCCGAGTATTGTATAGCGTTTATCCTAGCAATAGCTACTCTACGGAGCCCACTTAGTTGCCTTGCCTTGCCTTGCCTTGCCTTGCCTGTTTTCCCGTGTTTTGATTCTAGCCCGTGTTTCCTGGATTAACCCTTGCCTTGCCATTCGGACTCTGTTTGCACCTCGTTTGGATTATTGCTGTGTACCTGGATTTACTCTCTCTGCCTTGCCCTGTTGGATACTGTTCGCCACTCATCGACCCAAGCTTGCCCTAGGACTTCTCTGTGTCTTGCCTGTGTTATACCTGTTTGCCATTGCCTGAACCTTGCTTGTCTTCTGACTATGCCTTTAAATAAAAGCCTGCATATGGATCCGCACGTCTCACGTCTCGTTAGCCCCGTAACACAACCATTGGTGAATCAACAAAACTGAGTGGAGCTAGTGTGGTAAGCTACTAGACATCATCTATTATTATAATAGCATTTTTTTGTGTGGTCTGATGAGGTAGCAACACCAGCTCACACAACTCAACAAGTCTCAACCGCTCTGAACTCACTGAAGGCAGTGACAGAAGACAATGATGGCAAAACTGTCCATAATGAACAATTTAGAACATTTTCTCCACTCTGCCTCTTGGATCACCTTCGTCATAATAAGCACTCTGGGGTCCTCACTGTCTCCTACTATTAGGCTACATACAGTAAAACCAACTCAAAGCTTGGGACTGCCCAAGAACTGTCTATTTAAACAGGAAAGAGAAGATATAAAAGTAAAAGCTGATTTCTTGCATGTCTTGCAGGGTATCATATATCTTTCCTGTCTGTTTGGACTCTTGTTTTGCATTTTTATTTTGTTCCTGTTTCCTGTTCTTTTTGTAGTCTCTTTGTAGTATTTCTTGCTTATTAGTTCCTTGATTATCTCCCAGGTGTTCCTTATTTTCTTGTTAGTCTATTAGCTTTGTTTGTATATGTAGCTCTAGTGTTTTCTATGTTCTTTGTCAGGTCCAGTTAAGGCTGTTATTGCTGCTATTATTGATTGCTGGATTCTGATATTGTAAGGATTACTCAAGGATTTTGAGTTCAATACTATGTGCATGTATGTATCTGTGTGAGTGGAGTGCTGGTCTCCTCCACTGCTTCTGGCGCTCCTGATTAAATCAGCAATTCAGATAAAGACTTGGTCTGTTTTCACAGCAGACACAACGAGTAAATTAAAAGCAGAGCCTAACAGAGGACCATATGGTCCAAGTCTCCGAGAGAGGAAGGAACGGCAAGATTAATTGATAATAGCTGCCTCTTTCACCACCTCCAGCAGAGGTCTGGAGATGATGCTGGAATTTCATCAGCTTGTCCGTAATCAAACCGCCAGGAGACATCAGCCACAAAACATGCCTCAACCTTTAAAGTATAATTTGCTAATTCTGTTAAAGCTGTGGTCTTCATGTTTGCACATGTGTACCAGACATGTTGAGCTGTGGCGCTCATGTGGGGAAACAAGGGTACAATTCTAGCCTGTCACACTCCCTATGATTTCCTCTTTCTTGCATTATTTTAATCTTTAGGCAGGTGTACACTGTGAAGGATTTTCTGTCTTTTATAATTGTTGCTTGTCAGATTGTTCAACACAACACTGGTCAGATCTTGGTTAAAAACCAATGCAGACTGTGCATGCAATATCAGTTGCATTTTATGTTAGACTTACAATGTACCAACTGACAGCATTGGCTGGGCATTTTACATCAATGGTATTGCACAAACCTAAACAAGGTTAATTTTTGGCCTGGAATAGAATTGATAGATAGATAGATAGATAGATAGATAGATAGATAGATAGATAGATAGATAGATAGATAGATAGATAGATAGATAGATCATCAATTATCCTATTGATTCTTCATTAAACGGCTGCAGTTGATTGTATTCACTTGGAAAACAAAAGCAGTTAATTTATTATGAACTGCTCACTTTCTTAGAACAAAACTGATTCATATTTATTTCTCTTGTTTGCATGAAATGAAAATCAGCCTTATCTGTTTTTAAAGGCATGTTATGAGTTTTATTGTGATTGATTGATCAATGTCTGTTTTATTTTAAAAAAATCTTAGTGTCAAAACTTCAAATGAGGATCAGATTTATAATAAAGTAAATTAATCAGCTGTCAATGAGCATGTTATATGTAATCAAAGGATGCTCTTATAAAAATGATGATTACAGATGTCCTACTATGACAAAATCATGGCGGGATGCTCCTGGCTTTTGTCAAAAATAAAACATAAAAATAAAGTAATTAAATTAAATTAAATTATTAAATTAAATTAAAAATAAATACATATATACATACATGCATAAACAAATAATAATAAAAATTAAAAATGTTTATATATATATATATATATATATATATATATATATATATTAGAATGCTAAAGGCTATGGAGCCCCAAACATGACATGTAGAAACAAAATCTATATCATGGCCACAAATTAAGAACTTGTTCCCACAACTTGTTAATCAATGGACAGTATTTACTAATTAATTTCTTTTTTTTTTTTTTCTTAATTGTGGCCATGATTTACTAATTTGGTTATACATACACAGGTATATATATATATATATATATATATATATATATATATATTTTATAATTTGGTTATACATACACAGGTATGTATGTATATATATATATTATTATTATTATTATTATTATTATTATTATTATTATTATATATATATATATTTTTTTTACAGCATGTTATGTGCAGGGCTCCATAGAAGCCAGATGGTTTTTGATGATCTTGGGATGAAGTTTATTCCACAGTGCATTACAAGTAAATTTCTGGAGATACCAGAATGCCACTGAAGAAATTGTATTCATTTAGAACAGAACACTTCAGTCTGTGATCTATGGCAATGATAGATTGATAGATGGATATTTGAAGAAGAAAGAAGGGAGAGTGAGACAAAGGGAGAGATCCCACTCGGGGGAAATCAGTACATTCTACACATAAACAGATTCATCATCAACACTGACAAACAGTTTGCCGCATAAAGACCAGCTTAAATGAGAGTGAGAAGATGGGGTGTGTGGTAAAGAGAAAATATAGAAGTGGAGAATCAGAAAAAGAACTGGAGACCTTACTGGGGGACAAAAAAAAAAAAAAAAAGCTAAAAGTTGTAGATGCAGGTAGCTGGTTTTACAGAGTTTTATAGCTGTGTCCCAGCTAGTTTATATGGTTGCTTATTTGGACGTACAGTATAGACAGGTGAGGCTGATGTCAACTTGGTTGTCTATCTTGCTACAACTGGTTAAAGCTGGGAAACAAACCAGCTAAAATATTCCAAAAAAAAAAAAAAAAAACTGCTTGTCCAAGTTGGTATTGCTAGAAGGACTTCTCTCTGGCCTTACTCTTGCTCTCTGTACTGCTCACACTTCCCCTCTTGTTTTACCTCATTCTGAGATGATATACATCCTGTCTTCTGAATATTTTATCATAGAACCAACTTTGAGATTCATCCTCAGAGAATGAGAGGGAGAGTACAGAGAACCAACAATGGAGATAACAAGAAGGAGGAGGAAGAGGTGAGATGAAGAAGCATGGAAAGCATCAAAACCTTGACCTCACCTCAAACGCACACATTCTCCCCCCAGATCAGAAGGAAAACATTGCCCCAGGATACGATATATAAATTTCCAGTAGCTGTAGGGTAAAACCTTTGGGGAGTTGGGGAGCAATATCAGAACTTCCAACAGTGCTGAGCAACTAATAACGCAGTTTATAATCAGTTTATAAATCAGTAATAAAGCATTTATAACTCTTCAGTCTTGCTCTAAGATGTCTGAAGGGTGTAAAAGTGTGTGTGTCTTAGAGATGACAGGGGCTGCATCATTAATCAAGCCCTTGCCCTGTATGAGCAGCCTCTCTCTGTCTGTTAATGACAGTAAATGAGAAGTAATTATGGGCTGTCAGCTGGACCACTCTGCACTTCCATTGCATTACAGGGGTCTGTGCCATCTCCTACTGACTACACCACACCCCACAGCCTTCCATTACCCCACTACTGTCCAAACACACACACACACACACACTACACACACAACTTTAGAACTGACATGCATATAGAAGATTTTGTTTCAAATGAACAAGTCACAATTTTCTTGCGACAAAAGACATTGGGTAATACATTCCACTTTCAATGGTTTTGTTGGACAATTCATTTTAAGTACACATAATATGCTCTGCTTTTTGTTTTCTCCTCTTTCTCCCATTTCCTCTTCTGGACAAACTAAGTCAAAACAGAACCAAGATGGTTTACTTGGTCAACCCCAGTCCCACCATCTGGTAGTCTATTTAATCAATCATGTAGACCAGCTGGAACCTTTATCATAAATGACCAGCTGTGGTCAGTTTGAAACTACTTCAGTTGGACCTGGAAAAAAAAATTACAGATTATCCAAACAACACACGTATAACAATTCAGGTGCCAGAATAAGGTTTTACTTTAAGATGACATAGTGCTATATTGTACAAGGTACAGTAAAGCCCGGTACACACCAAGCCGACTTCAAAGAACTAGCGGTGACAAAAGCCGACAGTCATCTGCGCTTGAACACACTGCAAATACTATAGCCAACTTCAAACTAGCATGTGCATTCTGTGCCTGCGTGTAAGGAATTAACTTTCTATATCAGCAGGTATCGATAGTTTATATTCGTCATTCAGAATGAGAAACTGAAACAAAGACATAGATATACTCAGATATACAAAATGTAAGCAAAGCAGTGCTATCTTATCATTTTGAATATCAGTTATGTTGATAACTTTATTCATTTGAAGCAGTTAATGTTGTTATGAAAATATTTGCACATTGCAATGCTCAAGTAAGAGTCAACTAAGAGCATACTGCCAACAGACACTCGCCAAAGGCTGACTGTCGGCTTGTGTGTCCTAGCCTTAAGGTAACATGATGCTAGCTACTCTATAGACTCCATCCTGCCTCAGTTTACCCCTCATAGTGCTTTTTTCTCACAACCTCTAGTCAGATAACTCTCAAACTCCACAGCCTCTCTTTGATCACTGTGTGTTTGTCTCCCAGGAAAATCCCCAGGAACCCCTGCATCCTGCTCCTGTCTCTATTTGTCTCTTATCAGACTGGGGTGCAGGTGCCCTACCCTCCCCCTTTTCACCTCTGAGAGGGTCCAGCATGGTCCCAGCTGGTCCTGCTAACACATTCCGCTGCAGCCTAATTACAGTGGGGACTAAGGGGCCGCTATGACCTCTGCCTTAACCCCCCTTCATGGACCCCAAGGGCCCAAGCAGAGAGGAGGGGCTGCACTGACACAGATCACGGAGGACACTCCAGGTGGTGGGACAGCGCAGGGAATTGGAAGTCATGAATATATTAACAGAAGAGCATAATGAATTCAAATTAAATTATACGTGCCCAGCACTGCGTGACAGGGTCTTGCAGCTACCGGGGATATTTTAGGGGGCAAATTATTATACCTTTCAGATAAATATGATGAGAGAGACAACGGCTGAAGTACAAGCACACACATTTGTCAAATGGACATGAAGTTTGTATTATAAAGATAAGAAGAAAGTGAACATTGAGTCAGTGTTGTGTGAAACGATTGGTCATTTGCTTGGTCCAGTAGCAATGGAAGCCACGGGACTTTGGGCTCAAGCTCAGAGAAGTCCGGAGGTCAGAAAACTGCCAGCTGTCTCACTTCGCACGTTGGCCAAATCTGAGGCCTGGACCCTTGGGGATGGGGGGGTGATTCACAGACAGCAATGCCCAAGATGACCCTCTGGAGCAAGGGGGGTGGGATTTGAAAGTTGGAGTGGTACATCCTCTTGAAGATGTCCCAGGACTTCCCAGTTGGATGGGGGAATAGGAAGGGTGTGTAAAAAGTGGGAGGCAATGTTACTCATTGCCTACGGCAAGACAGAATAATTCTGTCTATTGTTCAGCATATCCTGTAAACAACTTGAATACCTACCGCATGTAATGATGCAATCCATCCAATGAACTGACCTCAGAGTAACCACAAAATTCAATGGGATTTCCATACTGTATGTTACCATTTTCAAGACTGACCCGACCAGTGCATGTTTTCTTTACCATCGACACAAAAAATCAATAAAGCCCTTCGATTCTCACTGGTTTCCTCTAGTAATTAGCCGCACCACCTTAACACAGAGCTCTGAAGCGTAAATCTCTCATAACACAGAAAGAGGTAGCAACACCGTGAGGGAGGGAGGGCGAGTCTGCCACACTTTCATTTGCTGTTGCAAAGGCATAATGTGCAAATGACAAGAGCAATCGGAAATTAATGGAGGACAATACACAGTCAGCATGTTGAGGCATCGTCTTAATTATGAATGCTGAAAGCCAATTAATCCCGCTCTGCGGCACACTTCATTTTCAGATATTATTTAGTGAAACGGAAAGATGTGAGACTATGACAGCGTGGAGATACAGTACAGAGAAAGAGCAGGATGGAGAAAGATAAGCATGGAACTCAAACAGCCCACAGCCTCTTCCTCTGCTCTCTGGATTTCTTTCTCCCAGTGGTCTACTTGTCTATGCCATGCCTCTCATCTCTCCTCTTTTTTTCCTTCTCTCGCCCTCCCCTGTGTCTTGCATGCACTCCTTCTGTCATGTTTCCTGCCCCCCTTCTCTCCTCTCCCCTTCCTCCCCTTACTCTTCTTTAGCTCTTTTTCTCTGTAATCATGTTGAACAGCTCGTACCCCCTGCCTTCGACTCTGTGGATTTACAAGGATTAGGGCTCTTCTCTGCACACAAACACATGCATAGGGTGAGGGTCAGCCCAGGTCAAATATAACCTGATTTACCCTGCTTGCTTGACATAGATAAAGAAACGGGGGCTGTCAAATTAAAACCACAGTTGTGCAATGACCTTGTGTGATTACTAAATCACAAAAGACTCAGAGTAAAATGAATAAATAAATTTATTCTGCTAGTACTGCATACTTCAAAGTGAAGGTGCAGGGGCCTTGTTATGTCTGTTGTTACCACACGGATTCTACACATTTCTTTTTATTGGAAGAACATTATTCAGTTTGGATGTATTTCCCCAAATTGTGGTATGACTTGCTACTCTGCAGTTCACATATGTTGCATGCCTTTTGACTTTTTAACATTAAAGCAGCAGAACAATGATATTATTTTTTCCCTGATTTTAGAATACTCCCTCTCATAGAAAAAACATGTTAATTTGCAATTTAGCAGATTATCGAAATTAATTTGGAAAATACCAACTGCAAGAAAATATGTTTAGAGTTTGGAGTTATTCCTTTGGAGACATTGCTTGCTAATATAGTTTGCAGTTTTTCACACATTCTACTGAACATGACAGCTGCAGATTCAATGTGGTTTTCTGCCTTCGATAATAAAACAGCACCAAAAAGAGATGTTTATTGTGTTGCAGGTGAAACTGCAAAATATCACACTTTTAAATGATAAAATGTATAACAATAGCAGACTATAAAACAATTATAAACAATTATAATTGTTTAAAAGCAATTGTTAAAAGCACCAAAAAGTGAATATATATTGCATCATAAACAGTGCAACATTCATTTGACATTTAGACAGACAGACAGACAGACAGACAGACAGACAGACAGATAGATAGATAGATAAATAGATAGATAGATAGACAGATAGATAGATAGACAGACAGTTTAAAGCAACTCTTAGTAGTACTGTTTTTTTAGAACGAACTGTACAGAACCAACAATTTTCTTAATATAATTAAAAATGTTATATTCTGTTCCTTCTTTCCTCTTTAACACTATATGAGCAGCTCCACAAAATATGCATTAAAACAATTACCACACACTACTATTTATTTTTCAATTATCTTCTACTGTGCTTAATTAATTTATGTTAAATAAAAAATACATATATATATATATATTAGTTTTCAATAAGGCAAAGGAAGTCATTTTTGCTTACATATACTGTAGGGATTTTTACAATAACCCATATAAACACTCAGAAAAAGTGAGACCTTCAAAATTCTCTGAACTGAAGGACACTCACTGTTGTTTATGTATAATTGAATATAAATATAAGCTCTGTTCCAAACACAACCAAGTGAGGCTCCTTGTATACTGTCATACTGTCAGCATACTGTAGGTATGAATTATAAACTATTATATTTATTTAATCTTAGATTGAAGTACTTTGAGTAATGAATGGATATAAATAGATTTATACTATATGCCATCTTGGATGAAGATTGCTAACCTTGGGGGGGTCTTAAAAGGTAGCATAATTTACTGCTTACTTGATTGGAACAATGCACAAATGAACTGCCTATTTAGGAAAGAGCTATGGCAAAGTATATATATTAAGACTGAGTAATATATATATATATATATATATATATATATATATATATATATATATATATATATATATATATATATATTTATTTATATATATATATATATATATATATATATATATATATATGGTTTTTTTTTTCCTGTAATTGATTATACAAATATCGAACAAACATATAGGCAGTGTGATATACTTTAGATTGTGTTATGTTTATGCTTAAGGCCTGCATATTTGCATATCAGGATTGTACACACCATCTTGAGTAACAGATCTGCAGTTGGGACGTGTGCATATGTGTGCGTGGTATGTGTGTCTTTGAGGGGGTGTGCAGGGCAAAGATTAGAAGGTGTGAGACAGCAGATGGGTATGTCTAAAAAAGCCCAGCAGTCATTGGGGGTATACATCTAATAGGGGTAGGGTGCAAAATGATATCAAACAGATGCAGTAACATTAATGACCATATAAAACATATAACAACATTCATGCATACAGATCAATGTGCTTTAACACTTCACAAAAGAGATAGCGGCAAGCATTTAAGGCAGCATCGCACTGCATGGTGTACCTTTGTGAATAACAGCATAAATGCTCTTCAAATCATAATTTCTCCTCTCAGTCCCATGATCCTCTCTGCTTCAGAGATAGGACAGTAATGGTTATAAATGGAGAGGACAAGTGTGTTGTCTTGAAGCCACCACCATATGTGGGTGTGCATTGTCTTCCATAACTTTGGCACAGATGGTGCCTACCGATGTCACAATACCACGGTGTCTATTGTCTCGCCATCACACTAATGATGAGGCAAGATGGCAAAAATAATAATGGTCAAAAAATGAATCAAGCTGTCCTCATTTGAACTGGTATCCAGAAGGGCCTTTTCCGAAGAGAAAGCAGCCAGTCCAGTAATTAACTTATATGATAATGAATGACTAATTATGCTCGTCAGTGGCCATCAGGAGAGGCCCCCCATGACCCGCTTTCTTACAAACTGTCAGTCCATCCTGTCACCAAAGGGCTTATCAAATCTTGACCCTGAAATAGATGAGAAATCTGTCCATGTTCCCCTGGAGCATGTACACACACACACGCGTGTGTGACAGAAATAAAAAAAAAAAAAGACCAACAAAAGAAGTTTACCAAAATGCACACACATACAAAGAAAAAGGAAGTTGTGTTTAGACATGGTGACCTTCACAGAATCCCAAGTCCACTTATTATCTTCATGAGGAAAAACACTTCTCATAGAGGTTTCCAGAATACAAGCAGATGTTTTTACACGTGCTTGTATCGTGTGATGGACCTGTCAACGCTCTGAGCTGTATGTGCTATATGTCCAAACACATTAGCCCATCTCTCAATCCAAAGCTTCATTTGTTTACCAATATGAATAGATAAATGGTGTGATACAAATGCTTACAAAGTCATAGCTGTACTCTCAAAGAAATAAATAGTATGTTAACATATATAACACTATATTGCCAAAAGTATTGGGTCACCCCCTTCTAATGAACAGGTTTGACTACTTTAGTAATTTCCATGAGTACAAATCATAATGTTTAAGCATATAATGATATTCTAGGGAATTGTGTGCTTCTAGTTTTAAAGCAACAGTTTGGACAGGACCTTTTTCTATTCTAACATGACAATGCCTCTGTGTACAAGGCAAGGTTCAAAAAGAAATGAATGATTCAGTGAGTGTGGAAGAACTTGACTGGTCTGCAGAAAACAAAGTCCTAAACCCAGCTGAACACCTCTGGTGTGACTTTAAATACAGACCTTGAGCCAAAAATTCATCACCAAACACCAATGACTTGTACATACACTATATGGACAAAAGTATTGGGACACCTCCTTCTTTAGAACAGAAAAAGGCACTTCCAAAACTGTGGCAACATAGATGGAAACATAATTCATGTATTTAAATATTGTATTTCCATCTCTGTTGCAACAGTTTTGGAAGTGTCTAAAATGACTGTACCCATATGTACAAGTCATTGGTGTTTGGTGATGAGTTTTTGGCTCAAGATTTAAAGTCACACCAGAGGTGTTCAGCTGGATTTAGGACTTTGTTTTCTGCAGACCAGTCAAGTTCTTCCACGCTGACTGAATCAATCATTTCTTTTTGAACCTTGCCTTGTACACAGAGGCATTGTCATGTTAGAATAGAAAAAGGTCCTGTCCAAACTGTTACTATAAAATTAGAAGCACACAATTCCCTAGAATATCATTATATGCTTAAACATTATGATTTGTACTCATGGAAATTACTAAAGTATTCAAACCTGTTCATTAGAAGGGGGTGACCCAATACTTTTGGCAATATAGTGTATGTTTAAATTGATGAGCACTCAAATATGCTTAAGCATCCATTCATTTTAGTCCCTTGTGAAAAAGAAGCTTAATTACACTTAATTGTACTGAATGTACACTAAAAAAAAAAAGAGATTTACTCTTTTTACTCTTAAAAAAGAGTTTACTTAAAGAGATTACAGTTTTATGACTATGTTTCTTTTAAAAAGTGCACTTTGTATTAATGTCAAATTAAGAGTTCTACTTTAAAGTAGCTATATATTAGATGAACTAGTAGTTATGAACTAATAAATCACGTTAAATCACATTAAATACTTTACATTCTAAAAAAAAATGTTGTTATTATTATGTAGTAGGACTAGCTGATATACTTACTACTTAGTTTATCTCAGTAACCACCCTATTACTGAACATTTTTAGAATGGAGAATAAAGATGTGCACCTAAGTGCTCACTACTACCCCATTTAGGATTGAAGGACGTACTGCAGTTCTCTCTCAAACAGGTTATAGTTACATCAAACTACATTCTTTTCTTCCTGTCTCTTTATCTCTCTTGCTCTCACTTTCTCTCAACACACCTACCCTCACACACTCTAATTGTGCTTATTTCTTTCAGCTATGTATTATTCACCCATCTGTAGTGCTTTCTAATGTTTTTTGCCATCTCCGCAGGGAAGCACATCTGGAGCAGAAGCACTACACACCCACACCTCCTCTCTTCTGCAGGTGGAGGTGTGAGGAGATGTTGTGATCACAGTGGAGACTCCAGCTGCTCTCTCACGAGGTGTCATGGCTGACTCGCTCTACCTCTGCACAGAAAAAAAAAAAAAAAACATGCCATGTTCTTTGAATAAGCATAATTAAACACAGAGAAGTGAATGAAAGACTGACAGCTGAATAGCCAGAATAGGTAGTTCAAGACTTTTTAATGGAGATACTGAAGTTTTGTTTGTTTCTTTGTTTGCTTGTCTGTTGTAAGTGCAGTTGTCACAGCTGTGTTGGGACATCACAACTGTCTGCAACATGTCTGCAAAATGCAATAATTCACCCAAAACATTTAATTAATGCTTCAAAACCTATCAATATGTTTACCAATTCCACTAATTTCTTTCTTTCTTTCTTTCTTTCTTTCTTTCTTTCTTTTTTTTCGACAAAATATCACTGGAATTGTTTGTTAGATTAGTTTTGTTTAGTTTAGTTTATTTGCACAAATATAAAATATATACAATAAAAACAAAAAGGTACAATCCTTATACTGTTCAGGGAGAGGCAGAAATCCCAAAATAGCTTATTTAATGTTTCACCTAAACAATATAAGGCAGGAATAAAATGATCTTTTATACATCTTTTATAACATAATAAAGAAGATCATTTTTTGCTAGATGGGATAAACCATTCCATAATTTAATACCCCTAAATCTTTTCGAGTATTGGCCTCTACAATTAAGAATTTTAGGAAAATGAAAATCTGAAAATTTATGAGTTAAGAGACAATGAACCTGTGAATATACTTTGAAATGAATCTTTAATTGCTCTGAAATCTTTAATTGCTCTTTAATTGCTCTTGAATATATCTTATACATGAAAACACATATTTGAGAAATATTAATATCATAAATAGTAAGAACCTGAAGTTTCTTAAATAAAGAAGAAGATGTAGTATATGCATTTGATTGGGTTGCAATCCTAACAAAACTTTCTGAAGGATAAAAATGGTTTGAAGAGTAGTAGGAAAAGTACTCGCCCAAACTATATTACAATATGGTACGGATAAATTAAACTATAGTAAAGTGTAAGAAGACACTCTATAGTAACAAGATGCCTAACCCTTCTTATTATACCGGTAGATTTATGTATTTTTCTGCTCATGTGGTCAGATTGTTCACTCCAACTCAAACTTTAGTCAACAAAAATCTCTTGAGGCACCTCAATAGACTCAATTGTAATTTTTGCTAAATCTGTAGGGTATCATTTTTCAAATGTTTAAAGAAAAATTATTTAAATTAAACCAATTAGCATAAGCGATTAGACCATCATTTGCATTCTTAGTCAATGAATTAAAATTTGAATGAGAGAGAACCAAGGTTGTGTCATCTGCAAACATTATAGAATATTTGAAATATTCGACAAATCATTTTTATAAATAAGAAATAGTAAGATTCCAAGTATGGACCCCTGAGGAACCCCACAGAGTAATCTTGCTAAAAATTTAATTTTACTTCTGTCTATTGTTGTTGTCGCATTGACTCAGTTTTGTGTACTGAATGCTATTGTGGACCACACTGAGCTTTTTAGATAAAGCATTCAACAGTAGGTAAAAGTTTACTGGAAAAAAGTCAATAGTGTAGAAGAATGAGAATATTCCATATCATATATTTATGAAATTTACATGTATGTCTGAAAGATTTTGATAATTGAGTGGATCATTTTGCATATAATGGCTCACACAATGAAAGAATGTTTAGAAGAATCAACTCAGTTTTGATCGGCAAACCTTTTGCATAAATGTTATTTTGCAAAATTTTGTAAATTGTACTTACTCTTTTTCACTTGTGTCATACTATACACTATTCTATTCACATACTGTTTTTTGCATACTATACAGTAACAAAGTAGACAGACAGACAGAGAGACATAAATATTGATATGGTCACTGATATTTTCTGCATCCCTACTTTGCATGCGTGTGTGAGGCCAGTCCGGACAGCACTGCCCTCAGCCTCCAGATGGCCAAGCTCCAACAGGTGCCGTCGGGTGGGGGAGGGTGAGAGGTCTGACATCTGTTGTCCATGCACTCCAGCCCTTCACACACACCTCATCGTTATATATGCATACATTTAAATATGTATCCATCTATTCCTGATGCAGCACAGATCTTCACTGCCGTTAAAAACAGAAACATGGCATATGTTCAGCTACAAGATTTTTATCTGGCTCACAAGTAACACCCCCACATCAGCGCATCAGCTCACCTGTAAAAAGAAAAGAAAAAGAAAAAGAAAGAAAGAAAGAAAGAAAGAAAGAAAGAAAGAAAGAAAGAAAGAAAGAAAGAAAAAAGATTTATTTTATAACTCAAAAGGATATTTTCTAAAATCTACTTTAAAAAGTACAATTCTTTAAATATCTTTTCTAAGAGGGCTCAAGAATGTTTCAAGAATGTTTCAAACAGTGCTTATAGATTTGCAAACATATCCGTCAATCGTTTAAATCAATAGTAATTTCAATAAGAGCTAAAATATTTCTCATCACATTCAGCATCAAATGAGTTATGGAGTTTAGGAGACAAATCTGAGAAATAAAGGAAAAGAAAAAAAAAAAAAAGTACTGAGAACTGTACTCCTGAGCTTTGACCTTTTCACAAAGGTCACTGTGACATGTTTCTTGATCTCCAAACATTTTTGTATCATTTTGCATTTTATTCTATTTATTCCATAGTACTTTTTCTAACTTTGTGGTATTTATTGTCCTGGTTAAAAAGCATCAGTTTCACTCACTGTGAAGACTTGATGGACCTTTGTCTACAACTTTTATTTGTCAAGTTCAAAAGTAAAAGAAAAAAAAAATGAATGTCACTGTATTTTATCTGTGTATATTAATAATATAATGACATGCATATGTAAAAAAAAAAAAAAAAAAATGCAATTTAAGGGTTTAAGGCTTTCTATTTCAGCATCAGTGAGGAGCAAAATGTGGTTTAACACTTTTAACAGAGATATTGCACTCCAATCAATTCATTGGCACTTCATTACATGTGTCCCTGTGTGTTAATAGCAGCTGAGCGCTTCTGTAAGTGTGTGAGGTTAGTAAGCGAGCAGCCAGATGACGTGTGCCGCGCCGTGTCCTCGTTAGCACCAGGAGTCTTTGGCTAAATTGGGCAAAATGCGCCTCGACTTCAACAAGCACCTGCTCTCAAGTACACAGCTGTCACTCAACGGTGTCATCAGCACCCGGAACCTCCCACCACGGGAGAACAATGGAGCTCAGAGTAAGCTTATGATCAGCACCGCATGCATCTCTTCTCACTCATCTCTCATGTTAACCCTATTTACATCTTCCCTCTGGCTAGATTCACTTTCCTTTGCTTTTACAAGAAAGTACTGTGGTGGTACATGATATCAGATGTAATACTGTGGTAATTTACTGTATATCCTAGTACTATATGATTGTGACTTTATACCATGGCATTTACATTGAAGAAAGTTTTTCTGTAAAGCTGCTTTGCAATGATATGTATTATGAAAAAAAGTGCTAAACTTGAATTGAACTGACTTTACAATATACCCTAAATTACTTCAAAGAATGCCATGGTATTATTATGATAGTAGTGTCTAAAAACATGGTACATCCATGGTATCAAACAACATGGTAATAAAAGAGGTCTTTTCTATATACCAATGTACAGTAAGCTCACCATATTAGTATACAATTTTTTTTTTACTAGTGTAGAACCATAAAAAGTAAAAAGTGATACTGTCCAAAAACATAGTCTTTCCTAAGAGGGCTCAACCACGTTTCAAACAGTGCTTATAGATTGCAAATATATCCATCTGTAATCAAAAGTCATTTTAATAGGAGCTCAAATATTTCTCATCACATTCAGCATCAAATGAGTTATGGAGTTTAGGAGACAAATCTGAGAAAGAAAAAAAAAAGAAAAAAAAAACAATTAGAACTGTACTCCTGAGCTTTAAAAAAGCAACCTTTCAATAAGAATGACCTTTTCACAAAGGTCACTGTGACATGCTTCTTGATCTCCAAACATTTCTATATCATTTTGCATTTTATTTTATATTAACTATATCCAAAAACATAGTTAATATCATGGTAATTTGCTGTTCATACACCATGGCTCCGGATTGTAAAAATCATATTCTACTGTATTTATGCCCATGGTACTTCAAAGAATACCAAGGTATTAAAATTATGGCACTGCGCCAAAACATGGTAATGCCACGGTACATATTTATGATCACTCTTTTCAACATACCCTGGTATTTACTTCCTAGGCACTTCAAGAAAATACATTTTTATCCAAAGTAACTTTTGAGGAACAAATGAGGAAGTATAGTATATGTCCAAAAATACATGATAATACCATGGTGCTTTCTGTAACTGTTTCAGGCCTTATCCACCTTGATTTTCCAAGCAGAAGTAAGCTGTTTTCTGTGAATGTATGAGACGTCTGTTTCATTAGCTGCTACAGGTAAACTAAAAGAATATCGAAGTGCAGTAAACAATAAAACTTTTGTGCTACAAACAAGTGTGTTTATGATAACAATAATAAATTAAAACAATATGGCAACTAGTTTTCAATAATCAAGCAGCATTAATTGTTTTTGTAAGCTAAAATAACTAGAAGCCGATTACACGGCAAGCCTTGCACAAATTGCCTGCTTTTACTTTTAAAATAAGGTAGTTTCTTTCTCTCTCCAGCAAGCAAAGAGTCTCATTATATGTTTCAGTAAACTATGAGGAGTAAAATCGGCAGGGGCTTTTGACAGATGGCATATGGAGTTTTTGTATGTATATAGGGGGAGGAGACAGGCTTGTTTTAAAATAGACCGTAGCACTGACTGGCCAGTGGACAGGGATTACATTAACCAGATCAGTACTTCCATGGGAAAGCAGAGGACCCCACTGCCCTCTGCAGCTCATAAACACACGTGTGCACATACTCTTCACAGAATTACAGTAATGATTCTTTAGAGTACTGTTTTCAAACATCAAGTTACATACAACAAGATATGAGTATGGGAATAAGAATGGAATACAAAATACCATACTAACTGATGTAAATTGTTGTATGCTATGCACAATATTAATAGTTAGTTTTCTAGTTAATTTTCTACATGTATTACATCTAATAGATTTTCAGAAAGAATCAAAATGCATGGGCTACTGTATCCTACAATACAATGCAATGCAATGTTTTTCCATTTATTTTGAGGTTTGAAAATGAAATGGTTAGTTTACCTAAAAAAGAAAATTCTGTCATTATTTACTCACCCTCACGTCATTCCAAACCTGCATTACTTTGGAGCACAAAAGAAGATATTTAGAGAAATGTCTTTATATCCATACTATGGACATCTATGGTAACCAAAACTGGTTACCAGCATTCTTCAAAATATTGTGTGTGTTTGTGTGTGTGTTCTGCAGAAGAAGAAAAAAACTGTACATTTGGAAGAACATGAGGGTGAGTAAATGATGACATGAATCAATAAAGGATCAAAAATTGTTTGTTGAATTATGAACTAAAAAGGTTCTTTAAAAAAAGGGCTTAAAATCTTCAACTCTGTGGTCAGCTTTACTATTGACCAAAACTATAAGTACCTGTTTGTTGTTTAAATATCTGAACTCATCCCTGTTTTTCTGTATTTTCCCTTTGCACTCTCTCTTCTGAACACATTCTGTCTAAAACAGCGTGACCTCCATTTCCCTGTCTGGCTCGCGGGGTTTGCACAGCCCTCTGCAATATTGCTTTTAAACGAGTTCCTATAAACAAACAATTACAAGAGAGGATGACTTATCTGCCTCAATGGCTTCACTATGGGGAAGCGTTTAATTTAAGATTTCACAGTCCCCTAGAAGAGAGGACAGGGGCCAAACGAAACATACATTCACTTTCCCAAGCCCTCTAGGAACACACAGACTCAACAAGATATATATACAAACAGAAATGTTATGCCCATTCAAACTGAGAGGGAACATGCAGTTTGTTCAGTTGTTAAGTTACAAAATTATAATAATAATAATAATAAAACACTATAGGCTATAGGCTAGAAGAATACATGAATAACACAAACAGAGGAAGATGATAATACAAAATAATTTGTGCTCTCTTTTGTATTTATGTATTTATGACATTTAATAGTTCTTCTAAGTTGTAACTGCAGTGAGCATTAATCTTTGTCACACGATTTATAGCTTATGGTGGCATGACCACATAGTAAATTAAAATATAGGTCAATTTGTGGCCTCCTTTAGCCATTAAGTTTGAATGGCCACAGCAATAATATTACATTAATGGATGAGCGTGCAGACGGGAATACGAGACCTGACAAGTGGACAAGATCAATAGATTTCAGGGTGAGTGGTGAGGTGCGGTCAAGCTGAAAGTGTGTCTGAATGCTCCGGAGCTGCTGTGCAGTAATCACACTGCTGGGGGCCCGACGCTCCAATGGACTCCACTGGAATGGGCTTCATAAAGAGAGGATGGGTAGGTCGAAGGAATCTGTTTAAGTGCACTCGGAGCTCCAGGTGGAAAAACTGTGTAATGGGGAGTAGGGCTGGCAAAAATATCTTCGTAATTCCCATCACATTTTAAATCAATGCTCAGAATTGAAATTATCAGTAACAAGTTTTTTTTTTCTTTTCTTTTTTCTCTAATCTAGGTTTATATATGCACACACACAAACACACACACACACACACACACACAGTTGTGGTCAAAATTTCACATACACTTTGCAGGATCTGCAAAATATTAATTATTTTACCAAAATAAGAGAGCTCATACAAAATGCATGTTATTTTTTATTTAGTACTGACCTGAATACGATATTTCATATAAAAGATGTTTACATATAGTCCACACCAGAAAACAATAGTTGAATTTATAAAAATGACAAAAGTTTACATATGCATGATACTTCTGTCTTGTTACCTGGATGATCCACAGCTGTTTTGTTTTGTTTTGTGATAGTTCATGAGTCCCTTGTTTGTCCTGAACAGTTAAACTGCTCGCTACTGTTCAGAAAAATCTTTCAGGTCCCACAAATTCTTTGGTTTTCCAGCATCTTTTGCATATTTGAACCCTTTCCAACAATGACTATGATACTGAGATCCATCTTTTCACATTGAGGACAACTCACATTGAGGGACTCATATGCAACTATTACAAAAGGTTCAAATGCTCACTGATGCATTAAGAGTGTAAACTTTTGAACAGAATGAAGATGTGTACATTTTTCTTACTTTGCCAAATGCATAAATGTAGGTATTACAACAATGTAGCATTCAGTAGTACTGCTTGAAATATTTGTTTCATATTGCATACTGTTTCATACAGTACACTATTTTAATTGTATATATTTACCATATAACACATTATGCAGCAAATAGTGTGCTATTATTTTATTCTGAATACAGGAATACAGAGGTAAAAAATTGTTGCATTAAGAAACAAAAAGAAGCTCCTTAAAACCTCCATCTCTAATGTCAACTACTACTAGTAGTACATATTACTTCATGTTAGCTATTGCATTAACACTGCATTAATGTTAGTTATTGCATCAACTATTGTTAACACACCTTGCTGTAAAGTGTTTGTAAAGAATCATGCTGGGTGAAAAACATGTATTAAATGTGTATTAAAATGTGTTAAATTAATAAAAAAAAACATACTTTTAAATTATATTTTAATGGCTAAGATCAGAAATCATGTTGCATGTTTCCATTCAGAGCTAGATGAACAACAGACTGTTATTATTGCTGTCAAGTAAATATCAATGTATTTAAATCAACGAAGAACTTCTGATGACGGACATTTTTGTATGTAAGCGTGTAGTATAAATACTTTCCCAGTTGTACTACATCTTAAATGTTGTACTTGTACAGTTTTTTAACTGTTGAGTTATGACATATTGACAACACCACAGAAAAATAATTTACAAGAGTTTCAAGTTCAAATTAAACACAAAGAACAACATTCTACCTGTAGAATTTGAACAATTTTAATGTCCTGAAACAGTCATTTATATTTTTTCTGATTTTTGAATCAGTTGGCTTTTATAGCGCCGGTGACTTCACAGGATAGCAAAGTGTCTGGCACAGTTAGTTGTGTTAAGCATTTTGGACTTGCTTGATCAAAGCCAAGACGATCATGCATATGTACAGCAAAACAATGAAACAAATGACACCGCAGGATGACATCTAGCATCAAAGAAAATTTCATTTTTATGCCACAACATTGAAAACAAAGGATTCGTATTGCTCAGATGGTTCAAAAAATTCTTTATGCATATGCACACACATATGCTCTCATATAGAGTAACACGTCTGCCCCCGGCCTGTCCTTTTGTCCTGCTATTTTATTGTCCCGGATATTGTCCCTTGCGTCTGGTTACCCCCGCAGCATCTGCTGAGGCTGAGCCCATTGTCCCATACCGTGTCACACAAACAGAGCTCAATTAGGAAGCCGTACTCTCCACAGCAACACTACAGTTTAAGCCTGTAGCTTGTCATAGCACCTGCCACACACATGTCCATCATTTTGAAGGCTCTGTAACCAAACTCCTCTTCAATTACACTGCACTAAAAATAGCATCTGTGGGTTTTACTGTGCCTGTAATATTAGAAAGCTTGTAGCATTAATTGTTAAACACTGTATTTGTGAATGTCCACACCCCCAGAAGGCCGACGGCCACTTAATACAAGGTTTTGATACTCAATATTGTGAATGAATGTCAGTAGTCATTGACGAAGAAAAAAAAAAAATGTGTGCGAGTTTGAAATGCAGTGGATATTTTCTTGGGGCACCTAGACACTATGGTATATTGGGGCTGGAATACCACACATTTTTTGAAAAATTTTGCAAGGTTTTTTTTTTTTTTTTTTTTTTTTTGACTTTGTAAATGGTTACAGAGAAAAAATGTACATCTCTGAATTTCAGTATCAGATTTTCAGGGTGTTCTGAACAAGCTAGTTTCTAGGAGACACATAACAAATGAAAACAAAATGTTCTAAAATCAGCTCAAAGTATCAAACATGTTTAATTTCCTCCTACTGGAGCTAAAGAAAGTCTGTTCCCATCAGACACTCTGAGTTTCTGTGAAATCTATCAGTTCTAATCTGCAGACTGGATCTGATGTTCAGCAACAAGCGTTGACTCCTCGAGACTATAAATCGAGGCAAAAATTCGGGAAGAACTTGTGTGGTGTATATCATACTTTAGTGAACACTGCACTACTGTTGATTTCATGGTGGCTGAAAAAAATTTAAAGAAAAAATTGAACGCAAAGTCAAACAGACACTATTATATGAACACTCTAAGGTCCTCTATGGAATATTCTACTTACTCATAGATATAAAATATGTGTTGAGGTGTTTTTAATGATGATTCTTGCTTACACTGTGTTCTAACAAGACACAACGCTGCAACACACAATAAAAAGTATCTTTTCCATGCTAATAAAAGTTTTCATCATAACCAGCCATGACGGCAAAATGCGACAAGCGTCAGGGATTCTATTTTAGAAACTGTTTCTATTTCTGCAAGAACATACAAATTATGAAAATGATAATCTCAGGTACCGATTATGTGATTTAATGTTAAAAGTGTCTAAAGTGAGTTCGAATATCCTTTTGCATCACCATTCATTGCGTCAATGAATATTTTACCTCAGATCTTGAAAATAAATAAACGTGAAGGTTAAAACTGTGAACTGAGTGTGAACAAACTAGCATATTTCATGACAAAGATTGATTCATTTACTCAGTATGTATTTGTAATAATGTTAAAATAGTTTATTATTTATGAATGTTTATGAAGTAGATTATGTAGCTTATTCAATTTCGTTGCAAGTGCAATGTGCTTACAGAGAAACTTCTGACTGGCTGTGATATTTGATTGATTTTGTCATGTCCCATAGCCGTGTCATGTCTGATGTGGACAGACAAATTACTTGTCGCTGGAATCTTACAGCTTTGTGTCTGGTTAGGTTTTAGAGTAGCTCTTACTGTGCTTCAAAAAAAAAAAAAAATTACAAAACAAAAAAAAAAAGGGGGAAAATTGGAAATTTTGTCTTCGCTTATATCCATCATGACATCTCACCATGTTGTTCATTTCCTGAAGCACCAGAAATCTAGAAACCACATACGAATCTGGTTTGCATTGGGTTTGATCAGACTACAAACAACTAAACAGATTTGATAATGCAAAGTATTTCCAATTCAGATTTTTATTTGAACTCTTAGATCTCAAACATGCATATTATTTATCAAATAAAAATGTGGACACCACTTATGAATGTATAATAAAATACGAACTCTGTCGTAAACACAGAAACATTCAAGCACAAAACCTTTTATAAAGAGAAAAGGAGATGTACCTGCATGCATTGCACTGCCATTCATTCATCTTGTCATAACAATGTTGTTGTCACAGTCATGTCTGTCCTGTGTGTCATTTGTTTCCCTCCTTGCCCTTATTTGGTCCTTCCTGTTCCTGTCCTCATCAAGTCTGATTTTTTATCATTTATTTCAGGTGTGTGTGTGTGTGTGTGTTTAATTATCATGTGTATTTAGTTCCTGCCTGTTCAGTTCCTTTTTCGTGTGGTCTACTTGTTACTCCGGTGTTCTTGTGTGTCCCAGCCTTGCCTTGTCTTGACCTGTCTTGTTTGGATTTATTAAAGACTGTATTTTGAGTTTACCTTCGTCTCCTCGTTCATCCCTCGTGTGCACCGTGACACTTGTCAAGGTGCATTTACATGCAAGGCCAAATTCTTGCAGTAAGCCACAGTACATATAGGCTCTCAATGTTGACCTCTGACCTCCAGCTACTTCCACGTGTCAGGGTGCTATGAATAGTGCCGTTACACGGGTACACAGGGTTGCCCTGAGCTTCAATGAAACCACTGACCTCATTAACTGGCACCATCAAATATCTATTTAAGCTTGTTTCACTGGGCCTTTTCAAATGCAACATTAACAATGAGGGACAAGCACGTTAGCAAAAGATGTGCTCCAATATGTTACAGCAATTTCAGTGGGTGAGTGATTAGGTTGTAAAAGGCATGGAAAAGTGAAAGTGACATCAAAGAGCTGCAAGCATCCACATCAAAGAGTAAGAGACTTTAAAGCATCAAGGATTATGTCATATCTTTATAACACTAAGAAAACAAAACACAATATTGTGATGAATTGGAGTAAATTAAATAAACTAAAACCTTTTTATAATACAATCTTAAAATGAAGTTGATGAAAACTTCATTATTTATTTAAATATTTTAGTTGTGAAAGGAAGGATATGAGTGATCTACAGGAACCACATTCCCATACAGAAAGATATATATCTCTTTGTACCTTCTTAGAGAGTAGACCTATGTGATTTTGAATGAGCCACTGAGAGATAGCTAGTTTCCAGGCTAATGCTTGCTAATAAGCTATTTGTGTTTATAACCACCAACACATGGAGAAGCTAAACACAATGTTTATATTAAAGATTTGGATGCCAAAGTTTGCTAAATTAGCATTGAACAAATAGCAGCATAGAAGCAGTTTTGCCAGTGTGCAGAAAAATAAATTTTCTAATTCTTTGTTCACTGCATGGTCAATGATAAAGTGACTATTGGCTTGAAAAAATATGTTAAGGTTACAATTATGCAGATAAAAAACGAAATCATCTGTAACCCTAATCATTAATTTTCCAGAAAATGCTGCTGCTTCCAAAGTCAGCAGAACTTAGTATGGGGAGTGTGTCCCAAGTCTTCCCCCCAACAAATATAAATATACAGTTTTTGAGTTCATGGTGAACCTGTTCCTCTGGAATGATGAAAACACCCTTGCTCAGCACTATTCAAATACTAACCAACTTACTAACTAAATAAATAAATGCTACTATACATTATAAAATAGTATTTATTTATTTATTTATTTTTAACTAATACCTTTTTACAAGTTTTAGAAATTATGAAGTGAAAAGGGGGAAATGGATTAGGAAATTTCACAAACTCATGTTGGCCAAGTAAACAGCATGGCTAAAAGAGTTCTGATGTCGACTGTGGTGTTACTGCATATTGTAACATTATTAGAGTGATAAATGCATGTAACAGCGGAATCCATTGCTCTCTGGTGCTCAGTATAAGTTAAAAGCCATGCACAATGCAAGACCAAAACCCAGTATTCCTCATATTCAATACAACCATCAGATTGTGATTTTAACCAGGTCATAAGCATAGACACTTATGAAATAGCAATTATCTTGTCACTGACAGCGCTACCCTTAATCTTCTCACAAACTTCTTGGCTTAAGAACTGTAGCTAATTAACCATACACACAAAAACAGGAATGCATTTAAATATTGATTGTCACACACACATTTTGCTCAACCACCACGCTCGAGTATTATGTGTGCGAGTATGATTATGAATATTTTAGGAGCACATTTAATACGGTGAAGCCACACAGCCTCGGAGAGGTATTTGAGCCCACTCATCAGCTAATGACCCTGGGCGCTTCCAGCAAACCTCTTCATATTTTAAAGAAAGTCGATAACACAAGCAGCCCAGTCAGCAGCATTAAGATTCATACAGACGCCACAGGACCTGAAAAAAATTAATAACACGCGTGCCTAACAATCCATCCTGTGATTTAGAGCAGGACTGAACCCCTCTGCTCAAGATGCAAAGTGGTAATGAAAACACATCCAAGATGAATTCTGAACATGCACACTTTCGGTACTTTACCTTCACACATGGAGAAAAACAAACACTGTAGTTTCTTTTCTAAACCATGCTAGTCACTTGCAAATAGCTTTTGATTTGATATATCTGTGATTTGTTTCAAGTTAAATAAATTACCTTTTTATTAAAAGTGTGTTGATAGTTTGCTGGCTTGCTCACCACTTTAATGTGCAAATACTTGTACTGATTTGTTTGCTTGTCCTGCAATGTCAGATGATAAAAACAGATAAAAAAAAATCAACATGTTGAAAGAGGTACTCAAGCCATATCTGCCACTCAAATTTCATACTCATGTGGACATCACTAAATCCATTTAACAAATGAATAATCAGAGCTATCAGTTTTATAATACCCCTTAAAATCTGTTATCAAGCTAGTCACCAATGTGCAAAAAGAAATGCTGAAAAGTGCAAACTCTGACACAAAAACACACAACCCGAGGAAAATGAAAAAAAGATGGAGCTCTCTTTCATTCTTTCTAGCTTATCTCCTATTCAAAGTTTGCCCTCAGCCACATGCAGTCACAGCATCATCTCTACAGCAAAGCTGGGCCGCCCTCCCAGAGAGGCTAGACAACATATGGTGCCGTCTCTCAACACAGAGTGGTGTGACAGTCTCACACAAAGAGAGAGAGAAAGAATGAGAGGAAAGGAAAGACAGAAGTGCCTGGCTGAGAGAGGTTAGAGAAGGGGAAATAAGAACCTGCTGTAAGAGGAAGTGTTGCTTTGGGGATTTATTCATTCAGCTCATGGCCACATCCCAGCAATCTACTTCATCCTGATAGAAGTTAATGCATCTTTAGTCTCACAGGGCAGACTTTTGACAACTGGCATAAAGTCTGGTCCACACTGCATATTATTCTGGAAAAAAAAGTGAACTGCCATTCACACCGAGAATGGTTACTATATTGATTATGATAACTATAAAGCTTTAATAATAGCTCTAATTCTATGAGACCAGAGAAGTCCAAACTATAACTACCACAGAGGAACAATATAATTGGAAGCACTTTCAGAATAAAAAACAAAAACAAATCAACCAATCACAGTTTGCTCTTTTCCACATTTCCACAGTGTGTCCAGAGTGTGCATCAAAGTTTTTTACAAGTTCCTGATTTTGTTGTGCACATTTTCATGATATTGTAATAATCTTTCGTCTGTAATAACTTTTCATCTGTAATATCTTGTCTGTAATAACAAAACACCTCTGAAGATACTTTTTCTTTTCTGGGTGACAAAATTAACAATCTTTCAACAAAAAAACTTAGAAAACTACTAAAAGGTTATTTATTAATCCATAAAATTGGTCAAGAACTCTGCAACAGTGATAATTATGTTCTTATCCGCCTTGTTCTTTGACCACATGCTATTGGTTGTGGTTAAAATAACCTCAGACTGATCAATGACACATAGTAGCCATAAAAAGATGGTAGCCAAATCTACAAACTATGACTGTGCATGAAAAAATCATCATTGATTTTCATGCACAAACTTGGCATGTGGTGCCAGGATCAGAAAAGTCTGTGTTCTGCCATCTCTCTCCAAATGCAAATGAAATAGGGACATCTGATTACTACGTGATGTGCAAAAACAGACTCAAAACACTATCCCACAACATTTCCAAACAAACCTCCAGCAGCTTTTTTTGCAATGACCTGCAGAACTAGTGCAGGTCTAAAGAGGACATGCTGCCTGGAAGTTGGATTGGGAAAGCCCTGATTGTCTCTCCTGTGCAGTCATTTCCGTTGCCTTGAAAGAAAGCAAAGAGAAAACAGAGTGGATCAATAACTCATTAGAGGGAGACTATCAGTAAACTGGAGTGCCATGAGGACGGTAATGGCCAGCAGAGACTGACTGTGAAATACCACTGCAGGGCAGAGCAAACAGCCCAATCTGTATTTCAAGTATCAGTCCTCAGCAAAATAGACATTTGTGATAAATATGATTAGTGGTTCCATATAAGGTTCCTAATATTTAGGTCTAAATTCTTAACCCTACTGTACATATTAAACTTCGGCACAAAACATGATTTCACTTAAACCATTTGTCAGACATTACTCCTAAAATTATGTTGTTTATTGAAAAGAAATTTGCTAAAATGTTCCTAAGCAATTGGACCACTATTCACACTAGAACTTTTGATGTTGACCCTTAAAGCTTTTCAGGTGCGCTCCAGTATCAAGTCCACCTAAGTTCAGCTGGTCTGGTAGAGTGAACTCTGTTACTTATTACGGTAAATATGAACATAATCAATAACCACTGTTATAATCAATAACCAAGTGAACCACTGTTGATGACAAATAATTTGCATTTTTGCATGCTCCTAGTCATACCTATTATAGTAATATACAGTAGTCAACATTTGAAGTGGATCAAAACCTTTCATCAAAGTTGTCCTAAAACCAAAACAATACCCGTTCTTGTCTTAGGACAACTTTGATGAACTTTTTTGATCCACTTGAAATGCTGACTACTATAGTATTATTGTAATAGTTGCAAGTCTCCAAACAAGCTGCCTTTGCAAACTTGCAATGGGACAAATTGTGAAAACACTTATAAACTTAAGGAGAGACTTGGGGCATGCAACACAATATTTTAGGGGTGGGCAAAGAAAATCACTGCAATTGCATAGTAACCAATCAGCAACACCCTAGGATTGTAGCAGCAGTTTTGCACAGGCAGGCACAACTCATATTTTGGTTAGTAAATGTGTTTCCAAGTTCTGAAATTTCAGTTTTCAATCTGTATTGAAATTGAGTGATAGTTTGAGCCTCAGCCTGATTGAGAACTGTTTCTGTAATTCTATCTTGCTGCATCAGCTGAACACCAGCATGGTGCCCCATATGTGCATCTCACACTCTGCTCCCAATGGGCACAAGCTTTGGGCACCGATACTGTCCACACATCTGCTTGGCTGCCAATAGTGCCAGTTTCCACTTCCATTGCCATGGTTTTTGGGGAAGCCCTGCTCCTTCCTCTCCATCTGGGCTGGCTAATGCAGATAATGTTAGAGGTCTGCTACACGACTCGAGCCCATCAGGACCCGACAAACTGTTTTGTGTCAGGCTGAAGTCAGTTTTCATGTATAACTTCAAGTTTGTGATTGATGAAAAAAAAAAACAAACAAAGAAACAAAAAACATTATAATTCTATATAATACACAAGTCAGATCACAGGGCCTTTATGGTTTATGGTCTGAGTTTGGGCTTAATTTTACCTTTAAATCACACTCCTGACAAAATAAGAGTAAACAAGATTGATATATAATATACATTGTTTCTCTTTTATTCTCACACAGTGCCCTAACCAGACACAGTGAGATATGCTAGTGCAATTAACAATTTATCTTTCCACACCAAACGCAAAACTGGTACGCAATATGACTCAATTGCAGCCAATCAGAATATATTTCATGTTCACCGTACAGTTTTAAGGTGCAAGATTTTAGACTAATGAGATTTCATTGAGGGACTACCCCATAGAATGGCATTAAAAAATTCATATTGCTGCTGATTTATTATGTTATGTATGGTTAATGTTACTCTATCCCTCTCTCTCTTTCAAATTAACATTCACTTGTAATCCGCAAATAACACAATCACTATCAATGCTTATACACCTCAAACATCAAAATGTTAAACCATGCCAGCACAGTTTCACTGTTTTCAAAGCAGAATAACTCCAGTGTATGGGTCCTGAAGGCCAGCCCTGTTCCTGACATATGCTCTGGGAAGAGGGTAGACTAGAGTCAGGTCCAGTGTCATGTCTGCAGCGTGCTTTTCCCTGTCCCACGTGGTGAGGATCGCTTATCCCCCTGCAACTGCACATATGCTCGGGACATGGAACAGTTGGACGTGGCCGTGGGCTAAACTGGGTCAGGCTTGCACAGATGGAGCCAAACTCCCAGTGGGTCACCAGAAGCTGAACAAAAAAGAGAACTGCTGTCTTTGAATCTTGACAGATACAGTATAATCTGTCTCCATTGAAAAATACCTAAAAACAAAACCCGTAAAGAAAATTTAATCCAATCTAGGTCGCGCGGCTCTGTGGATGTCAGGGCTTAGAACATAACGGATGTCTACTTCACTTAAAAACAAAGCCTGACATGTTTTTGTCAAAAGTGCTGCTTGACGTTGCCTTAGCTGCTCCACTCTGATGTAAGTACGCCCTCCCTGTCCCTCTCAAATAGAGCAGAGTTCGTTGTTTTATTAAAAGGCTGTGATGTCTTAGATCCTCTGGAGGTTTTGCAACTTTTGCAAAATTTAAAGAACATGACAGTTACCCCTGGAGATACCAAATGATGCTTTCCAAATGAGGAAAGCCTGTAACTGCTTTAGAGTGCTGATATGTGCTGAACCACAGCCATGGGGAAATCCTAGCAAATCAAACATGGGAAGACCTCATGGTACATGTTTTAAGTATCAGTCCACAGATTTTGGCACAGATGGAGAGCAGCATTAGGGAAGCTTTACACAGTGAATTCTGCATTTCTTACTCAACACAACAAATGTTACAGAATAAATATGGAACATAACAGGGCCCAGCAGAGAACCTTGGGGAACTCATATGGAATAATCCAGTAAAGGAGGTCTTTCTTTCATATATTATTGTCAACAAATTCCTTGAAGATTTTTAAGCAATACAAGAAAAAGGTTTCTTCTCACTCTTTCATGGCATGTTGACAAACAATGGGCAAAAACAGTTTCCTGAAGATTCTTGTATAACAGAGTACAAAGGTTTCCATGTGATAATGTTGTGAACATCCTACAGAGACCAGATGCCCAGCGTTGAATAAAGTAAGCCCAGATGCAGACTTGTCCTCCTGTATACAAATTTTCCAAGTATGCAAAGCATTTGTTTGTGTGCCATGAGTCTAGCATGTGTTTACACAACTGTATCTCTTGGAAAGAAGTCAAGTTTGCAGCTGCATCACCAAATAATTCATCGCCCGCTCCGCGCTCAGGAGAAGCCACAGGTAGTTGATGAAGTGGCAGTGCCAAGCATCCCAACTGGCATAGACAAAGCGCAGCTGCTGAGAGTCAACGCAGCCAGATGCCGCCGTCAACGTGCCATGTGTTCTAAGAGGGGCAAGAGGGGGAGAGTGAGGCGCTTGCCAAGGCATTCTCATCTGGTGCCAACCTGACACATGTTTTTGGAACACCCCTTGATTTCTGTTCCCCACTCACTCTCCGAATCTTTCAAAAAAGAGGTGGCGTCTCTTTTCTCCCACAGTTTTCAGTGAATTCTGGGCCAACCAAATGGAGAGCTGGCGCCCACTGCCGGACATGTTACCTGCTAACACCGTGACAGAGAAGATACCGAGCTGGCGGACAGCCATTGTAGCTACGCGTCAAATATATGCTCACCGGGTTGCCTTCTGCTCGCCGGTCATCTTTCGGTCTTCTTTCCAAACCAATCGGATTGTTGATGAGCGGATATGTTTGAAGAGCAGCTGAAATTTCAAAATTTATACTAAGACCATGCTGGGATCCAAGCCTGATTCCGTTAAAAAGAAAATCATTGAATTCCTCACAAAAGAAGAAGGATGTCCATCAAAACATACACATCCGTGCAATACAAAGCGTCAATAATCAATGATCTGTTTAAGGCATTTAAAGCCTTAAGGAGAGTGTTCTCGCTTCCAGCTCTTTCTGTGGTGGTGAATGGATCCTTCGTTGACGATGCTACTTCTCAAACTGGAGGGGAGATTCTCAGACAAAGCTTTCAGTTTTCAGGAACATGCCATCCCTATTTACCACGGAGGGGTTTAGGGAAGTGAGAACTTTTTGAATGAGTGCCATGTCTGAACAATTCTTATTTGAGGCCCGCGACTGCCAGCTGGTGGCTAAGTGTGCCCGTGCTGTGAGCTGATGCCAAAACCAGTTGGCATGATGAAGCTTGGGTGAGAACAGTGTGATGGCAAAATACACATTTAGATGTCAATACTCACCAACTTCAGTCCATCTGTCTGTCTGTCTCATCCTATTTTCATATTAGTTTTATGTATGTGTATTAAGTGTTTGATTATTTCTGTAAAATATACTTTTTTTTTGACTGTATTGTTGTTATTGCATCGTATATACAGTATATTGTTATCATTCCTAATATATCTAAATGTTTCATCAAAGCTAAGGCCATTTCTACTAGATGCTAAGCTAAACATTTCTACTGGATGACTTCCATATCACTAAAACAAGATATTCTATACTTCTTGTCTATTTTGAAAACAAAGATAATGTTTTAGTTTATGTATTTTCCCCTTATTTATAATCGCACCTAAGTTAAATGCTAAAATAAAATCTAAAGATATTGTTGTGGCTTCCAAAATGCAAAGCTTTTCGGTAACACACAAGAAAAGGGTCCGAGTCCAAAGCGTGGTAAATAAAGGTTCCGTTTTGTTTCGATTTCCACACGGATGCATTTAAACGACGCACCGCATCCAGTATGACTTTAGGTAAGAAGCGTATTATTCTGCATGTATGTTTGAGGAAGGTTTATAGTTCTGTTACGATTTTATGCATAGCGAGCTCAGAAAACGTTTTAAAGACTAACCTTTCGAGCTGTCCACAACAGGGAGTCTTCAGAAGTGTAAGAAATGTGTATGGAGAGTACTTGAATTGAACTGTTGTTGTAAGATTGATTTTATTATGTCTGGGTCTCAGGTTGGGTTCCCCACTGCTATTTGTGAAAAATAAATGAACGAATGAATGAATAATAAAGGAGAATGAATGTATGTAACCTATTTTTTTTTTCCTTACAATTCTGTAATTGTGTTCCTCTGACTTTATCAAGTAATGTGACAAAGAATATTTAAATTCAGTTCTTAAAGAATTGCAAGAATTTCTCACAGAAAGATGTTGTACTGTTAAAAGAGGCTTGGAAAAGGAATTTTGTTTTAAAAGAAGTCTCAATGAATTACAAGAGATTTGTTTTTGTCTTATGAAAAGAGGCTTGGGATCTCTGAGACCCCTATAAATACGTGCAATATGAGTAGTAGCTGATTCATGCCTACCAATAATAACTACATATATTTATTTATACATTTAATTTGTGGACTTTTTATACTTTTTATTTAATACAGACAGTGAAAACCGTGACATGAACATATGCTCAAAATGTTTCAGCCACCACTAGGCACTAGATATTTGTGTTTTGTCACAAATTCCTGAAATCCCTGCATTTCCAACAAAAAAACTTCAAAAAAGGATTTTTGAAAATTGCAAATTTTCTTGTATTAGTTTGGAAGCATCAGTTAGAATAGGCTAAAATTTAAATTCAGTAATGTTTCAGCAAAATAAATAAATAAAAGAGAATTTACAACCTTTTATTGTACTTATTTTTATGCTCTTTAATGAAGAAAGCTTTAAGTTTAATAAAAATTCAAGTGTGTGTGTGTGTGTGTGTTTTTACTGACATAAATATGTAAATAAAAAAGTAGCTTTTTATCATATTTATGTAAGGGATATACACAAGAAAGGACAAGTAAAAATATTTAATGTTGAGTCTTGTGTTGTAAGTTATGTCTTTTAATTGGCTTATTGAATAACTGGGTATTTTAGATCCTTGTTTTCATTTATATGCACTGTATATTAATATTAATATTTACTTTTGTTTTATTTTGTATTCCGAAGTTTAGGCAGATGACAAAGATTGTGGGCAGCTCCTGTGCAATCCTACGCTATGCTGTCCTTACACACCGTGTCCATCTGGAGCTGCTCTTCAAGTTGGTCTCACTGTAGGGGAGGCAGAAGAGCCCTGAAGTGGCTGCTGGGAAATGTAAACCAGAGAACATTCGCGTCATCCGACCTAAAAATCTCTGCAGCTGTAGGGAGAGTTGCTCCTGTTTTCTCCAGAGCTTCTGCGTATGGAGACAATGTGGCCATTACGGATCACAGCAGGAGCCACACCTACCGCTCCCTCTACAAAAACAGCAAAAGCCTGGCGGGACTCATTACTAAAGCACTCACCTGTCAATCAGGAGACCTGCAGGGCAAGCGTATCTCATTCCTCTGTGCCAATGACGCATCCTACACTGTGGCGCAGTGGGCGGCCTGGATGTGTGGCGGCATAGCTGTGCCCCTCTACAGGAAGCATCCTCCAAGTGAGCTGGAATATGTCATCTCAGACTCCCAGAGCTTGCTGCTGGTAGCCGGACAACCTTTCATGGATACCCTTGAGCCCTTGGCCCAGAAACTAGGGCTGCCCTGCCTACAGCTTCCCACCACCTCTAGCCTTGATACTCTACAGTCTGAGGACACACAGATGCTGCCTGAGGAGAACATCTCTGACTGGGCAGAGAGGCCAGCCATGCTCATCTACACCAGCGGCACCACAGGCAGACCAAAAGGAGTGCTCCACACTCACAGCAGCCTGCAGGCCATGGTAAATGCGTTTTTGTTTTGTATATATACATGCATTCTTACAAATAGCACCTTTTTTTTTTTTTTTTTAAACTGACACATGAAAATTGTATAAACCTTAAATAGCGATGTTGACCATGTTCTGTGATTTTTATTTATTTATTTTTTTTTTCCATGGATGCTTCTGTTTTGGCAGAAGAGCAAAAGCTTGGTTATTCAATTATTTTTAGATGTAAATTGGATTGGATGTGCCACATTTGAAGCTGTTTGGAAATAAAATTTGACAATTTTCACTTGATAAAAAATAATAATAATAAAAAAAAACCTCAGCCATGTCTAGGGAACAGAACGTCAATAAAATAGCTATATCAAGGCCAAAAAAGCTTTACTGTTGGTTAAACTTCTGTAAACATTCAGTGTAAAACATTTATTTATTTATTTATTCCTTCCTTATTATTAGTATTATTTATTGATTTATTTAATTTTTATCCAGCGTTAAAGGGTTAGTTCACTCCAAAATGAAAATTCTGTCATTAATTACTCACCCTCATGTCGTTCCAAACCCGTAAGACCTTTGTTCATCTTTGGAACACAAATTAAGATATTTTTGATTAAATCGGAGAGCTCTCTGACCCTCCATAGACAGCAACGCAACTGAAATATTCCCAGGTCCAGAAACGTAGTAAATACATCAGTGGCTCAGCGTCAGTTTTGCGACGCTACGAGAATACTTTTTTTTGTGCAAAGAAAAAAAATAATATAATTTACTCAACCTTTCTTCTCCCCCGAGTTACGTCTTCCGCCATTTTAGAGAGTATCACAATACATACGCATGCTTTCCCCTAAGCGTAAACAACGCTTATTACGCAGATTATACTTCATGCACGCTTTTCCCCCGAACGTAAATAACGCTGATTACGTCAAATACGTTCTTGGGTACTCTCCAAAAAGGCGGAAGACTTAACTCGGGTGAGAAGAATTGAGTAAATTATGTTATTTTTGTTTTCTTTGCGCAAAAAAGTACTCTCGTAGCGTCACAAAACTGAAGCTGAGCCACTGATGTCACATGGACCTTTTGTGTTCGAAGATGAACGAAGGTCTTACGGGTTTGGAACGACATGTGGATGAGTAATTAATGACAGAATTTTCATTTTGGGGTGAACTAACCCTTTAAGGGTGTTTTAGACATTCTGCTTCACAGCATGCCTACAATAAATCACCCTTTAAAGGGATAGTTCACCCAAAAATGAAATTCTGTCATCATTTACTCACTCCTATGTCATTCCAAAACTTGTATTTCATATTTTATGGACAAGAAACACAATGGAAGTCAATGGGAAGCCAATATTTTTCTTACCAGCATTATTCATTATTTGTGTTCTGCAGAAGAAAGAAAGTCCATACCAGTACATGTTTGGAACAATATAAGGCTGTGTAAATGATAACAAAAGTTTAATCCTTAAAGTGTGTTAAAATTGGTGTAATGCAAAATCTATAATGGCTTTTAGAATTTTTTTTCAGTAATATCATGCTGCACAACATATATATTCATTACTGATGACACAATATAATCAAATGAGAAGATCAGTAGTTTCACGTACTCGGATATTGGGAAGAATTGTTACATTAGGATTATTTACAACTCTTTTAGTGTGAGATGAATAATAGAAGCTGAATTAGGTTTGATGAAAGCTGTGGAATGAGAACCCCTCCCTCCCCTGATGTCATTGCGTTCTTTTACTTTTGTTCCACTTCGCCTCTCTGAATAATCATTCTGATTGTTTAATTTCATGGGCCACTCAAGGCAGTGGGGTTTTTTCTAGCAAAAATTGACCTGCATTTCCAATAGGGTGGAAAATTAGATCACTCTCAATTAAAGGGGAGCCTCTTCGGACAAGCTCAAGTGCCTGTGTTCATTCTCACTACTCACCACTGTTTGACACAGTGATGAGTAGTCTAATTTTTAAGCTCTTTAAGCAAAATGTTAATAGTTTTGTTTATAATTTTATTATATACAAATGTATATAGTTAATAAATGTATTTTTTTATCTATGCATTTAAGCTAATTTAATTAAGAATTTATATAATATAATAATGAGTATGAGTACATCCCTAAAAGTTTTTTTTTTTTGATCAATCTGTGATCAAAGTGATGGTGTACTTGCAAAATATACATAAAATATGACTGGCAAAATATTGAAAGGCAGCTAAGATAAATTGATGCTCTTACTTGCGTTCTGTGCAGTATCTTCATTAACTAATAAAGAATGATGGGTACCTCAACCAATGTCATCATTATTAGGGCCATTGCTGAGGCATATAAGGATTTCATGTCAAATTCTCTTCTGATGTACCACAGTCATGCAAAACAAAAGAAGAAATTAAATTTAATGCCTGTAAGGAACCTATAAATGTAATAGACGGTTGAATTTTAATCAAAGTTTGATTATAGGTTATGACACAAATATAGATAACCTGATGAATAACACCCAAAGCAACAAAGCATTGTGGTTGAGTGTACACATTTCGACCTAATTCAGGACTGCATGATTGTGCGTGCATGCACCAGCCCAGCTGCACGTGGTAAATAATCATGTTCATGTCACAGCACAATGAGAACTGAAGAGTTGCTTGTGAGCATCATTCAGTCCATTTGAACTCAAACAGTTAATATTAATTCACATTGCTGATTTAAAGGTTTTGAGCACAATGGCTTTGACCTGTTTCTTTGTACCCAGTGTGATTGTCCCATGCTTCAAACACGTGGACCATGAAAACACTCACCTGTAGGTCAAATCTGTTTTTTCTTGTCTTGTAGGTTCAGGGCTTGGTCTCAGAGTGGGCATGGAACAGAGATGATGTCATCCTGCACACGCTGCCCCTTCACCATGTGCATGGCATCGTAAACAAGCTGATGTGCCCACTCTGGGTGGGTGCTACCTGCATCATGCTGCCAGAGTTCAGTGCTCAGAAGGTACAGTTCTCCCACTAACCACATCATTACCACAGTTTCTTCATATAACATATAGATCCTAAAATTGTTGACTTGCCACACTTAAAAGTGATTGAAAATCATTGAATGAGAAATCAAAGTGCACTTTTCCAGCAAGGCATTTCACAAAAAAAAAATTGGTCACGCTTTATATTAGGTGTTCTTACCTACTTTGTACTTAACCATTTGACACAATATACTTATTATGTACATACATATTTAATTGCATTTAAAATATATTGAATTAACATTTGTGGTTAACTTCTTCAACTGTAACCCAACCCTTGCCCTAAAATCTAACTTTAATCTCTATAATCCAAAACCTAACTCTGCCCTTACTCTTAAACATAACCATAGCTCAAACTTTAGCAGTAAATGTGGGAATTATTCAGAACAACATGCAGTTACACAGTGAGTCCATAGACTTGTAAGTATTTAATGTTAGTACATAGTAGTTAAGGCCACTTAATATAAAGTGTGAACAAAATTTTAAATTATACACCATGGATAGACTGTTCAAAATAAAGACAAAAAGTATCGTGACACTAGTTGTCAAACATTAGTGAAACATTTAATGTGATGAAGTACATCTGCTCTGTTAGAACACCTGTGTGAATTGACTGAACTTCATATGTCTGTTAAAAAATGGACTGGTTGGCTAAATCGCTCAGAAAAGAGGCTTAGAAAAGTGTTAGAAAATTTTGTTTTGAAAAAGTTTGTTGACAGATGTCATTTGGTTTGATATTCGGTTATCTAATGCAATGACACTCATACTTTCATACATGAATTTTATAAATACTAATACTTTTGTAGCTGCTGCATGCATAACATATTATTACTGTCATACAGTCTGAAATATTACAGTTTTTACAGTTATATGGTAACTGTCATGACTAAAAATTATTACTAATTAATCCAGTAATGATAGCAAGTGTAAAGAAATATTCTGGGTCATTTACTACTTCATTTCTATGTATCGCATTTGTAACATAGCCTTGATTTGGACTAATCTCTTTGTACACTTGAGGGCTTTTAACACCTGAAATAGTTAACCCAGAAAATAGTTAACCCTGCGCTTAACCCCGGGTTATCATTGTTCTAAACCCCGGGTAAAGCTACATTTCCCACTTGTCATTTAAAAGCGGGGTTAGCACGGCTTTTTACCCGGAGTTATAAAACCTTACAGTGTGAAACAATGATAGGGCTAGATGCTTAGCCAAAGACCGCCAATTGTGTTCCTCCTAGCCATGTGCTTTGGACACACAGTGCCTTATATAAACAGTTGTTTCAGTGTGTGAGAGGAAAAATGTCAAATGCTGAAAAAAAAACGTGAATTGAAGTGAAGAAGAGACTGTTTCAGTCTTACCTTTTTAGTCAGAAAAGTCCATTCAGGAAAACTTATTAGTAAATTCGGCAGTATGTACTATAAAGATGCGCAGTGCTAGAGTCTCATTAAATAGCTTCGTTTCCAATCCAAAGTTGCGAATTTAAACTATGAACAAAACTGGAATATCGCATACAACATTTGCAAATAAAGAACTGTTTCCATCCAGCGAGACAAAGAGGGAAAAAAAAGTCACTTCCTGATAAACTGCCGCCAAATATCACTAAGAAAAAGGTCTTTGCTGCAGTAGGAGAAAGACAGTTCTGGGAGGTAATTATACCGAAACACTTTGACGACAGACTGTAGGTGTATTCGACTTGAAGCAGTGCTGCGCAGACCGATCGGAATCTGACTTAAAGCAGTGCATGCTGGTTAGAAATTTTGTCCGACTTGAGATGGCACAGACGTCACGTCACTATCACGTGTGGCATCAAAGTACCGCGAGAGCGTTTTGAGAGCAGCCGACTGACTCAGCCGGCACAGTGTCTTCAGAGCGGCTGCAGGAGCGCTGATGATGACACAGCTGTTTCACGATTCGCCAAACTCACCACATGACAACGATGATGTGTGTTTCAGGTTTATTCTAACATATTCAATTCCAATAATGTTCACAAATTTGTGTTTTTAGAACAGTAGAAGCTTTTTTACTGTAGTCGCAATGTTACATTGAGTCACATTTAGCATAAAACACTCTCGTTGACCGCCGTCTGTAGCCGTGGTTCAAGTGGAACGCACCTTTTGATTCAAGCATTTCAGAATGACCAAAACAACATTTCAGATTCTGTGCATTGAGATCGGTTAGACCAGTTATGCTGTCCCATTGCACAAAGTCACATGACCTTGTGTTTTCATAGTAGTTTATGTGCATATTTTCTTATCGGATAAAATATGCATCCGACTTAGTTGAGCAGTGGCAATTTCGCTATCATATAAGGCCTCCAATACAATGACCAAAGTTTACTGACCAAGTAAAGCAATCATACCTCAAAAGAATGATTTAGACAATTTTTCAAAAAAATTTTTTGAAAGGTCTTCATTAACTTCATGGCAAGCTTCACACTTGTGCTTTTAAACCATTCAGCTTTCTTGCCTGGTAGGCTTCAGTTACTGTACATTACTATAACTGTGTTTTCCATTTGTTTTTGCAAACTGTGGAATGATTCAAAAGTGTCTGTGGTGACAGCATGCAACAGATGCAATACGTAGACATTAAGTTGTAAATAATTCCACAAAGCCATTTTATTTGTTCCATTATGCACTCACAGCGGAACTTTCTTAGAGCAATAACATTGCAGAAGTTGTGCTACAAGCATCAATGAGTGGGGTCGTTTGCCCGGCTCCCCTGGGGAGGAACTCATGAGACCTGCACAATGAAGTTGTGTGTAGCAGGGTGGAGGTGGCTGCTGATCACCCTTATCGGGTACTTGTCAGAGGGATGCGCTAATTGTAGCCGTGTTGCTGCGTGCCAGAGCTGCAGGCATCAATACCAGGACTCAGGAACTGACAGACTCTGGCTCAAACCTCTGTGTGTGTGTGTGTGTGTGTGTGTGTGTGTGTGTGTGTGTGTGTGTGTGTGTGTGTGTGTGTGTGTGTGTGTGTGTGCGCGTGTGCGCGTGTGTGTGTGTAAAAGACAGCCCGGACTGTCACAACGAGTGCAGAGTTTGCATGATGGATTGCCCAGTGTAGCTTTGTATCTGGCCACGCCAACTCTCGGTAAAGGCTTTAGAAGCAGATCAATGGATGGCGTGACATTGAGGAATGATCCGCGTTTTGTAAAGGGAGGGGGCTTACGGCAGCGAGCGAGCAAGCGGAAGGGCTTTAAGGTCCAGGAGAATTTAATGGGAGTCAAGGATCTGATTGACAAGAAAGGTCTGGAGAGGACACAACAGAGAAAAAAAAGACATTCAGGACAACAAGAAAGTTACATTCTCTGTTTTTCACAGATACGACCTTGAACGCACATGTTAAAAAACAAACGCCTTCTTTGAGGGATCAAACGCTTTCTTCACCACAAGGGTTTTATTATTTACAACGTGGTTCAGTAATTTTTAATGAAGCAGAAAAATCGATATTTGAGCCACCATTACTTTGGCTTGGAGTTGTTTGAGTGATGAGCGCTCATCTCAGTTCTGATGGGAGCGAAACATGCGTGTAGATGAATTTATTGTGGTATGAATGCATTAGACAGCCTGCAGTCAGAGACTCTACTGTTATTAATGATGGGATGTAAAAGGTTATCCATCATGTGATGGTGCAGGGCGGGTGTTTTCTACATGTATGTTGCTGCTCATTATTGGATTTGGGTGTGTGTTTGTATGAGATTGGGCATGTACAATTTTACTGATACATTTGCTTTGAAAGAAAAACCATGTTAAAGACCCTATGATATCAAAAGTGGAGTTTTGTAGCTTTCATTGTATCTCCGAGACATCTCTATGCTAATGTACTTTAAAACATTGACAACAAAAACCTTATAGAAGACACCTTTAGAAAAAGTGATCCAAAATTGTAGAAAATGGATGACAAATGTTGTCATTTGACTCATTGTTCACAGAGCCTTATTGCATTTTTCACACTAAGATAATGCTCTATTGAATGTCACTTTCCATTAATTTCACTTGCCATTAAGCAAGTCTGTGATCGTAGTTTTGCCAGGTTAATGTGTAAGCTAAAGAATATTGTTTATAATAATAGGAATGGTCTATTCATGTATGTCCTACCCCATCTTATTTCTCATTTAAAAATGCATAAACACAGGAGAGACACTTGTGTTTATTTATTTATTTATTTATTCAGTTTTATTTGAACTTTTACTGTATGTAGTGATCAACAAGGGAATTTGGAAAATTTGAATTTGAGATGCACCGATCGACTGTCCAGGGACCAGAATCAGCTGATTTTCTGCATGATCAGCCCAGACCAGAGAACACACTACACAACTGAATGAATCAGCCATTTGAATGAATTGGTTGAATAAATGACTAAATGACTCACTTATTAAAATAGTCATTTCCCACCACCTACTGGTGGTTTGGTTTCATATTAACATTATTTATGCATTTGCAATTTTGTGGTGGAAATGCATTTATGGCACCTCAGCTTCATCAAACAGTCTGTGTAAATACATTTAATGCCACTTCAGATGCAGCTTCTCTTTCCTCTGCAGTGGAAAGATGGAGTTTGTTGATACTGATTTCATTTGAATGGTAACAACAGTTTCTTATTATTCTGATTTAATTGAAACAATATAAGAATCTGATGTGAAAGATGACACGTACATTTAATAAGATTAGGGAAAAAATGTTCATTTATAAACAGTGCAGTTTTGTTATATACAGCAGCAAATTTCTACCTCTTTCCAGTCATAGTGGACTTTATTTTGAGAGTTGTTTAAGTGAGAGAACATCTTAACTTAGTACAGATAAGGGGAAATTGTAATGTTTAATAATTTTTTTTATTATGTAAATAATTTTTGTAATAATAAAAAGTAGATTTTTGTTAGTATATGCTGTCAATTATAGTTCTTAGAAAGAAAATCGGAATCGGCAAAAATCGGTATCGGCAACAGAAATTGGAACTGGCCAAAAAAAATAAAAATTCCAATCGGTGCATCTCCAATTTGAAAGAATAGGCTATGCACCTTCCAAAATGTGCTGTTACACTGTCTATACAGTGTGCAATGAGCTTGACTTGACCTTCAGTCTCACAATGCAAAGTACTTGACTTGACCTTTCATTTTCAGTGTGATGAATGAACAGCTAAAAGGTGCACTTCTCCTTTTTTTTTTTTTTTTTTTTTTTTTTTTTTTTTTTTGCTACTTGCAGCTTTATTTAATTCATTTGTTTCAAGTTTCAGGAACTTTGGGATTTTGTTATATTTTTTTCTTCAGCCAGCAAATTAATTGGCTGAAGTCTGCAAAACAATTTGACAAGTTAAATTTATTTGGATAGCTTATTGTCAGGAATGTCTCTAGACAAAATGTGCCAGATTTTATGTGAATTTGATGAGCAGCCTGTGCACGACAAGTTTACACACATACATAGTGTACTTTTGAAATAAACAATATGGAAGTACAAACAAATTCATTCAATTCTTTGTTGGGGGGCTAATGAAATGAAAAGAGAAACCAGAGCAACTTGGGTACCAGAGTGGAGAGGAGGAGGTGTGGTGATGAGAGATGGGTTTTTGATGATAAAAGAAGTGTCACTCTGTGTGTGTGTGTGTTGGTGGGGGGGTTGATGGAGAGAGTGCGAGACAGCAGGAATAATAAGAGCATGGAGGTACTGAAGCAGGAAATAATGAAATGGAGAGAGAGAGAGGGCGGGGGGAGATGTGTGCCTCCCAGGGGGGACAGAGCCAAGGAGAATCTGTCGTTCACCTTCAATTAATTCACGCGTTTCTCCCACTCTGTTCTAAAGGTGCAGCCTGGCGTGTCGCCCGACTGCGAAACTGTGTGTGTGCGTGTGTGAAATGAAAAAGAAAGAATTGTTATATTGTAACTTTTATGTGTGAATCGTACACATTTATGTTTGATCATCCATTGTACCACCTTTCATTCTCATGTGTTTGTATGTCGTACAATAAAAGTATGTTACTGAAAAGAGAGAGTTAGCGAGTAAAGTTAGATGCTCTGTAATTGATTTATGTGCCTGCATGAGAAGTGTGTTTATATCGGCAGTTATGCAGCTTGTCTACTTGCATCTGTTTCCGTCTGACAGACTGGGATGAGTGTGGGTGTGTGGTGGGGATTGGGTCTGCCGTCCTTCACTATGCTTCATGCAACACATTCATCAAAAGCAGAGAAACGCTGTAAAAGCCCAGTGTGTCCTGCACAGTGCAGTCTTCACTCTGACCTCAATAGTAGCTTTACAGGGAATCTGAACTGTTTCTCTTCTGCTGTGAATCACACTGACCTTTACAAATCTATACTCGCTTTTTCCTTTTTTAACAACATTCCTCCAGTCGACAACCTTTTCCCCCCAAGCTTACACAGTCACCGAGACAAATAACACTAGGGATGCACAATCAGTGACTTAATCAGTATGTAGTGTGTTTTTTTTTTTTTTCTGTAATTAATTGTAACGGTCTGATTAGGCTGATACTGGAAGCAAATAATATCAGGGTTATTGTTGTTGTTATTTTAATTCCAATTCAAACGTGTGTGTGTGTGTGTGTGCGTGCTTGCTAATAGAAGTATATTTTTCTACTCAACATTTAAATGTTTTGATGTCTGATTTCACCTACTGTGAACTAAGGGGGTCTGTAAAAGCTGCAGAAAATATCTTTTAGTATTCCCATTCATCTTAGTGGCAGCTGGCAACATCCTGCAATCTTTTCTCAGTTCTGTTAGGTTTTTTTTTTTTTTTTTTTTTTTTGCTCAGTTTGACCTCCAGCATATTTTTTTATCGATGTTTACATTTCACTCAGTTATATGTCAGTTATTATCATTCATTGTGAGAAATGTATAGTTTAACTATATATATATATATATATATATATATATATATATATATATATATATATATATATATATATATATATATATATATATTTATAGTTATAACTATATATATATAGATATTCCACCACATCCCAAAGGTGCTCTATTGGATTGAGATCTGGTGACTGTGGAGGCCATTTGAGTAAAGTGAACTCATTGTCATGTTCAAGAATCCAGTCTGAGATGATTTGAGCTTTGTGACATGGTGCATTATCCTGCTGGAAGTAGCCATCAGAAGATGGGTACACTGTAGTCATAAAGGGATGGACATGGTCAGCAGCAATACTCAGGTAGGCTGTGGCGTTTAAACAATGCTCAATTGGTACTAAGGGGCCCAAAGTGTGCCAAGAAATTATCCCCCACACCATTACACCACCACCATCAGCCTGAACCGTTGAGACAAGGCAGGATGGATCCATGCTTTCATGTTCTTTACGCCAAATTCTGACCCTACCATCTGAATGTCGCAGCATAAATCGAGACTCATCAGACCAGGCAACGTTTTTCCAATCTTCTAATGTCCAATTTTGGTGAGCCTGTGCAAATTGTAGCCTCTGTTTCCTGTTCTTAGCTGACAGGAACGGCACCCGATGTGCTCTTCTGCTGCTGTAGCCCATCTGTTTCAGGGTTCGACGTGTTGTGCGTTCAGAGATGGTATTCTGCATACCTTGGTTATAACGAGTGGTTATTTGAGTTACTGTTGCTTTTCTATCATCTCTAACCAGTCTGCCCATTTTCCTCTGACCTCTGACATCAACAAGGCATTTTCGTCCACACAACTGCCGCTCACTGGATATTTTCGGACCATTCTCTGTAAACCCTAGAGATGGTTGTGCGTGAAAATCCCAGTAGATCAGCAGTTTTTGAAATACTCAGACCAGCCCGTCTGGCACCAACAACTATTCCACATTCAAAGTCACTTAAATCCCCTTTCTTCCCCATTCTGATGCTCGGTTTGAACTTAAGCAAGTCGTCTTCACCACATCTAGATGCGTAAATGCATTGAGTTACTGCCATGTGATTGGCTGATTAGCAATTTGTGTTACCAAGCAATTGAACAGGTGTACCTAATAAAGTGGCCGTTGTGTATTTATATATATATATATATATATATATATATATATATATATATATATATATATATATATATATATATATATATACAGTGGGTACGGAAAGTATTCAGACCCACTTAGATTTTTCACTCTTTGTTATATTGCAGCCATTTGCTAAAATCATTTAAGTTCATTTTTTTCCTCATTAATGTACACACATCACCCCATATTGACAGAAAAAAAACAAAATTGTTGACATTTTTGCAGATTTATTAAAAAACAAAAACTGAAATATCACATGGTCCTAAGTATTCAGACCCTTTGCTGTGACACTCATATATTTAACTCAGGTGCTGTCCATTTCTTCTGATCATCCTTGAGATGGTTCTACACCTTCATTTGAGTCCAGCTGTGTTTGATTATACTGATTGGACTTGATTAGGAAAGCCACACACCTGTCTATATAAGACCTTACAGCTCACAGTGCATGTCAGAGCAAATGAGAATCATGAGGTCAAAGGAACTGCCTGAAGAGCTCAGAGACAGAATTGTGGCAAGGCACAGATCTGGCCAAGGTTACAAAAAAATTTCTGCTGCACTTAAGGTTCCTAAGAGCACAGTGGCCTCCATAATCCTTAAATGGAAGACGTTTGGGACGACCAGAACCCTTCCTAGAGCTGGCCATCCGGCCAAACTGAGCTATCGGGGGAGAAGAGCCTTGGTGAGAGAGGTAAAGAAGAACCCAAAGATCACTGTGGCTGAGCTCCAGAGATGCAGTCGGGAGATGGGAGAAAGTTGTAGAAAGTCAACCATCACTGCAGCCCTCCACCAGTCGGGGCTTTATGGCAGAGTGGCCCGACGGAAGCCTCTCCTCAGTGCAAGACACATGAAAGCCCGCATGAAGGACTCCAAGATGGTGAGAAATAAGATTCTCTGGTCTGATGAGACCAAGATAGAACTTTTTGGCCTTAATTCTAAGCGGTATGTGTGGAGAAAACCAGGCACTGCTCATCACCTGTCCAATACAGTCCCAACAATGAAGCATGGTGGTGGCAGCATCATGCTGTGGGGGTGTTTTTCAGCTGCAGGGACAGGACGACTGGTTACAATCGAGGGAAAGATGAATGCGGCCAAGTACAGGGATATCCTGGACGAAAACCTTCTCCAGAGTGCTCAGGACCTCAGACTGGGCCGAAGGTTTACCTTCCAACAAGACAATGACCCTAAGCACACAGCTAAAATAACGAAGGAGTGGCTTCACAACAACTCTGTGACTGTTCTTGAATGGCCCAGCCAGAGCCCTGACTTAAACCCAATTGAGCATCTCTGGAGAGACCTAAAAATGGCTGTCCACCAACATTTACCATCCAACCTGACAGAACTGGAGAGGATCTGCAAGGAGGAATGGCAGAGGATCCCCAAATCCAGGTGTGAAAAACTTGTTGCATCTTTCCCAAAAAGACTCATGGCTGTATTAGATCAAAAGGGTGCTTCTACTAAATACTGAGCAAAGGGTCTGAATACTTAGGACCATGTGATATTTCAGTTTTTCTTTTTTTAAAAATCTGCAAAAATGTCAACAATTCTGTGTTTTTCTGTCAATATGGGGTGCTGTGTGTACATTAATGAGGAAAAAAAATAACTTAAATGATTTTAGCAAATGGCTGCAATATAACAAAGAGTGAAAAATTTAAGGGGGTCTGAATACTTTCCGTACCCACTGTGTGTATATATATATCTATTTAACACTTAATATTTATATCTGTATCTGTTATAAAAAATTAATAGTGGTCAGTGCCTTTTATGAGCCTTCCAGAAAAGAGAAAGATGCTTTTTGCCACCAGATAGTGGAGTTTCAGTATCTAACTTCAAACTGCTGATGCAGCCAGCCAAACTTTACAATGACAGAACATGCAGTACTAAGATAAAAATAATTATTGGTTAAGGAATAGGCCAACATTTAGATATTAGTACATACCTACAGTATTAGAACATGCTGAAGTTATTATTTGCAAATTTGACTGATTTATTTCCAGTTATATTTACATCAAACTGTTCAGTTACACACTTGGTTGACAATGCTTGAATGCTAATTTTTTTGTTTGTTTGTTTTTGCTGTGTTCCAGGTTTGGGAGCACTTGATCGGTTCAAAGTCCCCCGTGGTGAATGTATTTATGGCAGTTCCCACCATCTACTCTAAACTCATTGAATATTATGACCAACACTTTACTCAACCTCGAGTCCAAGACTTCATCAGAGCTCTGTGCAAAGAGAGAATACGGTACCATCCTCTCTTTTTCTCTTTTAAAAAACCATTTAGCTAGAATCCTGACTCACAGCCTCTGTCTTCAGATGCAACCAGCCAGAGCATCTCCCCCAAAATTCTCTTTTATTCTTCAGTAAACCTACATCAAAGAGAAGCCTTCAAACCTTTATGTAGCTCAGTCACATAAGCTTCTGTGTATTTTACCTCAGGGTCAAATGGCAAAACAAGACTTTTTGAAGAAAAACAACCAGTGCATAATTTCCAACTTAAAAAAAAAGTGTGGAAAATGAAATAATGGCCAATTATCTCTCTCTCTTTCTCTCAGGTTAATGGTGTCTGGTTCTGCTGCTCTTCCACAGCCCATCCTGGAGCGTTGGGCAGAGATCACAGGTCATGTGCTGCTGGAGCGCTACGGCATGACTGAGATTGGCATGGCACTGTCAAATCCACTTAAGGGGCCACGTGTACCTGGTACTGCATCACTTCATAAATGTGACTACCAACAACAATAATAGCAAATATGTGTACACTTAACAAAAGTTAACAATGTTATACCATATTTCGTCACCAATACAGAACTTCAACTAAAGAGTCTTGTTTGAAGAAGATCCCATATTAATATTTTATGGCTTTACAGTTAGCAATTTTAAGAACTAGGCCTATATACTGTTCCCTATCTGTCGGTCACTACGAGTTATGTCGTGATGACATTGGGGGATTCACTTGGGTGCCCCAAACACCTCTGACTTTTAAGAGAAAACGCCAATGAATATTGGCTAGTGGATTTTGCATACCTGAGCCACTCCCTGTGCATACGGGTATAAATAGGTGACAGGTGCATCCACTCATCAGATTTTTGCTTTGGAGCAGAGTGGATGAGAAGAGTGCTGATATCCACAAAGCCTTTCACCTTTGATTTGTTCCTGGTTGGCGTTACGGTGCAGACAGCGGAGTCCCTCGCAGCAGCGATTCCCCTGGGCACTTCAACTGAAAGAGCAAATTCTATAAGAGCAAATCACGGACGGCTCGCGTCTTTTTCAAGATGCCGTTCCGTCCATGTCCTCTTGGTTGGGGTCGTTACCTGTCTGTGGATGACGGACACAATCGTTGTCTTCAGTGTCTGGGCATCCAGCACGCTGAGGATGCGTTCGTGGATGACTCATGCGCCTGTTGTGGGCGTATGAGCATGACGTCGCTGCGATCTCGCCTTTCTTTTCTGAAAAGATTGGCACCCTCTGCCGCCACCCGTCCCGGTCTCTCTGGCTCGAGCAGAGGCGCTCTGGGAAATCTGAGGGTGACAGTAAGAGCTTCTCTGCCGGGCACGTCCCCACGGACCTCTTACTCCTCACGCAGCGATCGTCCCGTCCGGTTCCCGAGTGATTTCGCTGGTTCGTCCCGCAGGGGTGCCAGTATTTCATTCGGTGCGCCGCCCGAGGATCAGATGTCGATCGCAGCATCGGGGGATGGGCTTTTGTCCTCCGAGGATGAAGGTTCGGCGGGGCTGCCCCCTCGGGTGTTGTCCCGAGCCCTCGCGGCTGGATGATTGGTTTATCGGAGCGGCTCACAACCGCGTTCTGCTCCGGTGCCTTTCTTCCCGGAGGTGCATGAGGAGCTGACGAAGTCGTGGATGGCCCCTTTCCTTGCCAGAAGCCGCTCGTCTGCCTCCTCCGTCTTTACTACCCTTGATGGCGGGGAGGCTAGGGGGTACGTGGACATTCCCCAGGTGGAGAGAGCAGTTACGGTAAAAACCGCAAAACGCAGCCACTTGGAGGAATCATCTGCGTCGACAATACAATCAATATCACAGGCATTCAAGATGGCAGCTGGCAAGTTTGGTGTGCTCGTGATGTGTTTAGTTTACATGATTATAAGAAATGTTTTAGTAAATGGCCCTAAAAATGGTATGGATGAGTGTTTACTAAGCAACTACAGCCATCCAAACACATTTTTAGTTACTAAACAGTTGGACTATGGAAAGAAAACTTTGTTGGAAATGTTCCTGTATCCCGCCTGGTATCCAGCCAGGTGTAAATCAAAGGCTGGAGTTAAGCGGCAAATTAACGGCGGTGATTTAATCATCTGTATGTGCCTACTATTATCTGGGGATATACACCAATGTCCCGGTCCGATGTCCGACTTTGGACCTAGGAATACGAAGGAAATTGCGATGGGTGAGACGGTATGTTGGCCTTCCAGTCGATGCAGTGATGGGAGCAAACATTTTTCCATGAGTGTAGCCGACTTGGGTGGAGGAGTGCATGGAGTCATTGAGAGAACGGAGCTGGGCTTGGGAAACACAACGGTATCCCTTGATGAGTGCAAGCAACCTAGAAATTCAGACCCACAGCTCCATTCAGTTCAGTCACCCTGTGCGGTTTTGTAGGATACCTGCAAGGTTAAGCCAACTGTGGATTTATTCCTTTCGACGAGGGGACTTAACCTGCTTCATCTTAACATCAGAAGCCTTCTCCCAAAAATCACCGAGATACGTCTCCTCAGTAACAGCAATAAGGTGGGACTGTTTTGTTTTACCGAGACATGGCTGGATGACTCCATTAAGGACGCCGAAATTGAAATAGAGAATTATTTTTTAATTAGGAGAGACCGAAACCGTAAAGGTGGAGGTGTATGTGTCTATGTGAGATCGGATATTGGTTTTAATCAGAGAATGGACTTCAATAATGACCAAATTGAAGCAGTCTGGTTAAACATTTTGCTGCCGAAGAGCAAGCCTATCTTAGTTGGAGCATGTTACAGACCACCTGACCAGACAATGTTTTATGAAACTCTGGAAGAAGTTTGCACAAAGTGTACGGACTTTGTCAATTCGGAAGTTATCATGATAGAAGATTTTAATACTGATATTCGAAAGACAGACCTTTCCGGTTATAAGGCGTTAATGAATTTTTGTCGCTCATTTAGTCTACATCAGCTGATCAAAGAACCAACGCATGTCTGTTCTTCCACTCAAAACT